>BMAV01022226.1:0-95690 GCA_019973955.1 Trichonephila inaurata madagascariensis | reverse complement strand
TGCTTTTATAAATGTTTCTGAAACTATCTAGAGTGAATTTTCTTTATTTTGATCAAATATATTCTAATCAAAAACTATACAAATCGAATCAAATATTTTTAAAAATAACAGGATGAAGAAGAATGAATTCTTATTAAATATTTTTTTAAACAGTTGTAGAAAAATGGAATTTGATTTCAGTTTTAATTGTGTCAAGAATGTACATCATTTCTATTGGAATATAATCTGTATTCTATTATTACCATTAATTTAATATAAAATTTAAAATATATAATTTATTGTAAAGAATCTGCATGCAATACATTTATTTTAAAATAATTCAGCGATTCAATTATGGTCATTTTAATAACAATTGTATTGGTAGCGGCATAAATATTTTTGTTTAAGGTACATTTAAATTATGAGAACAACAATTGCATTCAATGTTTGCGACAAAAGTGCTTAAATTATTAGAGCAATCAGAATCTCAATGACCACTATTGGGTTAAAATTGAGTGATAGAATAATATTCTAAATAAGTTATCTGGTACTTCATGTAAAAATTATTATTTAAATGGTAAAACATAGTTTTGAAAGCAACTAATAAATTAACAAGAGGCCTTTCTTGAATTGATGAAATTGCCGACATAAAGTTCTTTCCATAAATTTTGCAGTTAAGTTTTTAATTTTTTTTTTTCCGTACTTTAAGCAGAACTCGTAAAAACAGCTTTATTTCATAAACACTACTTCAGTTGCATTTGTCAATGATTAACTCTTATAATCATGAGCAGTTTTTTTTTTATCTTACTGATGATAGCCTAAGAAAAATGCTAAAAGAAAGAGGAAGACAAATATCCTTTTAGAAAACTCTTCTAAGAAACGTAGTTCATATTATTTATGTCTCATAGAAAGAAAAGGGGAAAAAAACTAAATTCCGAAATTAGTTATTGGCAGCATTTCATTATGTAATTCTAAAACTATTCATGTAAAACTCTTATATGACTTTAAATATTTGATAACTCAGAATATTCTGTGATGAAAATAAGATTTTAAACTCCTTCAAATACCAAAAACGTACCTTTTTGGCTTAAATGTGATATAAAATTAAATTTAAAAAAAATTCATTCTCACGCACGTGCTACTTATTGTGAACAACAAGTTATCGAAGTATTTCATATTGTATTTTGAGACAGTGAAATGAGAAATATTAAAGGTTATTTTAAATATTTAGAGCATATATATTGCTTCTCTCTGCACACACAGCCTTAAAAGTATTTACTTCCCTGGGATATTAATAGAATTGGAAGTAAAAGAAACACTCTTCTCAAACATAAAACTCTACTTTCTGCCTAATGGATTTTTAAAAATCTTTTTTTTCTAGGAATGGTAAGAATGATTATTAAAATATTTATATGTAAGCGAATAAAAATAAAACCACACAAGAGAATTCTGAATTAATGATATCATACATTTTTAGTAAATTGGATAGATCATCGAACTCTATTAGATATTTATAACGGTTTTCATAGCTTAACTGAGTTACATAAATTTTATATGAGATATGTTTATTACATTAAGCTGCTTTTACTCAATTTTATTAGTTTTTTATATATAATTGAGGTAAATTTTTTTGACTACTCTATAAATTAATAAAGTAGATGATTAATATATGACATAGTTTTGATGTATAAGTAATTATAAAATTTTAGTATAAAAGAGACAATCTAAAATACAATTAAATATTCTTGAATTTCACAGAAAAAGGAATTAAAATAGATTATAAGTCTTACTAAGTTCAAATAAAACCGAAACGTATTAATAACCAGAATTTAAAAAAATTTATAGTAGAATGATGTTTCTGAATAATGTTTAAGGAAATATATCATATTTTTTACTTTTTTTAGTGATTTCTTAGTACTAAAAGAATCACAATAACTTTTCATTTATTTTAAACATATTAATTCTATCATTAAAATGAAATCAAATAAGAGGCCAAAGGCTGTTATTTACCGTAACATCCGGCATATAACTTTCACCTATACTTTTGAGCTGCATTTTTTACTTTTCATGTATATTCGCCGTATAACAAACACGCATCCCTTTTCTTAAGAAGAAACCTGAAATATATGTATTTAGAGCTCTTTTGTTTTTAAGTGATTTATTTGAGGTATTATCCCAGGCTTTTGAAAAGCTGGTATATTTCTAGAAGTAAAACTCTTTTTACGTTCATAAAATAAGTAATTTCTTTAAAATAAACAGTATTTTCGATATAATGTGGAGGTCAAATTTTCTTTATGTTCTTCTCTTTTTCAATTCCTACTATTAACTCACATTCTCTATATATTTATTTATTTATTTATCTTGGTGGTATTTTCAATCGTTAATAAAATGCTTTTTAAAGCGCTCCATTGAGCTGAAATTTTGTTTATATGATTATTTTGGATGACAACACAATAATTTAACTATAATTAATAAAGATTAATTGATTAAAACTAGTTATTTAATGAATTACAAATACAATTACGTTGGCATCCTTTTTGGTGATTTAGCGACCCTTTAGGCGAATTGTGTCAAAACTTGAAAATGCTTTTTTTCTCACGTTTTAAAGCATTCAATTGAACTGAAATTTTATAGACACGATTGTTTTGGATGACAATACGATACTTTAATGATAATTAATAAAAATTAATTACCACTTAATGTTGTGATTCTGTCCTATGTATGTACATATTTATATTTAATAATAAGTAGCTAAAATAAAAATTTTCTTTGTTGATCTAAGTAGGAATTGATTAAAAAAAATTTTTTTACATTACTTGTTTATATTTTTAAAGCTATCATTTTTTTTACCTGGGGTATAACGCCCACCCGTAAATTCGATCTTATTTTTGGTGTTAAAAGTGCGCCTTTTTCCCCGGATTTTACTGTAAACATTTCTGATATTGGAAAAACATTTATTTTAATTCTAATTTCTTTCTAAAAGCAAAAGTATTGCTGTTGCATAAAAAAATTAGAATTTACTTTTAATTAAAACATTGAGATATTTTTGTACCAATTCGCCAAAAATCAAAATATACTTTAGAAAAAAAAAAGCAAATGAACTACCTTAAAATCTGGCGTATAACGCGCATTTTTAACAGCAAAATTAAGATCAAAATTTACGATTGCGTGTTATAACCCCGGGTATAAAAATGATTGCTTTAAAAATAAGAGATAAGCATAAAGAAAACTATATTTCTACATGGATCGAAATACTGTTTAATTCAAGGATATGACAGACTTTATGAACTTAAAAAAAAGTGATGTAATTATAAAAGTACACTATTCTTTCAAGAGCCTGGGATAATGAATTAAAAACATAAGAGTACTAGATACGTATATTTCAGGTTTTTCATAAAAAAAAAAACGGGGTGTGCATCATAAGAAGAATATACCGTAAAATCTGGCGTACAATGGCCAATTTTAACTCAAAAAATAAGATCGAAATGTACGGGAGCGCATTATACGCCGGGTATAAAAATGAGAGATTTGAAAATAAAAAAAAGAGATGAGCATAAAAAAAATTAGGCTTCTATATGTATCGAAAGATCGAAATACTGTTTATTTAAAAGAAATGATATTTTTTATGAACTTAAAAAAAGGGGCTGTTGTTCTAGAAGTACACTATTTCTTCAAATTCTTGGAATAATATCTGGAATAAATGACTTCAAAATTAAGAGCTTTGCATTCTTACATTTCAGGTTTCTTCGTAAAAAAAGAGGGTGCTCCTTCTACGGCAAATATACCTTAAAATAAAAAAAATAATAAAATGCAGCTTGAAAGCATAAGGGCGCCCTTAACGCTGGATTTTAAGGTATTTTCAGTAAAATGGTCGGTTTAAATTGAATTTAAATTATTTTGTGGCATTTCTCTAACTAAGGAAAGTACTCAAATAAAAGTAAAAAATAAATTTAAATGTAAAAAAAAAAACCCCATAATTTAATAAATTCTACGTATCATAAATTTATCGAGCTAAAGGTATTTTTGCAACTGAATCTATAAATAAAAGATATTAAGTAATTGACTTAGATAGTCCTGAAAGGACCCTGCTTCAAATTTTCTTGGAAGCTCTTTATTGGGGCTCCTTAACATTTTAAGGTTTTTATTTACACATTTTGTTGCCCCTCAAGATTGGGGGCCTTGTATCATTTATACGGCTGATACGATGGTAGCTACTTTCCCGTATTAAGTAATAAAAATATAAAGTAAATAAAAACAAGTAATATAAAAAAAAAAATTAAGTCAATTCCTACATAGATCAACAAAGAAAAATTTTATTTTAGCTACTTTTTATTAGATAGTTACAATTATTATAAATATGTATATATATGACAGAATCACAATATTAAGTGGTCATTAATTTTTATTAATTATCATTAAAGTATCGCATTGTCATCCAAAACAATCGTGTACATTCATTTCTCTAAAATGTTGGCATTTGTCTGTAAAAATGTGACTGATCACTCGCTTTTAATCGTAATACTTCATAGTGAACTTTGTTATTTTGAACTAAAATGCTAACCGTTTTGATCGTAGACGTGCCCAAGTAATTGTGTCGCGTGCCATTGGTTCGCCATCCATGATCTAGGTAATTCACAGATTACCTCTGTAATTTGAGAAATGAAACAATTTTCCGTACGTTAACGGATCACTCTAGTAAATATGCAGATTAACTGATTTCTGCACTTTTAGTGGTAACACATACTCAAAAATATAATTTAATCAACAGAAAAACGAAATTGATGTTCACACAATATCAGACAAAGCAGTAACTTATGTAAAACTCTTAGCAATATTACCTATGAGCATATTCCATTGCTCCCACCAATTTTTATATAAAGCGATATACATAATTACCTGTTATAAAAGCTGTTTATAGCGTAAGAATGACAAATATTAACATTTTAAGGATTTGCAACGGAGAGACGTAATTAGCGTTCATCAGATAGCTCTACAACGTTATCCGGCTGAAATGGCCTACAAATATCAAACCGATACGTGCGAATCCTTTCCAATAAAGTACGTAGGCTCAAAGTCATGCTGGTTTGGTATGAAAGTTTAGATAATGCGGTGCCAGCACAGGTGTCGTCCTACTCACTGTACCGAAATTTGTAGTGTACCTCTTCGTGTAGCTTCAAAGGTCGATGTTAATAAACAATCAGTAAATCAACCAAGTCGTCCCTCTGGTATAAGCTTAAGCGACGCTGACTGCTGTGCCTTAAGGCCGGAGTTCGAATCCCAGAGAAACCATGGATGTGACATGGATAAAGTCTTCGTAACATGGAGGTACTTTAAATAGCCGCCTAGACGCCCTTTCGTGGGGTCGGTGGAAGGGGAAGAGAGGTAGGAAGCTCCTGACCACCCTCAGAATGTCCTCCCTCAAAACTGGGGCGGAAAAAATGGGGCAAATCGTACTGTCACCTGTATGGGTACTCAAAGCTACGGCTAACGACAAGGCGTCACTTAGCCCTTTAGCATGATGAATTTCGTGGGCCTCGATCTGACCTTTGCCAATCAATTGGCATTAGTAACAACAACAACATAAATTAACCAAGTAGGATGAATTAGGTTTATATAAATAGGACACTGAACTATCCAAAAATTGTCGGTTCACCATATTGGTTACAGAAACATTTACTCAAGTTCGGCCCTTCCTATTTATTTCCCAGACCTAGACTATATTAAACTCTTTTGGATGTCAAGCAACTGACATTCGAACAGAGAAATCCAAGGTCTTTAAACACACTCGAACAGTGGAACTCTGTACGGGAAATATGTTGTACACTGCATACAATCCATTTCCTGAACCTCCCATCTCAAAACATTTCCATAGTTCTTCACCTATATTAGGTCAGATTGGAGTGTCAATATTCTGGCTCTTGAATACATATAAATGTCATAAAAAAGGAATATATACTTCAAATAATGTGCAACAAAATATTTTTTAATAAAAACCAGTTTCAAAAAATGTATTTATAATATTATGTATGTGAAAACTTTCAAAACTTTTTTTTTAATGTTCACCATTAATGTATAATTTATTTTTATTTCTAGGTTGGAATAGGCATTCTGTTGTGTTTTAAAGAACGATATGATATCGACGAAGAAAAAAACCAGAGATTTATGACTATCATGAATGACGTTGTTGTATTCATGATTTTTGCATCCGTGTTAGTACATGTTTTCGTCGCAGTGTTTGTGGAAGAGCATCATATACCATCTCATGCATTAGCTCGGTACTACGGCAACTGTTCAGCATCGCATTGACTTGATTCTTTACTTATGTACAAACCTGTGCTTTTATAAATGTTGGCGCTTCATTGTGTGATGTCTTTCCATCTAAACTTGTTTTTATTTATAAATGTGTTTTTATTGTACTTTTTGAGTGGAGTTTTTTTTACTTCTACTGATGTAAATATAAAAACATAATCTTTATAAGATGTTTTGATTTTTTTTGCCTCATAATTTATTTGCAACAAATATAAAATTTAAAATACTATAGAGAGATGTCTAGTTTCCACATATTTCTTTAAAGTATTTTTAAAGTAAAGTGAATAGTTTTCACAAGATAAAAAAGTCTACAGTGATTATTTTATCACAGTGTTATTATTTGAGATAGTGTAAATGTAAGGTATATTTTCTTCTATATTTGATAAAAATGCATTTGAAGCGCATAAATTTTTTTTTTAAAGAAATGTATAGATTTATTTTTTTTTCCTGGGAAGCTTTCAGTAAAATCTTTTAATGGGATTCTTTTAATGATTCAAATGATTATTATACTATCTTACGTATTAGCACAGAAATAAAAATTCGTATTAAAATTGAAAAACGAAAACAACATTTTTTGAGTTCTAATTTTGAAAAAAAAACAAAAAAAAAGCATTGAAACTGAGATTATTACTGACATTGAGAATTATTTCTGTAAGTGAAGAAAATTAAGAGACATATTTTTAAAAAGTTGAAGAATAATATTCTTATCGTTTTTCTAGTTATAGTCTGTTAGTATGTTTACAAAATTATAATGTTAAAAACACCTTTCTGTTTTTGGTAGAATAAATCCTTAATTTCAAATGAGATTTTTCATGACATTAAAGTTTTAGTTATGTTTTTCGCAATCAAATTGTATGTTTGATACACGTAAATTAACACACTATACTCAAATGTTTATTTAAATTCTTAATATAGCTTGTTGATTTATAGTTTAATAATGAGATACTTTTTAAAAAGAAATATTTTTAGTGGATCACTGTTTTTATTATCATAAAGGGGAAAAAATATCTATACTTCAATTCGCAGGATTATTTTTTTTATTCATTAATCTATTTAATTTATGTAATTTTCATCGATTTTATTTCCATTCACAACCTAGGAAAGACCAGATTTCGTGTCAATAATCGGCTTTATGAAATAGATTTTGAAAAAATCATTTTAAATCTCATTCAAGCGAAGAATTAGAAACAAGTATTATAATCAATCAATACATATTCATGTGTGTGATTGTAATGATACAAGATTATTATATTAGAAACAAACATTTTTTTTAACCGAATGGTAATGTTCATACCAAGGTGACGAATACATAGCTCATCGTGAAAAATCTTATAAATTATCGCGAATAAAATGTTCCAATTTTTAAGGAAATAATCAAAATAATTTTATAGTTTTAAATTAAATGTTCTATTAATGAACATTTAATTTAAATGTATGTGGAATACCTTTTTTATATTATATATATTTTTATTATACATGTAAAGGGCCCAGGGAAGGCGGCACTGAATGCGCCCTGACACGTGACTCAGCTGGCTTCGTAGGGAGGGGAGCGGTGATCCCGAGATCCAGAACGTCGTGAAAGAATACTAAAGACGAACTTTAGCCACATGACAACGACGCGCGTTTAAATGCTTAACTTAGAATAATATTTGTGTAGTTGTGTTGTCTCTTTTCATTGTTACTGTTAAAATAAACAGTTTAGTTTGTTAGCTCTTAGTCTTTACTGGCTCTAACGAAATAAACCGATTAAAAACAAATCATAACATACATTTTATAATTCTTATTTGCTGCTACGCAATTAAATGTTTTCTCTCTTTGAACTAAATTTTCTAGCTTTATACAGGTTAGTTTTGGTACGAACGAAAACTAAACTTCGCGATGTCTGGATAAAAAATGTATATCTATATCAAAAAAATCTTGATATAAGCAATAAATCAGCCTCTTTTGTAGTATGCAGTAAGCATTTCAAGCAAATAGATTTTATGTATGATTGGATTAGGCCAATTTTGAAAAACAAAAGTACTGTTTCTGCTGTATATCTTGTATTTTTTTTTATTGAAGACAGATAAAACTATTTCCGTGCATCACAAGTATCACACGGGGCTTACAACAGTAAGTAAAACAAACAAAAAGATATAAATAAAGTAAGAAGTAAATTTCAAAACAAAATGTGCGATATAAAGAAGTAACAAAAGCAAATAAGTTGCAAAGACAAAAAGTACATTACAAAATTAAACAAATACTTAGCAAAAGGAATACAAAGAACTTTCTACAATAGAGAGATGAAAAACTTACAAAATCAAATCAATGAAGGTACAAAGTAATGTAAACAAAGCTCTACTTGAAATAAGTTGAAAAAAATTAGGAGGTCAGTTGATTTTAAGAGCATGCAGTTTGACTTTCAAGTATTTTCTCTCTTAAATTTTGAACATAAAAGGATAAAATGCTCCCCACTTTGCTCCCCACCAACATAACAGTCATAAAGTTTGGAAGGAAACAGGCTAAATCTCTTGAGGAACACTTTAACCATGACCAGTAAGGAATTGCGCGATTTTATAATTTGTAAAGAAAATGATTATTAGAAAATCTTTGTAAAATGGTCAGGAAAAATTTTTTTTTCCCAGAAAAGTTTTTGGCTTTTTTTCCAAAAAGAGCAAATTTTTCTTTTTTTTTCCCTTTTGAAATTTGGTTTGGGGGAAATATTAACTGATATTTCAATCCCCGCTTCTTTAAAACCTTCCAAAAAAACCCCCTTAAAGTTCTAAATTTTCCCAAAATTTAAACGAAAAAAAAGTAGAAAAAAAGAAACGGACAGATTTTTTTTTTAAATTAAGATAAATTTTAAGTCTTATAATAAGAAAATTCTGAAACTTACTTGGTTGGCTTTTATTGAAATATATCATTCAAAATTTTCATACAGAAAATAAAAGAAAATGTAAAAAATATTTTAAATAAGAATATTTTTTATTTTTTTACCCTTTAATTAGAAATTAAATTCAAAGTTTTTTGCATTAAAAAAAAATTTTTTATTTTTTTTATTTAAATTGGGGAATTATTTCATAACAGCTAATTTATCAGATTATGATTATTTTTGTTATATATATATACATGCATATATTTTCCAAAAATTTTAAAAAGGCAGTTCTTACTTTCGCTCAAATTTATTTTTTTTCAAATCATTTAAAAAATTTTTTTAAATTTTTAACCTTTTTTTAAATTTTTTCCATGGTTTTTTTTTAATTTTCAAAATTTAATAGTTTTAAAAATTTTTATTTTTCAGCTTTTAAAGGTTTTTCCGGGCCTGGGTTTGGCGGGTACCCTGAAAAAAATTTTTTGCCCAACACGGGTCTTTTGGGGGGGGTAAATTTTAAAGTTTGCCCGGGTTTCCCGGGAACCCTAGTTTTTTCTTTAAAAAAAAAAGTTAAAAAAATTTTTTCCCTTTGTTTTTGCCCAAAAAAAAAAAAAAGGAAAAAGGCCCCCGGGGCCCTTTGGGTCGGTTAAAAGGGTTAAAAAAAATTTAAAAAAGGGGCCTGTTTGGTTTTAATCCCCAAAAAATTTTTTTTTAAAAATTCCATTCAATGCCTTCGTTTTACAGTTAATTTTTTTAAAATTTAAAAAATTCGGGTTAAAAATTTGGTTTTTAAAGTTTTTTTTATTTTTCCCAAAAATCCCTTATGGTGGCCTTAAAAAAAGGATCCAGCCCCAAAGTAGGGTTTTTTAACATTTTTTAACCCGGATTTTTAATTATTTTAATTGAGGAATTTCAAAAAAAAAGGGATTCAAATTATTATTTTTCAAATTTTTGTTTTGGGGAAATTTTTCAAAAAGGGGAAAAAAACGAAAAAAAAAACCTTAAATTTTTGTCATTTTTAAAAAAATTTTTTTAAAAAAGTTTAAATTCCCCTTTTTTTAAAAAAATTTAAAATTTTAAAGAAAATTTAAAATTTTGGCTTTAATTAGACTTTTTAAACAAAAAAATTTCCTTTTTCCTTTTAAAGGGTCCAAGGGGGGGTTAAAATTTTTTTAGGGTTAAAAAAATTTTAAAAAAAAAATTTTCAAAGGGAAAAATTTCTTTTTTTAAAAAATGACAATTTTTAAAATTTTTTAAAAAAAGGGGGGTTTCGGAAGTATAAAATTTTTTAAAAAACCCTAAAAAAATCAAAACTAAAAAATTCTAAAAAATAAAGTTTTTTGTTTTGGGAAACGTATTTTAAAAAGGGGGGTGGTTTTTTTAATTATTAAAATTAAAAATTTTGGGCCCCTTCCAGTATTTTTTTAAAAAAGGTTCAAATTTTAAAAAAAAAAAATTTACTTTTTTTTTAAAAAATTTTTTTAAAAATTTTTGAAAAAAAAATTATAATTAAAATTGGGGAAAAGGTTTTTTTAATTTAAAATTTTTAAATCAGAGGTACAAAAAATACTCCAAAAAAAAATTACTTTATTTTTTTAAATTTTTTAAAGGGTTAATTTTTAAAATTGGATTATAAAACTTTTTAATTTTTTAAAGGAAAAAATTAAAAAAATTTGTTTTAATTTTTTAAAAATTATACCTTTTAAAATTAAATTTTTTAAATTTTTCTTTTAAAATAACCCCATTTTTGAAGGGCATTTTTTTCCCCCACCCTTAAATTTTCCCCTTTATATTTCCCCAAAATTCCCCAAATGTAACCCAAAATTTTTTTTCCCCCTTTTTTTTCCCAAATAAGTCAAATATTTTTCCCGGGAAATCCCTTTCCCAAAAAATCGGTTTTTTTCAAATTGTAATTTAACCCAAATTTTAATTTTTCAAAACATCTCAAAAAAAGTCTATTTTTTAAAAAGCACGTAATGAAAAAAGTTGGTATTCATGGTAGGCGGGAGCCCTCTGGTTCAATTCCCCACAGAAATTATAAAAAGTTGCCCCATTTGTTCAGTTACGATGGAATTAATCATTTGCGGAATGGAATATCCATAGTACTTTCCTAAAATCAATTCAGTTGTAAAATAAAAATTACACCCAGCTCTTTTTTTTAATACTGTAGATATGTTCCTTTGAAAACCGTGCAAAATACTACTAATAATAATAATCATGCAAAATATACATGTGATATACGGTAAATTTGGGGATATATATACATATGGGGGGGGGCACTTTTGTTAGTAAAGCCCACCCTTTATAAAATTTTGTTTAAAGGTTGGGGAAAATCAGTGCGAAAATTCTTTTACATCAATTTTACGAGTTATTTAAAAAATACAATTGACTTTATAAAAAGGGGTAAAAGGCCCTACAAATCTTTAAGTTTAAAAACGATTAAATGAAATAGTTTTTGTTTTTCCCGGGGGAAAATCTAAACGTGATGATACCAAATATATGTTTGCAATTTTTTTTTTTTCGAAAATGCACTTTTTTACAGTTTTACTGCATGCATAAAAAACATAGATATCAAACATTTATAAATTTTTTTGGGTTTGGGTACCCAAAAAAATTTCAATCCGGGAAAATTAATATACCGGAACCGGCGTATAACGCCCACCCCTTTTAAAGCAAAAAAAAAGATTTGAAAACAGGGACGCGTTGCAGGGGACAATACCAAAACTTTAATTTAAAAAAAATAAAAACAATAATAATTTTTAAAAAATGGAAAAGAACAAAAAGCCTTTTAAAGGTATCCCATAAATAAAAAACAGATACTTATTAATATTATGTTGTGTTTATTGTAAATTTTGGTAAAATGTATTTTAATTCTATTGAATCCCACATACATAAAAAAATAGGATTGTTAGGAAAAATACGTACACTGTACTTATATATGAAAACTGATAATCGAAAAATTTTTTTAAAATTTTTTGGGTTTTTTTTATTTTTTCGGGGTGGGTGGGGCGGTTGGTTTGTCGCTGGCCTTCCTCCCCAAGGTTAAAAGGGTTTAAAACCGGCCTTTAAATCTGGGGATTTCGATGCAAGAATCGACGCGGCCATGTCGTATAGTTATACGGTAGTAAAAAAATCCCCAGAATCTGTTTTGGGGGCTGGGGGAAAATTAAATCCTAGTACAAGTTTTTTATCGTCCGAGCTCAGGTGCCTCTTTTTTCTGAAGAAGGGAAAATGGGGTCAAAAAACCTGGGAGCGTTGGAACCACCTATGGGAGGGGTAAGGGAACCCATTGGCCCCGCGTACCATTGATGGCCGCAGCAAAAAAATTTTGGGAAACCAAATCCAAAATCAATTGGATTGATTTTTTTTCAATCAAGGAATTTTTTAGTGAGATTTTTTTTAGTTCAAAGAATTAAACAAAAAACTCCCAAGTTTTTTTGTTCCCCCTGATGTAACATTATTTATAAAATGAACTTCCCCAACCGATTGGTTGGGAAATTTTTAAGGGAAATTTTAAATGCAACTGATTGATTTTAGTCTAGTTCCCAAAATGGATTCAAGAATTTTTTAAAAAAGAAAAAAATTTAGAATTGGGTTGAAACAGAAAAGATTAACAAAGGGAAATAATAAAATGACGGGAAAAATTTTAAACATTTTAAAATTTGATTCCGATTCGTTTAACTGTTTGGAAAGGCCCAAGTATTTTAACCATATTTTTTATCGACCTATGCCTACGTGTCATTTTTCCCCAAAATGAATAACATTAAAGATTTCCCTTTGGAAAACCCTTTTTGATGACTCCAATTCAGCAGATTCCCTTCAAAAATAACATTTTACCCAATCCCAATATAATTTATTTTTTCAGAAATCAATCTTCTTTATTTAATATGAAACACAACTTAAAAAATTTCCATTTTAAAAAAAATGTATTTTTTTTTTAGTAAATAAAAAGGGTTTTTTGTTGTGTTTTTTAGTTTAATTATTTTCCCCAAAAAACACAAGTTAAATTTATTTTTGGGGCGGCCTCATTAAAACATTTCTTTAAAAAAGGCCCTTGATTTAAAGGTTCGCCACCCCGACCTATGGGGGGCCGCAATTAAAAGAATAAGGGGTCCGGGGGGAAAGTACTAGGGGCTGCAAAGGTAACACTGATCAGCAACCCATTAAAAATTTTTTTTAAAAAGTATTTATTTATTTATTTTATCAATTAAGCTACCATTTTTTAAAGGGAAATTTTAAAAATTTAAAAAACCAGCTAAAATGCCTTTTTTTTTATTATTATTAAATATTTTAGCATCAAAATTTCTCGTCTACTCTAATATTTACTGTCATTTTCCTGGCGCCATCTATTGAACTCAATGCAAATCATTACAAATTTTGAAAAACAACTGTAACGTTTTCAACAATAGCTATTTTAAGAAATTATTTGAAAATGAAAAGAAATTTCAATTTTAATTAAAATTTAATCTTAATTTCTTAAAAAATGAGGTTTAAAAACCCCAAAAATTGCAAAAACCCCATTTTTTAAAACTCTATTCAATTCCCCCCAAACAAATAAGAATAATTAATTGCTTCAAATGTAGCTCTTCAGAGGAATTGTTTTCTTAAACCCTTAAATTTAGCTTTTAAAGTTTGTTAGCTTCATTTTATTTATTTTTAGTTTTTACAAAAGCTTTTTGCTCTCAAATTCATTTTGTTATTGAATATCTTTTTATTTTTACCAGATCATTTGTATCCGAACACATTGATTTTTAACAAAGAATTTTTTTTTTAAGCATTTTGTGATTTTTCTGTTCTGTTTTAAGTAAAACATAAAATTACAGTTTCATTGTACCTTAAATAAATTTATCATTAAATAAAATTCAGCTTCAAAATTATTCTTATTCTTAAAATATAAATAACCAATGTAAAAAAAAAAAAAGCTTTTTTATATAAAATTCAATATTTTTAGAATATACTGATTGAAAAAAAAGCAAACATATAAACACTTTATTTTTAAAAATGTACATTTTAAAGTCAAAGGAGACGAGAGTTAATATTGTACAGTCAATTTATTTCAAATATCCCGTTTAGAGTATATTTAATCAAAGAGATTTGAATATAATCTGAAGTACTTAATTCTGAAAAGAAATATTAATTTAAATAAAGCTATTCTTTTTACTTAATTTATATATAAATATAAGAATTTATTTCCTTTTATGATACATATAAAACAACACAAACAATGAAATATATCAATGTTTGTAAAGAATTAAGAAAACATATTTACATAAATAAGAGTACAAAACATTGATAAAACACAAGCTTTAAAAATGTTTGAAAACGCTTAAAACCCTCTCTGCGTGGAAAGACAATTCTGCTTTTTTTAACGAGGATATACAATTATAAAAGTAACTTTAGCTCATAATTTACTAGATATAATAAAGCATTAGTTAAGATGATTAGAAAATATTCACACACAAAAAAATTCATTTATCATTATAACTAGGTAAAATACTATTATATCGAAAAACTAAAATATTTTTGATATCAAAACAAAATAATAAAATGAAATTACAAAACGAAGTATGATTGATGCAGTAGACAGTAAATAAACCAATTTTAGAAACTTGACCTTAATCATTTATAAAAATCAAAGTTAACTCCTTAAATGGTCATATTTATTTTTTTTTGCCAAAAATGTTTTAAAGAAAGGCATATTTTTAACTAAGCATAATACTTAACAGAATATGAAATTAGAATTTTTTTTTAAACTTTCAATTTTAAAGTTTTCACACTATTTTTTATTTTTTAATTGTAGAACACATAAACCCCTAAATGTTTGCTTTTTATAAGAACACTCCACATGCTATAAAGGAAGTTTCATATATCTTAAAAGAATTTCTCTCATACTTACAAAAAAATTTCATGCTCGTACCTCTTTTTCAAATGGTTGAGCATTTTGTGTGTATGTACATGTACGCATGTACGCACAATTTGAAGCATGGTGTAATACTAAGCCTTACATTACAATAAAGAAAGAGATACTATCGGCTTTTTTGGATTATCTTTCCATTTCATTTCTTCTCAAGCAACAAATTGCACATTGTCTTGCAGATCCCGGTTCTTTATCGAATATTTTTAAGAATCTAAATTTGTGCTTTCAATGAAAAATTCCCTCCTTCATTACAAAGAAAATAGCGAATGAGAAGTATTTCAATACCATGGACAAACTGCATCTCTTAAAAACACTATCACTAATAATCTCATTATAAGAATTAAAAATATGTGCGAATATCAAAGATAGAAAGAAGAAAATAGCAGTACCCGTACAGTGTACGGGCAAACCAGTTAAGACATTGGTACCCAACTTGCGGCCAGTGAACCGCATGTGGCCCAATGGGCCTTTCTGAGTTGGTTGGTCATGGCCTGTAGCAGTAAAAATTCAGATATTTAATAATAATGCATTAAAAATTTAGCGAGAAATTCTATCAATTAAGTAATCAAACATATCAATTTTGCTGTCGATGTCGTGTTGGTACGAATTGCGAGATAATTTTCATTTCTTTTTATAGCTCTAACCGTTATTGAAAACAAATATCAATGGAGTAGCCATTTTTTGAGTGAAACTAATTTTTAATTAAACCTCATGCCTTCACAGCGAAAATTATCCAAAGAATACATGTTTCAAAATGATTGGGATACTATATTATAGTATTTTAAAGTCGTGTATCATATACTCAAACATGCTAAACTGCCTCAATTTAAAATTGGAAAAAATTAAATTTTCTGTATAAACCTGGGGATTTTTAGCTTAAGTTACTAGCATTATTATTGTGTACATAAATGCTTTGTGTTTCAAAATTTTTGTAAAATTATTAGGTTAAGATTAAGCTGAATAACGTGTCGTCCTAACAAAAGCTTTCAATATTATACAAAAATATTTTTTGAATTTGAAAAAACGTTTTCATTTATATTTAATTAAAGTAGTATTTTAATGTAGAAAATATATTGGGAAACAACATATTAAAAATTAGAACTTTACGGGCATTATAAGTTTTTGCTTTATGCCTTTACGAACTTCAAATGCGTTTTTCTCACTTTTAATTTTAAAGTTGTAAGTGTTATCAAACCCTCAGGCTCTTTTTTTCTATTCAAGACATATCCTGAAAATTTTTTGCATACACTCCTAAGCGTATGGTCTACAAAAGTTAGCATGGATTAAAGACTGAGATCTCTAGTTATTTTTTAAAAAAATACTTAAGTTAATATTTTTAAAAAAAATTGAGTTTTTTCCAGGCTTAGCTAGAAAAATAATTAAAAATCAACAAGGAAACCGATTTTCAAATCCCTACTAACTTTTGTTTACAATAATAAAAACATAAATCACTTAAAATGAATAACAATTTTTTTAAATTGAGCATTTTATAAAAATTTCAAAAAATCCTAATTTTTAAAATTTTAAAACAACGGCTGCTCAAACTGACTTTTTGCTTACGGAATCAGCTTAACAATATAATCTAAATATAAAACATAAATTATTTTCACTGTTATTGTTTTCAAAAAAATTTTTTGAAAAAGGTTACTGTGTTGCCTTAAGCTTGAGTCCTCCCACTTTCAGAACTTCTTAGATTTTGGTTATTTTAGAAAGGAAATGAACATTTTCAAAGACTTCATATTTGATCATAATTTTTTATTCACATTCTAAGTGTCTGAAATTGGTTTCCTCGATTTCTTCTTCACACAGTTATACGTGAAAAATACAGCATTTCTTGAAAAGTAAGTTTTTCCGGTACTATTCCTTGGATCTTTTGAATACAATAAATCCTACCAAAAATCGACAGCATAGATAGAAATAAATATTTCGTCCAGGAACCAAAATTTGAACGTTTCGATGATGTATGAAAGCAATTAGTTTATATCTCGTAATTTCCATTTTCTGCCTGCTTCTTGTCTGATTTGAAGCTGCTATCTTTTCTTGCAAGTATGTGATTCTGTTGTTGTTTCTTATCCTCGAACGGCCTGGCATATATAAGATCAGATTCATAAGGTTGTTAACCACCAAAAAATTAATATTAATAAGGGTATCGGATAATGTCCCCTTTAGAAAGTCTGATGTATCTCAGAACATGGTCCTAAATATCCTAAATGGTACGTCAGTAATTGATACCTGTAGCCGTTTTCTATTACGTAAAACAAGCAAGGCAACTCTACCCAAGCTGTTACGACGTTCTCTGGCAATAGTTAATTTGCTTTTTCTAAGAGTATGGATTTCTTTATGAAATCAACTACATCGAATTAATGATGAAAATAATTCAAAATTTTCCTCCGCAAAAGATTGATAAACTGCCCCATTCCAAGTTATCGATATAGACGACAAATAAATGAATATATAAATTCTTTTTGTGCCATATAATAGTTCATCTATTTCTGGATCGTACTGCTCTTTTGCATCCAAACATTATTTTTGGATTCGAAAGCTATTCCTCTCCGATAGACAAAAACGCTAACGATTTGATTTTCACTTTTTGTTTTGGGAGTGAAGTATGCATATGCATGGTCTAACTATTGGCAGCAATAGCTTTTTGAGACTTCTTGCGTCCTTGGCCTCTATACAAAACTAGGCCACTCCTGCGAAACTTTTAAGTTGCCAATATACAGCAAATATCACCAAATACTTGCACAAATAGAAACCCGTAATAAATAAATACCTGTGGCACACAATCTGACAAAAACAAAATCACAAACCAGTCCTACCGACTGCCGCCGTTAGACTAAATGTGTAATAATGATGTTTGGTGGTAGGTCTAGACCAAGACACGAACAACGGACATGACAGTAAAGCAGTCCTACTACTGTTGTCAGTTGGCATATAGTTCGAATTCCCCAGTTTTTCAGAGAAATTGTCTGTAATAACATGTGACGATTAATATTATTTGGATCACGACCTTAATGAGGACAAATCGAGAATGAGACGATGCCTCTCTTAGAGCCGGACTCACTTGGACTATGCTTTCAAATCTCCCTTGATTGGTATAGCTATACTTTTCTATGTGCTAATGACTTTTGTATCTTTTAACCTCTCAAATTCTTCTGTATCACACTAAAAGACATATTTTTTTTCAAAAAATTTCTTAACAATCATTCAGAGTCAACCGGAATATAACAAAGAAAAACTTAAAAGTAAGCTCACAGATAAGCGATAAACGTCTCCCCTGAAAACAGACTACACTTCTAAGAAATAATGGATTGAGTGGGTTTATTAATTCTAAAACATCAGTAACTGTTCCTTCCTTCCTTTTGATTTGCCTTGAAAATAAATAAAAACTTCAAGAAGTATTCCTTTTTTTTGTATAAATTGTGTTCTGTGCCCCTTTTTAACTTTATTCTCAGTCACTTGAGCTAATGAAAGTAAAAATACTATTTGGTTAGTAGATTACAAATTCGTTATCCATTTTCTTCTGAGTTACTATCGGGCCTCAAAAAGTAATGAAAAGAAACCAAAGATTGAAAGACTAATGATAGCCCTATCTGCCAGCCTTGACCACACTGTAATGATGTTTCAAAAATCTAACGTTTTTTGTTTAAAATAAGAACTGAAAAAACATTGATAAAAGGAAAAAACAAACAAATATATGCTATTTTTAAAAGACAGAATGCTAAATCCTTTACTTGAAATAGATTCATATAAATCTGAAACAGTTAAAAGTTTTACCTACTTAGGATCCATTATTACCACTGATAACAGAATATCTCATGAAATCCAGAATCAATTATACCTGGCAAATAGGGCTTTTTATATGGACTGAGGAGGTTTTTAAAATCTGAATTTCTTTTAAGAAACACAAAATTTTTAATTTAAAAAACTCTTATGAGACCAGTTTTGACATAAGCATCTGAGAATTGGACAATAACCAAACTGGAAGAAAATCAAATGGCATCTTTTGAAAGAAAAATACTTCGAAGTATACTTGGAGGTGTAAACGAAAACAATAGCTGGGGAAGAAGATACAATTTTGAATTATATAGGATTTACAAACAACCTGACATCATTAAACACATACAAATAAATAGAATGAATTGGATAGCCCACGTAATTCGAATGCCAGATGTTTATGTTGTCAAAAAGATACTGCCTTTCAAAGTCACTGAGATTAGGAAGGGTGGAAGACCAAGGCTGAGATGGACAGACTCAGTGGAATCAGACTTTAGGATTATAAATGAGAAAACTTGGAGAACGAAGGTGAATCATATGTCACTGTGGAGGAAACTTCAAAGGAAGGCAGGGCCCACGAGAGGACGTCTTGCCGAATCTGATGATAATGAAGAACATGAGGAAAGCAGTATAAAATATAAATGATAGTGCATTTAAAGTAATTTAAAAAATTATTATCTAACAAAAAATTCAAAAGAGTGTGTAATAATATACTGAAACGATTTTTTTAAAGAAATAAGTGTTATGAATTTAAAATCATGAAAAAACTAGAACATATATTTGTAAATTTTACGAGTGTATATTACACTAAAACCATTAGAAAATGGGAGAGTAATTGTTTTGGTTCGAGGGTCACAATGTGGAAGTGGAGGATACCGGGGGATATGAGATAACATTTATTAGTTAACTTTGCACATCTCCGAAGAGGAAAAAACTGACCATAAAAATCAAATATAAGTCAAATAAATAGTGCCAGTTTTATTCAATTCATTTATTGCGCTAATTTGATACCTATAGTGACAAGCACTTTTAATTTTAGAATAAGTTTAGTGAGACAAATATACTCTATCCCACTTTTCTACAATTTTTTTTGAAATCAGGAGAGAGATTGTTTAGATTCTCATCACAGCCTGTGTAAGGTAATGCCAATCTACTTGCACTTTTAGTGGTTAGAACCCGCGACCTTCCAGTTGGTAGCCTAGTAACATATCCACTAGATAAAAGTGATCACATCTATCCTGGCTGTTATTTAGATACAGCTACATTACTCTTCCACCAGTGAGTCGGTGAACAATTTCTTTTTGTTACGGTGAGAGTGTTTTTTTAATTGTCATTTTTATTTTATTTTTCGCTTCCTATTATTTATTATTCTTGAGGTAGATGGCTCCACGACAGTTCAGAAAGTTGTGTTTTCTTAATTCATTCAAGGTCACCAATGTAGTTTTTAGAACCCGCGACCTTCGGGTTCGTAGCCTAGTAACATATCCACTAGACAAAAGTGATCCGCTTTTCCGGAGGCTGTTAGGGGTGGGGGTAGCCCAGTTGTTAGGTATCGGACCATGGCAGGCATGTCATGAGTTCGAGCCCCTACCACAAAGACCGCCGTGTAGGCAAAACGATGCACGTAAATCTGTGAGAGCTGAAACGTCCTCCCGTTGGGGTGGTGTGGAGTTGGGGGGGGTGCCAGCCAGGTGTCGTCAGTCACTTGACCATTTCAAATTCGTGGTCGTCCCAAAAACTCCCTTGTAGCTGGAACAGTGCGACAGTTATATTCACTACTCACTCACTATTCGGAGGCTGTTACTGGCTTTTATTTAGATACCACTATACACACTTATATTTACTCTTGTTGATCTTCATACAAGAAAAACTGTTTACAAATATATGTTGACCCAGATAGAGAGAACATTTTGTGTCTATCTGGTTTTCTGACTATCTTAGCGAGACATACAAAATTATTTGCGGGCCATTGTTTGCCCATCCCTGCATTAGAAGTAAATTTCCACAATCTCAGATAAAAATATCCATTTAATTGGTAAAATGATTATACACAAAGCGCTTAGGCAATTTAAAAGTTTTTCCAATAGCAAGTTTTCTTTAATTTCTGTGCTTACATTTTAAACAAATAATAGTTTCAAGACTTGAGTCTATCAATGTCATTGCATCGTATAAAACAATGGAGAAATGATGAAACCAACAAAGTCTTTAAATCTAATTTTAAGTCAACATTACACATTGTCTGTGTGAGTGTTGAATTTATTTTTTTATTATATCAAAAATGTTCGTACACTAAAGGAATATTTCAAAACTTTTAAATAAAACTTTAATGTTAGTATTTTATAGGACTTATATCCGCATCGGCTGTCCTGCTTTTGTGGTATCACAGAAGCCTAATCTTCGAGAAGAGAGATTTTGGGTTTCATTTTATTTGAGTTGTTGTTTTGGATCCCAAAATGCTTTCCAGATATTTTCTAACATTCAAAACTATTCTTTGAGTCCATACCTTACAGAGGAACGAAATTTTTGAAGTGATAACTTCTTTAGGCGCGTTTTGCTGAAGAGGGAATCTAAATTAAGTGCCAGGCTCGGCTGCGTTACGCTAATCGGTTTTATTCGGTAATCGTGCTCGTGATGCTCGCTTAGTTTTGAAATAAAAACTTTTTAGGAGGGTGTTTTTTTCTGTCAAAATTTCATGCATACTTTTTCCTGAAATTTTATTGCATAAATTTAAATATTACTGTCATTTCTAAGAGAAAATATTTTTTTAAAAAAATGTTTATATGTGGGAATCAAAATAAAAAAAAACAAAACAGGGGTTCTTTTTTTTTTGATTCAGTAAAAGAGTTTTTAAACACAAAAACCCAAAAAGAATTAAAATTAAAATTTTTAAAAAATTTTTAAATAGGTGAAAAATTGTCACTATTTTTTTATATTAGGATGACCACTAAGAGTTTCAAAGAAAATAAAAGAAAATTTTGAAAAGAGATCCCTCCCATTTGTTTTGTTTTTAAAAAAATTTTATGAAAAGAAAACACTTTCAGGATTACCCCCCCCCAAAAGTATAGTTTGCGGAACACCGAGATTTTTCACGAATTTTTAAGAATCAGGCCTTTAAAGTTTTTTTTTTCTTTTAAAATTTATTTGATGTGATTTTTTTTATAAAAATATTTATCTGTTATCTATTCTTATATTTTAAAAGAATCCTGTTTGATAATATAAATAGCCTCTAGATCAAAAATTATTTTTTCAAATTTTATTAAAATTTTTCATTTAATTTCACTATAACAAATTAATTTATTAAATTTTGAAATGCATTTGTACGTATTATTCGTTATTGATGGCATTAAGATTCATCATATGAGCAACTTTTATTTCTCTTTCTCCTTCTTTGCAGAGGAATATAATCTTAAAATGTACAATGACCTATTCGTTGCAAAATTTTCATGAAGACAAATCATAGGAATTGAAATCCTTTCTTCAAAAACAACAAAGTGTATTCATTAAATTTGTTGAAAAATACCGCTGCTGTGTAAAAGTTAATTATATATTACAACAGTTAATAGAAATCACACATAAATCGAAACCATTTACTGTAGGGAAATTTATTAGTGAATGCTTAATTCAAACGATGGAAGTATTTTGTTCAGCCGTATAACAGAATTAAGTTAAAGCCAAAATAGTGTACCTAGTAAAATTAATCAAATGACCGAGAATTAGAGAAATCGACTTGATTAAAAAATATCAAAATTTCAAGCCTACTCTACTGCAACTGATGGAAGGGCAGATATTTTAAATATGACTTATTCGTTTTTATTCATCGCTGCGATGTTAATTTAAAAATGAATACAGGACTTTCGAAATCATTCCTATGCATAATATAACCACTGGAAACGCTACTTTTAATGCACTTATAAAAGCTTGGAAGAGGTTGCCATGGGAAAAGTCGGTTTGTTTTGCAACTGATAGTGCTCCTACCATGACTGGAATTACTAAAGAAGTTATTGCAAGATTAAAAGGAATATGTAAACAGCATGGTTTAAAAATTTTGAGAACTTTTTTAGTTTTTTTATCGAAAGTATTGGGCCAATGTTTTAAAAAAAAGTCTCCAAAAAATTTTAAAATTTTATCCCTGCGTAGACTTAATCACGCAAGTTTCATTTTCTAGAAAATAAATTTAAGGCCGACAGCCGGGAAAGTGATTTTAAAAGCTGTAAATGGATAAAATTTTTTGGGTATTTTTTTTGAAGAATACATGTAAATTTTTGGGCATTATGGGTTATTTAAATCCAATTTTTGGCAAAAAATTCTTTGAATAACCTTTTTTCGAAATGCTCCTTTTTGAAAAAAATTTGTTATAATAATATTTTTGTATATCCAGACCCCGTACAGATCAACAAATTTTTTAAACGCATAACTTGGAAATCGGTTTATCCAGTTTTACGAAAAAAGAAGGGGAAAAATTTTTAAGAAAATACGCTGATAATTACTTCAAATGTTGTAACTCGAAAATAATTTGAATTTTTCAAAATCATAGTTGAGCCCTGTCAGAAAAGTCTGAGCAAAATACAACCAAAATATTAATGCAATAGAAGCATTTTTTAAAAAGGAAGAACATTTTGAAAAGGTTATTCGTTAACCACAAATATGATTTAAAAAAAAATTTTTTGTCATTTCCAAAACAAATTTTTATACATGTATTCTAATAATGACACTAAATATCATGAAATTATACATTTATTGCTTTTAAAATCATGGTTCCGAACGTGTCCGTTATATCTCTGATTATAATATTATATAGAAGTTGGATAGCTTTTGAGTCATAAAGTGTTAAAACGATTCTTCAAATTTCTGAACGAAATCATAGTTTGTTTTTTTTTTTCTTTTTTTTGGAAACAAAAATTTGTTAATGGCTGAATTAAAAGACAGACAATGGATAAGACTTTGGCATTTTATATTACAAGTCATCTTAACCTCAAGCTTCAAGGCAAAAAAAAACCATGTTCTTACAACGCTATTTGATGATATATTAAATCTTCTTAAACAAACATTATTACTTCGGTGAAAACAAATAGAAAACGGAAATCGATGGAAAATTTTGTAATTTTAAGATCTAAGAATTACAATTTCGTCTTTTACTTCACCACTATCAATAAATGTTGTTCTTGATGAAATCTTCCGAATGGAATTAATTGAAATCCAATGGGATTTTTTTGATAAAGCAAAAATGTATTAAAGGAGAAATTCCAGATTTTTATACATGTTTATCTGTAGACGGGTTTCCTGAAATGTTATCGTTTGTAACGCGTATATCAGCTGTTTTTGGAAGCACTTACTTATGCGAGCAACAACTTTATAGTGAAAAATAACAAAAATTCAACAAGGCCAAGATTAACCCCCATCATCAGATTTGAAAATTACGTCAGCTTAATATGTTCATTCAAATTTTGATAACTTGCTGTGGGAAAAACGATGTCAAATGTGTTCTAAAAAGTAACATTAAACTGTATTTATTATAAATTTTAAACTATGCATATGAAATATTTATAGTTTAAGTTAAGAAAAATAACTTCAAAAATAAAACGACTATGTATGTTTAATACACGAAACATTGAGTTTGATATTAAGTCTAATAAAAACATAATATAACTATTCTAAAAATCTTATTTTATCAATTTTTTGTTCATTGAAAACATGCGGCCCTCAACTTATAATAAAATGGATCATGCGGCCCCTAATACCATACGACTTTGACATGCCATCCTCCCATAGTATCCCTGTTGTTGTTGTTCATGCCACCTGTCTGACATAGTCAGTTCGAGGCCCACGAAATTCATCATGGCAATGGGCTAGAAGTACGCCTGTCGTTAGGCCTTAGCCTTGAGCACCATACAGGTGACACTACGATTTAGCTCGGAGAAATTCCCGAAGGAACGATAGATAGCGACACCACCGATCTCCACCTCCACAATTTAGGCATGAAACTGAATTGGAGGGAAATTTTCTCCAGTTCCTGCACTCGTGATTCAACCCACAAGACTTTCGGACCCACTGATTTAACGAGCACGTACTCCGCGTGTACTCGGAGGGTATTTGGCGGTACGGGCATCGAACCCAGGCTTTCCGGTTCGGAGTCCGGTGCTCTAACCACTAGACTACCCACGGCCCATAGTATCCCTTTATGACCCAACCCACATGATCGTGCGGGTTAGGTATTCTTATACGTTTTTGCTTCTGGAATAGACGTATGTAAGAAAAGCCCGAATCGAACGATTGAGCGGGTTTGCAGAAAGCATAAAGTATCAATGTTTATGAACAGATGGTGGTTGTAATCCATGTTTTACTTTCAGCTGGCAAATCTAGCTTTGTTTACAAATACAACGAATACATGTCTTCTTCTTATATCTGTCGTAAAAAGGTAATTATCAATATTTTTCTAATTGCTTGGATACGCGTTTTTGTCTTAATGTTTAAATAATTGTAAAACAGTAAAAATATTAATTATACTTTTTATTAATGTTACTTGTAGGACTCAGGATTTCGTTACCGGCACGATCGTGCAACTTGGGCATTACTTGAGTCACTGCAGCTAGAAAGATAAAGGCTTGCCATGTGAGTTTTTTATGTTTCAATAATTTCGTTGGAAGCCTAAATAAAGGGTGAAATATATATATATTGTTGTATAATTAATATCAAAGTTTTCTTGGGGGTTCTATGGACAAGTTCCTTTTCTTTTTCTCTCACTATTTTTTGCAATTAATTTTCTCTTTCATACGGGACATTTTCCTCCTCTAGACAGGTATCCGCATCCATATTTCTCCCCCCCCCCTCCGAAAAGAAACCCCTAGGTTTTCCGGTGGGAGTTGGTAAGATGTAGTTTTAATTTTGATACATTTTATTACTTTTCATGGAATACTGTGCTAACTTTTAACCAAGGAGGCTTTCTCAGGTGTCTAAAAGGAAAAGAATTCTCGCACAAGAAGAAATTTTACATTAGATGAATAAATCAGATTCTCAACTTAGTGATCTCTCCGTTGATTGATTGATTGAATATTAACGTCACACTGTTTAGCTACACGAGGGCTTTTGGCGACGGACCACGTAATTTTGAATCATGGTCAAGTGACGTGGACGACACCTGAGCTGGCACCCCCCTCTCCTAACTACCACACCAACGGGAGGACGTTTCAGCTCTCGACAGATTTAATGTACATCGCTGCCCTACACGGCGGGTCTTTAGTGGTACTGGGCTCGAACTCGTGACAAGGCAAGCCACGGTCCGATACCTATACCACTCGTCTACCGCGGCCGCAGTGATCTCTCGGATGATGACTATACTGGGACAAAAAACATATGAACCCCGTATACAGGAAGGAGAATCAAGTTCAGAAGAGAGCGATAAAGAAAAATTCTGAAATATTTGTAATGGAAAGGCAATTTTGGATAATCTTTTACCATCAAAATCTCTTAAGTCCATTCATTTCATTGTATTAGCTGTAGCAAATCCTTGATTCCTGTACATAAAAGATGCCATATCAAATAAATTCCTCCAAAATATCAAAATGGATCTCTTAAAGGTTAAATTAGAGATAGCTGAAGCGTTAGCAGCATTTCCAACTATTAACAAAAGTGTTTTAACTGATGATAAAGATGACACACAGTGTGTTGTAATTCCTCTCTCGCGCGCAAAAAGATCGTATTATAATTCACCTGCTAAAAAGTCGTGCAAGGATAAAAAGCATGACATGTATAGCCATTTTTGATGTGATGATGACAGTTCAAGACCATGTAAATGTAGATTTAAAACTGGGAAAGCAATTTGAAACACTTCGTGAAAAATGCAATGTGTATTTATGCCTGTCAGAAACAAAAACATGCTTTAACGATTTCCACAGTAAATAAGCAATGAGTCGATAAAAGAATTAACAATACATTCATAATTTTCTTATTTGTAACAATTTGAGTTGAATTAAGTTGTAATGTATATCTTGTAACTAAAATGCATTACTCTAAAAATTCACCGGTGGCAGTTTCACAAGTAAAGCTCAACCCGCTCAATCATGCGGTACCGTTTACGTTCCGGGGGGGGGAATGTTTTTATTCTTTTTTCCAGTGTCTATGGTGACAATAATCAGAGGAACTTAATATTTAAAAAAAAAATATTTCGGGTCTTAAAGGGGTATACGACGTTATATGTTATATATAAACGGTACTTACGTATTATCGCAATGGTATAGGTGACATTATATGAAAGGAAGCACATGGTTGCCAATTCAGTGGGTAAGTCATTTGGGAAATCAAGGTTGTCAACGGGGCGAGTTATCTTGAAATTTAGCATTGTTGCGATAGAACGTAAGTATCATATAAACATATACATTAAATAAATATAATCTACACATAAGTTATTTACAAATAAATATTTTTAAATAATTAGATTAATTGACATTTAAATCATATATACTTATATATAAATATATAAGAATGCATAGTTATTTAAACATTGCCCTTTATAGAAAGTTAATGAAATAAACAAATCCGCCAATGTGTGTGTGTGTGTGAATGGGCACGAAAAAGAGAACTGTTTACCCCCAGCGTGCGGATGTGTAGTAAAAGAAAACGTAGAACATCCGAAAAATTAGATTCTCTTCCCAGAATAAATCAGAAGTTTTTATTTCTATTGTGTAGTCAAAAGGTCATTTTTGGACCCATTTACGCACATCACTTGGAATGAAATTTCCTTAGGAGACATGAACGTACTCAATTTATTAGTGTATGTGTGCTGAAAAGATGTCATCATAAAAGTAGTCATGTGTGGGAAATTTAAACTACTTACAATATAATCATTGTTCTGAATTAAATCTCTCTCTTCACTTATTCTTCCAAAAACATAAACAAGTAAAAGATTCAATGATACTTTATATAAATTCAATACTGTTTATTCATTAATTATTAATGCATTAATAATTAAATATGGTTGTCATGATTTATTTTATATGAAAGTCATAAATAATTGATTTAAAACATTATCAATAACCATATTTCAGCAATAAAATCAAGAAATTAATTAGAGAATATTAAATATTTCTAGCAAGTAATTAAATTTAAAATTCAATCCCGCTAAGAATTTTCAACGTTTTGTTGGACCACAACGTTCACCAAATTTAAATCCCATTGAAATGATTCATGAGCACCCTCATCTACCAACTAAAAGAGGAATATGATAAAGATTACCTCGGCAGCTACTGTGCAAAGCATACCACGACATATTGAATTTTGCTTTCGACTCAATTGTGAACATATTACATATTAAACACATTATCAAACGAATGAACAATTTATTATACATTTCTCAGTGCACTGTATTAAGTGAAACCTTTTAGCTCTTATTAATTTTCAAAATCTTCTGAAATGTCTTAATAGTTTTATAGCAATGCAGGGCACCAAGTGTATGCATGATCCATAAACGCTTATGGACCATGCAGGGTGAAGAAGTCATGTCTCGCCACATGGTTTGTAGCTGATGTTACGTGTTCAGTGAAGGAAGGTAGAGTGTGGAGGATGAAGGTCAAAAAGTAGGCGTCTCTCCACATCCACAAATGAAAATAACATTGTAGCGTGTGCGAGAATTTCTTGCAATGCAGAGGGCACCAAGTGTATCCATGATCCATAAACGCTTATGGACCATGCAAGGTGAACAAGTCATGTCTCGCCACATGGTTTGTCGCTGATGTTAAGTGTTCAGTAAAGGAAGGTAGAGTGTGGAGGATGAAGGTCAAAAAGTAGGCGTCTCTCCACATCCACAAATGAAAATAACATTGTAGCTTGTGCGAGAATTTCTTGCAATGCAGAGGGCACCAAGTGTATCCATGATCCATAAACGCTTATGGACCATGCAGGGTGAAGAAGTCATGTCTCGCCACATGGTTTGTCGCTGATGTTACGTGTTCAGTGAAGGAAGGTAGAGAGTGGAGGATGAAGGTAAAAATGTAGGCGTCCCTCCACATCCACAAATGAAAATTACTTTGTAGCGTGTGCGAGAATATCTTGCAATGCAGAGGGCACCAAGTGTATCCATGATCCATAAACGCTTATGGACCTTGCAGGGTGAAGATATCATGTCTCACCACATGGTTTGTCGCTGATGTTACGTGTTCAGTGAAGGAAGGTAGAGAGTGGAGGATAAAGGTCAAAAAGTAAGCGTCCCTCCACATCCACAAATGAAAATAACATTGTAGCGTGTGCGAGAATTTCTTGCATTGCAGGGCACCAAGTGTATCCATGATCCATAAACGCTTATGGACCATGCAGGGTGAAGAAGTCATGTCTCGCCACATGGTTTGTCGCTGATGTTACGTGTTCAGTGAAGGAAGGTAGAATTTGGAGGATAAAGGTCAAAAAGTAAGCGTCCCTCCACATCCACAAATGAAAATAACATTGTAGCTTGTGCGAGAATTTCTTGCAATGCAGAGGGCACCAAGTGTATCCATGATCCATAACCGCTTATGGACCATGCAGGGTGAAGAAGTCATGTCTCGCCACATGGTTTGTCGCTGATGTTACGTGTTCAGTGAAGGAAGGTAGAATGTGGAGGATAAAGGTCAAAAGTAGGCATCCCTCCACATCCACAAATGAAAATAACATTGTAGATTGTGCGAGAATTTCTTGCAATGCAGGGCACCAAGTGTATCCATGATCCATAAACGCTTATGGACCTTGCAGGGTGAAGATATCATGTCTCACCACATGGTTTTTCGCTGATGTTACGTGTTCAGTGAAGGAAGGTAGAATGTGGAGGATAAAGGTCAAAAAGTAAGCGTCCCTCCACATCCACAAATGAAAATAACATTGTAGCTTGTGCGAGAATTTCTTGCAATGCAGGGCACCAAGTGTATCCATGATCCATAACCGCTTATGGACCATGCAGGGTGAAGAAGTCATGTCTCAACACATGATTTGCAGTTGATGTTACGTGTTCAGTGTAGGGAGGTAGAGAGCGGAGGATGGAAGTCAAAAAGTAGGCGTCCCTCCACATTCACAATTCGAAAATAACATTGCAGGGTGTGCGAAAATTTTTTGCAATGCAGGGCACCAAGTGTATTCGTCATCCACGAATGCTTACGGACCTTGCAGGCTGAAGAGGTCATGTTTTTTCCCATGGTTTGTCACTGATGTTACGTGTTCAGTGAAGGAAAGTAGAGTGTGGAGGGATGAACTTCAAAAGGTAGACATTCTCAAATGAAAATAACATGGCATGGTGTACGAGAATTTCTGGCAATGCAGGGCACCAAGTTTTACTAGAATGGTGTCTTCAAAAAGATTACACATTACAACAAACGTTTGAATAGCACTTTCGAATACGTCGAAAACAATTGAGAAGTGCTTAGTTTATAATGCCATAGTGTATTCTGATTTGACAGTAAAGTTTCCCTCGGATAAACAATGGAGAAACTATTTTTCGGAACGTAAAACTTTCAGAACTTAAATATGTTTTCGGGTATATTTGAATTAAATGATTATAATGAAACTGTGTTTACAATGTGATTTTTTAAAAAATAATAAAATTGAAAATTAAGAGTTATCCTTGATAAAAACAATAGAAAGCGTTACGCAAACTATTGAAAGAAGCGTGTTTCATTTACTTGGATCCCACTGTTTGACGCCTTTTTGATGTATAACAATCGAAAATTTTCTTTTCGAAGTAAGTTCAAGAAAACGGAAATGGAATTAATGATTTCTGTTTTGGTTCACGTGGTATTTCATTATATTGCATTTTCAAATATTGAGTCACATCTCAACTATAAAAGCCCAGTTGCAAGAACTTAGGACAAAACATGCTTCATTCTCAAAAAAGAACAAAAGGTAACATGAATTTCTTGACTTCCTTGCTTTTTTTGTGTGTCTAGGTTTGTAAAATTTCTACCTTTTACTGTAAATGTGTGTTTATTTAATTTTCTAAAACTTTTCAGTTTTTGACAATGTTTCAAAAAATTGATTTATTTAATTTTAAATTTAACTAGAAAAAAAATGCTGGTGATATTGTACACCGAACTAAATTTTCATTTCAATCCCCTTTGTTAAATTACTATTATTTTTTAACCATTATATTTAATTTAACCCTTTATCTACCTCATTATGATTTACTGCAGTTTTTTTTTAATGCAATATTTTTTTTTTGGATCACTATATTGAAAATTAAGGGGGAAATACATAAACAAGGTACTCAACTTCTGGAAATTTATAATCCGTTAGAGCTAATTAACTAATTAAAGATATTCAACTGTAAAATTAATTGTATATACTGTTCACTTATATAAAACAAATAGTTAAATCATTTTCTAAGGTCTTCAATAACATGCAAACAAAATAAGACACTTAAATTTTGACATTAACTATTTTTAGAGACAAAAATGATAATCTTCGCAATCCACTGAAAAAGACGCAAGCTGAAAACGCAATTTCTGCTATAAATCTATTCGCCTTCCCGCTAAAATACTCATCATGCAACCCGAGCTACAATGTGTCTTGGAAGAGTGGATTTCCAAGAATATTCCTGCTAAGTATCGTCAGAATATTCGTAAAAATGGTTATTCTATGTAATTTTAAAGTGAGTGGTACTTATAAGTACCGTCGGTAGATAAAGGGTTAAATAATTTTTTAATGTAAAGTAAAGGATGGTTTGTGAAATTTATTTTTGATCATGTATTCAAATTTGACTTTTTAGTAGTTTATATTCAATTATATATTTAATTTTACTTTTAGTAAGGTAGTTTATTATCACGAATTTTATGAAATAATGAAAAAATTTAATTAATTTATAATTGAACTAAGTACTTGAATAGTCATATCACAATATCATTTCAATTTTTCGAGTTATTATGATTGAAAATAACTGCAGTTTAATAAGAACAAACAATGAATGTGACAATTATAATTGAAAAATTAACCTCGTCAACTTTTCAGAGACGATTGTAATGCAATAAGTTTGAAAAAAGTCGTAGTCTTTTGTAGCATTCGGCAAAGGTCACTAAATTTGATAAATGTGCTAGATTGAGAAACAAATAAAAGATATGCCTTAAAGTAGAAACTAATTTTTCGTTAAAGATAAAAACGTAGCAGTGACTTTTTTCCCGATATAGTTTCCTCAATGGTATACCACCAATTCTAATTCATTTATTGTGTGGTGATACATAAAACGTACCACTTCTTTAAATGCTTCAGAAATTGATGCAAGATAGTACATTCTCTGAACCACCACAGAGATCCACTCCTAGCAGTTATTCAAATTTCCAACGGATGTCAGAAGCTAATTGTGTGCAATGGATTTTTATGCAGTAGTTCATTCTTTGATCAGCTGTGAGTTTGTTGAGGGGTATTTTTTGGAAGTGACTGCGTTGTGTATAATATATATATTATGTGAATATAATATATATATATTCACCAATAAATGAAAGTGACTCTTGCGATATTTGATACAAATCAGGTAAGTACATATATTCTGTTATTAATAACTCTATATTACAATAATTAGTACTTCACATGTGTATTTCTAGTATGAAAATATGAGAGTCCAAAAAATGTACCACCACGTTGTTGAAGGCCATCTTCTTTACAAATACAAAGAGTATTCCACCTATTTTTTCGCAATAATGGCCATATTTATCCTGACAGACAGATTTCTTTGTGAGCTGCATTTTTCAAAAATAATAATAGTATCTATTAAATAATAATACATACACACAAAATTATTCAGTTATCCTGACTGAGCTAAAGCTAGTGTCAGTAAAGAATAAATACAACTAATAAACTTATTATCTATGTTGACTAAATAAAAATTAGGTAAAATTAAATAATGTATGAGTAGAATATTTCAAATTAAAACTAAAAAAACACTAGAGAAAATTAGGACTAAACTAAAATTAAGCTTACAACATCAGATTAGAAAAAGCTGGAAATGTTTTAATATATGGAACGAATAACAGTATAAGATGAAGGAGTGTTTTTACTTATTTTCCAACTATAAAATAACTAGCTAAAGCTACCATTGTGCCTAGAGAGAAAAAAAAGTCATGTTTCCAGAACTATCATGCTGCTTGAAGAAGCGTTGTGGTACAAAATATGTACCACCTATTTTTTAAAACTTTGGACACCCTTTATTTGTGAAAAAGTGTTTAATGTTATTAATATGTACCAGCATTTGTTCCATAATTATAGTTTTGTAAAATCCATCTAAAATGTTTGTAATTATTTCCCGCTAGTGCATTATTTTTGTCAAAAATTCAGCGCATGAAAGAATTAACCCTCTAACGCCGTTGAGTTTTCAACTTTTCGGATCTTGCCTCAGCGTGGGATTTTTTCGCGTCCAGCAAGGCGCGCTTTTTTTAAAACACGCGTATTGGAGGAGCCGTTTCTTTTTCAAAAACGTGAGTTTAGTATAGTTGTTGTTATTTAACCCAAATCAAATAATTAAAACAATAAATCATAAAGAGTACATAAATTATCCTTTAATGAAAATAGGACTAAAAAAAGAGTGTGTGTGCTTATGACCACACGATAGAAGTGATAACGTCAAATTTTATAATGTTATTGTAGGGATTAGTTAGAGGTGAATAAAAAACAAGGGGATATATTAGTATTGTCATGTAAAATTATTTATTCACATATATCTGTACTCATAAAGTAATATTTTTTTGCGAAATATACAATCATATTTGTGAATTAATTATATTCTAAGAAGGAAACAATAGGTTTATGGTAGCGGAAATAGGTTATAAATACTATAGATTCAAAATTATTTAAAAAACTAAAAAAACACCGTCAAACATTGTTCCGTACTTTTTCGTGCTTTCATTTGGATCATTTGACATAGTTAAATTCAATTCGGTTTTAAAGAATCTACTAAAGGCTTTGATTTGTCTTTTGAAAAATCTTCATTAAAATCCTCACTTAAAATAATAGGCAATGTGTCCAGAAGAGTTTATCCGGCTCCACAGTGTAGGCAACTAAATTTTTGTGAATGAGCTCGATAATTTTCTTTGCACTTTGGTTTGGTGAAGTATTAATAGTAACCATTAGATATTTGTCCATTTTCTGCTCTACATTTCGTTGCACAAATTTTTCCGATATATGGCTAATTAAACCCAATGATTCAGTAGTAGTGTTATGGGTAGTATTGTTACCATTGTTACGAGCGTTATAAACCCGAGAGTAACAATGCTTGGCTTTTTAAAACGCACCATTCAAATTCACTCTTCAGCAAAACGCGCCTAAAGAAGTTATCACTTCAAAAATTTTAAGATGTATATGTAGTGTATTTACATAATCACAGATTGTTGTTGTATCATGACATCTTAATCGCCTTTAGCTTTCAAAAGCCGAAAACTGGCACCATTTTACACAACTGAAATGAAATATTAATTCTCATGTAGCATTGTATTTTGAACTCTATCAATTAGTCAAACGCTAACATATGTTAGTAAGAGAAGCAACTACTTTAGATTACGATGCAAGCGTTTGCAACGTTTGAAACGGAGCAAAATCCAAATGGACGCATTTAACGCATTCGTAACGGCATAAGGCAAAGGTGGAGAACCTTTATAGATCAAAGTGCCATTTTCTCTTTAAAAAAAAAATGTTTCATGAGATATAGGTGCACCGTCAAATAATTTTGACTTGCGATTATTCGGAAAATAACAAAACTAAAACCTAACAACTCAAAACTCTTTATTTACAACGAAAAATAGATTTTTCACTGTATGGTACAGCGTTGCTCAAACTGTGAGGCGCGGCCCCTTAGAAGAGCTTAATAGCACTACGAAGGGGGCGCGAGTATATTGAAAAGTCAAAAATGAAAGATTATTTTTAAAAAAGTAAGTGAACAAACAAAATACACTCACTTCCAAAAGTTAAGCACGGAGAGGAAAATGCTAATTTCCGGAAGCCAATCAGAATTGAAGAGGATGCAATTCTCTGCAGAGGTAGATGGAAGTATGCAAATATGTTAGGTAACAGCCAATCGTGCTTTCATGTCAAGAAATATGCAAAAAGGGCAGTCTTATAAGAAGCCAGCTTTATGAAGGGTTACAGAAGTTGATTGTAAGTGCTGATAGAAGGTATTTAAAACTTTCGTACAATTTGTTTTCAAGACATACGTGTTTCTATGACTTCCAGAAAACGAATGGAAGATTCTGAGAGCTGGCGTGCTGTGGGGCGCATTGAAGCAGTACAGTCGATCACAGATGTTGCTCTTTTCTTCGGCGTTCATCATTCTGTAATTTCATGTTTATGGAAACTATTCCAAACCACACAGACAGTTGTCCGAAGGCCCGTAGGAGGTCACCCAAGGGTTACAACCCCCGCGGAAGATCGATATAGTGCTATTGTAGCCAAGCGAAATCGCAGAGCGACCTCCACACGTGTGACATCTATGATTACAGCGTCCATTGGTAAGGTTATATCTGCAGCTACTGTACGCCCCGAAGATTACATATGAATGGACTGTATGCCCGTGTACCTCGAGTTTGTGTTCCTCTATTCGTCCAATCAAGAGGGAACGATTAAAGTGGAGCAGGGAACATGGCAATTGGACTGTCTGACTGGGGCAATCTCATGTTTACTGATGAGTCAAGATTTGCTCTGGAGCCATATGACAAGCGTATAAGGATATGGCCTAAACAAGGAACATGCAATCAGCCCCAAAACTTCATCGAACATCACGCATTCCGAGGCGGAAGCATTATGGTGTGGGCAGGGATTTCATTGGGATACCGAGCCGACCTGCACATCTTTAAACGGGGTTCTGTGACGGCTGTTCGGTATCGAGATGAAGTCCTAGAACCCATTGTGAGATTGTACGCTGCAGCAGTTGGTCCTACTTTTGTTTTAATGGACGATAACGCACTTCCCGATAGAGCTGACATCGTCAATGATTACCTGGAGAGTGAAGGGATTGCTCGTCTGGCGTGGCCAGCCTATTCGCCCGACCTTAATCCCATTGAAAATCTTTGGGATGCTCTCAGCAGTGCTGTATATTCACGTTTCCTACCTCCAGCCACTCTTATTGAGCTGGAAAGTGCTCTACAAGAAGAATGGCGATTGCTTGATTCTGCGGTGGTTGACCACCTAATTGAAAGCATGGTCAGAAGGTGTAAACTTTGCATACAGATCGCATACCCTATTAATGTCTTTTTTCATTTTATGCTGTTTATTTTTACTTTATACATAATTCTGTTTAAGTCTCCAGTATGACATTATTTTATAACTTACAAAAATTTAATATTGTTTTCATTTCTGCATAAAATTATTGATTTTGTTTTATGTATAAATATATATGCTACTTTACTGCCAAATTTTGTGTCAATCAAAGCAGTATTTGTTGATTTTTTTTGCATTTTACATCTTCGTGCTTACCTTTTGGAAGTGAGGATACATTCTGATATACTAAGAAATAAATACACATTTGCACTGATATAATATATGTATCAGAACTAGACACAGCGTATTTTATAACTAATTTAGCAAGATTAACTTAAGAACAAATTTAATAATTACCACTGACGCCATGGACTTGTCATATATAAAATTATATTCAAATATTAACACTTATTTTGATAATTTTTTTGTACGGTTTATAATTAATCCCTAAGTTGCCAATTAAAAGATACGTGATTCACTTCCTAATGCCACCGTTTTCCACGTAGGTGTGTATATGTGATGTGTTCGGGGGGTTAAGGAATAAATAAGCAAATCCTGCGATTTAAATAAATCCCTCACAAACACTATCAATGTTTTTTTATTGCAGTCCAATGCTTTCGGAATAGTTTTTTGAATAGCAGTGCACAGAAGAGATTGCATTTCGTAAAGACGTATATATTCGTTTGAGGCAATCTACGCTTTGGCTGAGAGAGCCGATGGCACAAAAAGGGTTAAAGTCTTATTGTGGCTTTAGCGTTAAAGTATAGTATTACTGAATTCAACACAATGTTATTGTAGGGAGGAAGCGCAATGAAAATTATGTGTGATTGAATATAGGGTCGCAAATACTGAAAGTTTGAGAAGCATTTTGGTATGGTTGTAAATATTTTAGTAATACGCATAATTCAAAATAAAGTAACATTAGAGTGAGTTCTGTTGTTGCAGATAAGGCGACAAATAATTTATGAGTGAGTGAATATTAACGTCGCACTGTTCAGCTACACGTGGGCTTTTGGCGTCGGACCACGTAATTTTGAACCATGGTCAAGTGACGTGGATGACACCTGAGTTTGCATCCCCCTCTCCTGACTACCACACCAGTGGGAGGACGTTTGAGCTCTCGACAGATTTAACGTGCATCGCTGCCCTACACGGCGGGTCTTTAGTTGTACTGCGCTCGAACTTGTGACAAAGCCAGCCACGATCCGATACCTATACCACTCGGCTACCACGGCCACGATAAATAATTTATGTTAGGAGTGTAAGATGTTACTTTTAGCAGAATGCATGCTGAATTATGTTGACTATTTGGGGGACTAGAGACATTACATTATCAAATCACTCTTAGCACTCAGGGCATATTGATGAATATGCATTGGCATTCAAGAATAGAATGTCATACGTCTGTTTGAAATAAACTAATAAAACCATTTTTTCCACCATACTTGATGCACCATTACTTGTTACTGAAACAATTTATTTCAAATCAATTTCTTTCTCGACAAGCGAACTTTTAACTGTAGTACAAATATTTGTGCCCTTTGTAGTCGTTAGCAGCGAAGTAATCGCAATTAATTTTTCCTTAATGACGTTTCTTGCTCATTATCATGAAAATAAGTTAAACGTGCAGCTTTATAGTGACGTCAGTATTTTCATCAAGACATAGCGACATAAATTGAGCGGAGTTAATGTCATTTTTGTTGTTGTTGATGATCTGTTACATTTCCGGCCATTTTTAAGATTTTTTCTTTTATTGTGTTTCTAGATAGAGGAATATCTTTGATGTGCTGAATGGACTAAATTCGTGTGACGTCACGATCACGTGATTACTTTGGCACATGACTATCGCGTCATATGTTTGCCACTGAAGCTTACGATTTTTTTGTTCTTAAACTTTTACACTTTACTGTCTGAAATGTCTTATTTTGCTGAAATGGTTACTCGATCAGTAAAAGAATGAATGATGGTAGGGGCAACTATCATTTTTTAATAACCCGGTAAAATATCTGTTTTAAAATCTTGATGAAGTGTGAGGATTATTATGTGTTTGACCACTCTTTGAATAATGTTTTCAATACCGTAAGACAAATGAAAGAATTTTGGATAGATGTAGACTTCTACATAAATGTAAATACTTACACGCAAATTTTTTTTATATATTAAGTTATATTGAGAACATATAATTTTATTAAAATTTTATATTTTTATTATTTTGCACATAAAATTTTTAAATTAGAATGTGTATGTAGTAGAATATAAATTTGTGTCCATATATTAAATATAAAAGTCCTGCTCACTCCTACGTGACCAAAATAAAAAAGCCATTTTTGAATCCATAATTCTTTTACAAAAAAAAAATACAAATTGTAATATATTTGAGTGGTATCTATTAACACATATGTTTTTCAGAGTTTGACTGTTTGGTATAAACCTGTCACATACATATACAAATTTTTTACTACATATGTACAACAAATATGCATTTAATGGTATTTGCACAATTTGTAGAAAATTTATCATTATATAGATTAAAATTATTTTATATTTTTGCAAAAATAAATCTAATGGTATAAGTCCTGAATAAATTTGTTGCATTGAGTTAGTTGCAAACACTGACCTAAGAAGAGTACTTGGATCAATTTTATGATATTTATCGAAGAGAATTTTTTCAAAATTATTGTTAAGGGTTAATTGGCCAAAATCACTATATTTTTGTGTGACATATGTTTCGAAGACAAATTTTGGGCACTTGTGTATTATAATGATCAATTTCTTTTTTTAAAAAACTAGATATAATTATATATAAAAGGATACTTTAGATACATATTAGTGATAACAAAATAACATGTCAATACATTTCTCCAAGTAAGTTTTAAGTTTGCATGAAATAGAACTCAAGTATTTAACACTAAACAGAAATATCTGGTCAAGAGACATAACCAGTAAAAATTGGGAATTGAAATTTTATGCTCCGTGACTCCAATCTGACAGAGGAGATAAGGGAAACAAAAATGGTTTCTATAAAACACTATTACATATTAAATTAAAAATGACTATATATATCGTTTCTTAAAGCTTGAAAACTTTCGAAAGCCTTAAAACCTAGGAGAAACTTGTGTTATTTTTAATAATTTCAAACTTATATTCTATCAAGATCATTTTTAAAAACATCAGATACGTTACATTTCGTAAAGATTGTTGATAAGAATACCTAGATCTGTTTAAAAACTTTGAGATCGTGTACTATGATTCAAACGCAGCCGACGCTTTTAAATTTCTTCGTTGAAGAAATATTTACAAAAAATAAACTATCTTTTACAGTAGAATGGACGTCGAACAGAAATGTGTAGTAGTTATTCTCTGCATCAAAAAAAAAAAAAGGTGTGTGTGTGTATTTATGTACGCACGTAAGAAGTTATACTTCTTTGGCGTAACAAGATTAAAATCTTTCTAAAAGCTGGGAAAGGACGAAAGGCGGTCACGAGCAGAGTTGAACGATACTAACCTTCAGTCAATCGGACCAGCCAAACCTGAGATAATCAGGATTTAAATAAATTTAAACACCCCCGCACAGGGACAATAGGACCAATAATATGGGGAGGGGGTCGAAGGCGGGAATGATCTGCCCTGTTCTGCATATTTCTAGACAAAGCATTTTCGTATCCGTTCCTAGGGAACGCAAAGCAGAGGTTCGCTAACGCGAGGGTATAGCTCAGTGGTAGAGTATTCAACTACGCATCGAGAGGTCCCGGTTCAAACCCGGATGCTCCCTTCTTCTGGGAAGTGAAGAGATGTATTTTTCTGAGAATTTTGAAGGCGGGAATGATTTGTCCCGTTCTGTATATTTCTAGACAAAGGATTTTCGCATCCGTGACGGTTTTGCGTCACATCCGTGACGGTGTGCGCGCGTATTGTAAAAATTTACCCTCATCCCATTTCTCTAACGCCCCAAAAGAAGTATGACTTCAACAAAAAAAAAGAGCCCATCACACACACACACTATGGTTTTTAAGGCTGCCAAACATTTAGATATGAAAAGTTATTCACACATTTATAAAAATTATGCAGGCCGTACTACGAGGGCTGATCAATAAAAAAGGTTACAAGTCGAATAAAGAAACATTTATATATATATATATATATAGACAGAATTAAGAGGCATACGTGCCTATCACTTTTCAACATAATCACCAAGTCTATTTAGGCATTCATCAGAACGCAGAACCAACTTGTTTAATCCGTCTTAGTAGAATTCAGGTCCATGTCCATTGAGCCAGGTCTCGGCGAATGTTTTTACAGCACTGTCTGAAGAGAACAGGTTGCCGGATAAGTGTTCCTTCAACCTCGAAAACAAGAAATATTGAATCATTTTGAAATATTTTGAAACATTTCTTCAACTCGTATCTTGTTTACCTTTGCCGGCCGCCCCTGCCATTTGCGGTTTTTGCAATTATGTCTCCATGATTGAAAAGAGCGGCATGTTGCCTGTTGATTGCTTCTTCTTCATATACTTCCACGATTTGACTGTTGTTGTTACTAATGCCACCTGATCGGCAAAGGCCAGGTCAAGGCCCATGAAATTCATCGTGGTAAAGGGCTAAGTGACGCCTGTCGTTAGCCGTAGATTTGAGCACCATACAGGGGACAAAATTATTTAGCTCGGTTTCACCCCAATTTTGAGGGAGAACACCCTGGGGGTGGTCAGGGGCCTCCCCCTTCCACCAACCTCACGAAAGGACTTTCGGCTCGACGGCTATTTAAAATACCCACTGCCACGAAGACACTATACATTTACAAACATCTTTCTCCGGGATTCGAAGGTATCCGACTACGTTCGGAATCGTGATTTTGAAAAAGCGTATAAATGGATAGCATTTATGATATCTAGTGTCCCTTAGATTAGAAAATGTATGTAAAATTGTTTTAAGAATATTATTACAATAAAAAACTATTTAAGTACAATATTTTGACAAAAAATGAACATAGAATGACCCATTTCCAAATATTCTCCTTTTTGAAAATTGCTTCTATTATAATAATATTTTGCCTGTATATAGCTCAAACCTCTCTACAGAGGCTCAACTAGAATTTTTAAAATATGAAACTTAGAAGTGAATTTATCCATGTTTTACGACAACAGATGGGAGAAATTTTAAGAAAAACGCCGATAATTATTTTAATTGGTGGTAACTCTGAAAATAATGTGAATTTTTCAAAAATCGTAGTTGAGTCTCTGTACAGAGGTCTGAGCTATATACAGGCAAAATATTATTATAATAGAATCATTTTTGACAAAAGGAGAACATGCCGAAATATTATATTTAAGTAAATTTTTTTGTCCAAATTTCCTTAAAACAATTTTATACATGTATTCTAATCTAATTGAGACTAAATATCATGAAAATTATCCATTCATACTCTTTTTTTTAAATCACGGTTCCGAACGTAGTCGGATACCTTAAGTCTTCTCTAAGGAAAGCAGCAATATGAAAGTTCCCAAAGAATTTGCGCATGCCTCCATACATGATTGGCCAAGGAAATTTAAAGCCTAAATGAAGTCAAAAATCTATCATTTTGAATAAAAGATATAGTATGTTATAAATTTAAAGGTAAAATAAATCATTAAGAAGAGATTTAGTTTAAAATTTGACTACAAGGTTCTGTATTTTAATTCCTCTATATCTGTATCAGTACTTATGGGAGGACAAGGTACTTTTTTCTTCAACTTTCGGAAAATATGGCACTCAGAACTATTTTGTAATAAATATCATGAAAAAATTTATCTCGAGTTTTGGGTAATTTATAGCGAAGAGATATCTTCTTTTTTTTAGAATAGCTTTCTCTCTCTGTATATATTTACAATTTTTTTAAAAAAAAATTTATTATTTATTCAACTATTTTAAGGTTATTTTGATCATATGTTAGTTAACCTAGATTTGAAAAACAATATAATAAATTGTTAATTTTTTTTTTAAAACTCCTACTCCATTTTTTTACAGATATTTAAAATTCAAATGAAATATTTATATTATTGTATTAATAATTATAAATAAAGTAAAAGACTATTTGTACGTATTTTTAAAACATAATTTTTTTTAAAATATGCTTTGAATGAATAAAAATAAATGAATAAACAACTTTCATAGAATTTTGGCTGATTTGAACTCTCTGGAAAGAATATGTTGTTACCTTTTGTTTTGCTGATAGTTCTTCATCTTCAAAGAGGTAAGATGTTTTTATTTATGTATAATTAAAAACATAAAGCTGAAATACAAAACGCAAATATAAAGCATATCAAAATTATTAAAAATAATAAAAAAAGACATTTAAATATCAAATATCAAATGTATTATATTTAAAATTTTAATAAGAGTTAAATTTAAGGAAAAAAAATATCAAAATGATTTATGTATTCATCAAATATGTGCTGTGTCAAATATGTTGAATTCGGGAGTGTCCGAAATTTAAAGTCAAGCGGACACTTGGTGAAAGGAAGCGTGGTCATATCAGTTCTGGGGAAAGTTTTTAAAAAATTGCATATCACTTAGTTAAGGGATGACTGCCATATTTTTGAAAATGTGGAACATTGACACCTGCATCACATCATTAGGTACTGAGATCACACACTTCATAAATTTATACAGATATTTTCAAAACCGTGATCTTACATAGTCTTGCTATTATTCGCATTCACAAATTGAACAAAGAACTTCACTGGTTCAGTTAAAATTAAAGTCTGAATTTGAGAAAATGATGTCACCCACCTTTGAATCTCCATAAAAAGAAAAATATTGTGCACAAAACCCCAGGTAGGTTATTCAACACATGGCCATTTAGTTAATATTCCAAAATGATACAACACTTCTCTATTTTTCTGTCCATAAGAATTATTGCTACTTTTTTTACGAATCACCAAGAACATTATTCAAAGACCAATTATATATTCTTTTTAAGACCCACGCAAACATTTTCTTCTCTCTAAGTATAACATTAATAATAGATTACAAAGGGCTCATAACTATATGTCATATGTTGATAAATGAACGATTGTCCTTTTCACTGGTGTAAAAAGGTGTGGAATCTAGACAGACTATGACGGGAGTAAAAACATTGGCAGGATTTACCAATAGAGCTCATTGAGCTATTTCAATAGACTGAAAAGAGATGAACCTGTGATGGTGTGGACTGCTTTTGATTTCACTCATCAAACGGTTTTGGCCCTTTTAAATGGTCAGTGGAGCATTTCTAAATACAAAGAAACACTGGAAAATCATCTTATGCCATTTACAGAAAACACAAGAGGTTGAATTTGAGAATATCAGCGTAATAATTTTGTTATCCTATGATAACAGAAATTATTTTTGAAAATTGTAACAATTTTTGAGTGGCCCTCGATGGTCGTTATCTACAAAACCGATTCAGAATGTCAGGTGTCTTGGACATATATGAGAATTGGATGCACTTTTACTCGGCGAATGCTTTGAAGACAGTTATTGAAAGTGCACGGTACAAACTGTGATTATGTCATTCGAAAAACGTGCATACGACTTTCATATTGAAAAATGGTAAGCCTTTAAACCAGTGCTTCTCAAACTTTCTATATTCGCGACCCAATTTTCAATCAGAATTTTCATCGCCTCCCCCTTCCCCGTTCAATAACAATGTGTTGAATGCAGTAATAATGTATAATACTTTAACGCTAAAGCTTACAATACGACCCTAATTTTAAACAGTACAAAGTATCAAGATAAGTATTAAATTTTGGGCATGATAAACCCATTGAAAAATCACCAGTAATTATTAAACTTGCTCTTAGAATCAAATATACTTTTACCGTACTGAGATACATTATAATACATATTTCAGAGTAAATGTGTATTTTTTATTATGTCAAACACATTTTTTTTGGTTTTTTTATAAATTAATAATTTTTTTAAAAATCTTTTTTTTTCATTTCCCAGGCTCGCGCCCCCCAGGGGGGCGCGCCCCACAGTTTGAGAAACACTGCTTTAAACTAATGTTGCATTGAGCACCTTATGTTGAAATGTAATATTTTTTATGAGCTTTTGGGGCACCTAATACTTTTTGTTATATAATTGAAGCATAAATTGTAATTTTTCTAAATATTACGCTGATTACAAGTATCATATTGTTTGACTAAACATATTTTATTACCTGGTATTTGTATATCTTTTCATATTGCTTAAATACATCCAACTCTTTTTTTACACTGTATTTTAACACGATTTTGAAATAACACGGTTCACCTATATACTTGTCTCACACGAATTTTTCTGTCCAGCACTATCTGCTGATGATGGTATTTTTTGTCCAGTTTGTCATAACAGTGTACGCTTATTATCAAACATCGATGAATAGTTGTTGGTTGTTTTATTCCTAATTTCAATTTGAATTTTCGCATGTTGTATGTACTTATATGCTAAATTTCCAATGTACACAAATTTTAGTTTTTTCTTTTTTTATCATAAAAATGAATAGTTGTGTAATATTGATCTCTTTCAAGAGTTTTTTCACAACCTACATGACCTTTTAAGGTTGTCAAACATAACCCCAAATTTACCATACAGCGCCTATATTTTTTTACACGATTTCATTTTCACGCGGTTTTTTTCAGGAACGTTTCTATCGTGTAAAAAAAGAATTGAGTAAAGAGTTTATATTTTACCAGAATCTATAAACTTTTTGGATAAAGTATGTTTACATTAGCAAACTTAATACCTCTGTCAGTACATCCTCCCTCTTATTAATCTGATTTTCTAAGTTTGTAACGTTGCCATGGCAGCCTAGAACTCATTGTCATTAACTTGTAGACGGAGTGTCATGAATTCAAATCCAAGTGCCGTTGAAGATCCACCGTGGAGAGAAGCTGGGGCATGTTAAATTTGACGTAACTCAAAGATCTCAAACTCACATGGTTTGTAAGTTAGGAGAGAGGGGTGTGTCAGCTTAAGTGTCGTCTTCATCACTGGACTGCGGTTTAAAATTACGAGCCCTTATCCCTTGTATTTTTGGATTCAGGACATTAATAAACAATAATTCACTGAATTTATCACATGCCAAAATACATAAAATTACGCTTATTAAAAATTAATTAAAATTATGTTCATTAAAAATTAATTAAAATTATGTGTTCTTTTAAATTGATTAAAATTAATTAAAAGTATACTCATTTAAATTAATTAAAAATTAAATAAAATTATGATAATTAAAATTAATTAAAATTATGTTTATTAAAAATTAATTAAGAAATAATTAAAGTTATGTTTATTAAAAATTAATTAAGCAATAATTAAAATTATGCTTATTAAAAACTAATTAAGAAATAATTAAAATTATGTTTATTAAAAACTAATTAAGAAATAATTAAAGCTATGCTTATTAAAAATTAATAAAAAATTCATTAAAATTACATTTATTAAAATTAATTAAAAAAAACTAAAATTATGTTTATTGAAAATAATTAAAATTATGTTTATCAAAAAGAATTAAAATTATGTTTATTAAGAATTGATTAAAATTATGATTATGAAAAAATTAATTAAAATGACCTATTATTAAAGTAAGAAGATAAAAAAAAAACCTTGAATTTTTTCTTTTTTTTAAAAATTTTTTAATAATAGCCAAATTATAACCCAAAAAAAAAAACCATTTGGAAAATTCCTAAAGGAAATTTTTGAAATAAATTTCCCGCGAAAAAATTGAGAAATCGAATTATTTGTTTTTTTAAAAATTCAACGAAAATTGTTTTATAATACCCTAAAAGCGATAGTTGAATTTTCGAACCATCTCATTATTGAATATTATTTCGAAATTCATGTTTGTGTGTTTTTAGGCTTCAAATATTGATATGTATTGATAGCTATTTCTGGCTTCCCACCAGTCGACATTACTATTCTTCATAATATTGCTTTTAGGATTGTATTCTGACTCCATTTTTTCTCCCTCAGCCTTCAGAGAGGAATGCCATCAATATTATTCAACTTAGTGACAAGAGCACAGATGTTTTCCCTGTTATTTGCTATACTGATGGCAGTAAAATTGATGGAAGAGTTGGTTTCGCTTTTGTTGTGTTCAGGAGTGGTGTTGAATCCGAGCACTTTCAATTTAGAATTCGTGATGAATGTACAGTTTTTGTAGCTGAATTTTTATGTTTAAACTCCGCCATTAAACGGATCACTGAACAAAATAGTGTCATCTCAGAATATCTCATTTGTACTGACTCTCTTTCCTCCTTGTATTCTCTTAAGTGTATTTCTTCATCTAACAACATCATCGTCGAGATACAAAAGCAACTTAAAAGCCTAAAAAAAAAACTCTCAATAGATTTTCTTTGTTCACGGGCAAAGGGGTTTTGGGGAATGAGCAGCCGATTGGTTGAAAAGTCTCAACCAACCCAAATTGACATTCCCGTTTATTCCTAAATCGTTTTACAAGAAGATCACGAAAAAAAAGAATGGTGAAGTTTGGGAACCAAGATATCTCATTTCTAAAAAAAGGAGCTTAACAAAAATTTTTTTTCCAATTTAAATAAGAGACTGTCATCCCTCTTTTTTTACACTAACTACAAAAAAAACCCCTTCTACTGGTCAGGGAATTTCAAAAGCTACTTGAACAAATTTAATTTAGTTCCTTCATCTTCCGGACTGTAATATTGGGGGGGGAAAATGAGAACAGTAATCCTTCTGTGTTCCAATTTGTCGGGAGAGAGAAAATTAAAGACGGGTTTTCAAGAGACTTAACATTAGTTGTGGCCACCAATTTCCCCAATTTTTCCACCGAAGTGTTTTTAAAAAATTTTTGGTTTGTTTTATTTGTTTTTTCTTAATAATTTTTTTTTTCCCCCCTTGAATGGGATTAATACTTTTTCTGTAAGCCCGTGTGATACTTTGTGGTGCATGAGGATTTTATAATTGTTTGCAATTGAAGAAAAATATTGATATCACACATTAGATACTTCCTGACGCGCTTATCCTTTGCTTTATTTTCTACTTGTATTTAATTATTTGAGCTGGATTGTTTTTATTTATTCAGGTATGTGGGCCGAAGAAGATCTGAAGACTGGCCCGACAAAAACACAATTGAAAGATGAGAATCTCCTACAGGGAATATGGATCTTTCTCTAAATCAAGTAAATAACCCACAAAAAGTTTATAAATTAAAAGAATTATCTGCCATACAATTAATTTAACGAATTGCATAGAACAGCGTTTTTTCTCAAGGTTTTTGACCATTTTTATATCAATTATTAATAAAAAGGCAGTATAATGAAGATTGTATTTACCCACTATAAAATTCTTTCAATCTGTTACTCAGTTTGTAGTATTATTAAGAATTTTGAATGTAGTCGCTAATATAATGTTGTAAGAATCTATGATGAATATATATATATACAAAATACAGAATATATATACAGACTAGCGGTCCCGACAGACGTTGTCCTGTACGTACGTCTTAAATCTGAAAATTACAAACTTTTTTGGAATGTTGTAAAAATCGGGACCTTTTTAAATTTTTTTTATAAAAAAGTTACAATACGTAACATCATAAATGTACAGACACAATTCAATCTATCGATTGGTGGGGAGTATGTATTTATTGAACTAAGTTGAATATAGAAGCTATTTTTGAATAGAAACTTAAACTTTTTTTGTTTAAAAATGGAAAAAATAGATAAAACCGAGCTTTTTATAAAGGTATTTTTTTAATGCAAAAAAAAATAAATTTATCGTAATGATGAATGTACAATGATTTTTTAATCCTGAGGGTAAAACAAAAAAAAGCGATGGTTTCCCAAAACCCCGGGCTTGCAACATATAATTCCGGTGGCAAGGATTTTCTAAATCTGCCGCAAATTGTCATTGTTTGACCTGGTTTAAATGGTCAAGAAATACCAAGCAAATTTGGGAAATTGCAAACATTTGAATGGGTAGGTGAATCAGAAAGAATCATTGGGATCGGGTAGAAGTACAACTTCACCTTGAATTTTCCGCTAAAAAATAGTGGCCTCAAGAATATTGCCCTTTATTTTTTTATGAAAAAACGCGCGCCCTTACATAATTTGGTCGCATATTTAAATAATTGCGATATCGGACCGAATTGTGAATCTAAATCATTCGCGAATCAACTTGAACCTACACAAAAAATATCATCCAAATCGGTCCAGCCGTTTAGGAGGAGTTCAGTCACAGACACACGCACAAAAGAATTACATATATAAAGAAGTTTGAAGATATTAATTAAAAAAATCTAAAGATTTTTCCCCGCATTTTTTTAACAAAAAAACCTTTTTTGGCCAGTTTGGCTGAAAATATTTTTGACGCCAACTTACGTCATTTTTTTTAACAATAACGTTGTTAAACAATGCAGGTGAATATTGAGTTGAATGTTTTAATGTTTTTTTAAATTTAAAATCTTTTAACAATTTAGATTCGGGCCGAATAGCGATTCTAAACCATTCTCAAATTTACTTGAACCCACACAAAAATTTCATGGAAATCGGTCCAGCCGCTTAGGAGGAGTTTAGTCACATACAAACGCACAGAAGATTTTTATATATAAAGATATACATTCTCGCCATGAAATATATATACAGAAGGTCGTTCACCCTTTATGGAAACGATTTTGATCGTTTTCATCAATAAATGCAGTATTTTTTGTGGCTATTTGCTTCTATATGATAGCTATGATTCTAGACAAGAACTCTAGCTCGCATTTTACATAAAAGTAAACTTATTCTTTGTACTGTCATGCGAATTTTACTCCATTCCTCCTGAACAATTTTAAAAATTCGTTGATCATATGATCTTTCAGTCTGTAAGACCATTTCGACAAAGATTCAGAGTCTGACACTTCCATAAGAGTATTAACTTCATTGCACTATTTTTGTCGTTCTATCTTTAAACTTACAAGTGAAAAAAATGTATGCGAAATGTACAAATCACCCTTATTTAATGAATTTCACGATTTAACGATTTTTTCCCTGATTAAAATTAACACAAAAACCTCTATTTAGCGAATAATAAACTCCACATAAACAAATTATTTAAACAGCCCGAATTTTTTTTTTTTTTTTCCAGTTTGGATTAAAAACTATTTGATTTCTTTTCGAATGACAAATATTTTTTTTCTGGAACAGAAAAAGATTTTTCTTGAAAGCAGAAAATTTCGTCGGGAAAGGGTGCAGCTCATTACAGGTGCAGATGAGTCAAAAGTGTAATCTATTGCGTGAGTTTTAATAAGGGGAAAAAACCCTTTTTGAAAAACCCTATCAAAATTGTTACATTTTCTGATGCTTTACATAGTTTAGAAACTGTGAAAACATGCCTCATGGGGCAGGATGTAAATGACGCAGTATATTCTTTTCTGCATAAAATCGAAAAAGATTCTTTCGAGCCAGGAACCAAAAATTTTGGATATGGTCGATTTTGTGACCAAAATGTGGGTTTCAGCGTAAGTTAGAGGTGTGATTCTCGAAATGATGAGACATTTTAGAATTTCAATATGATTTTTATTAAGAATTTAACTTAAATTACTTATATATCAAAACAAACTTATTTTAAATGAGAATAAACCAAACACGTAGCCAAATACAAGATCACGCAATTGACACTTATCATATAATTATATTTAATCCGCCACTCTCAACTTAATAATATATTCGCATTCAGAATATAATCTTCCTATTTTGATTTCTAAGCAACGTCCAACACTTCAGATATTCATCTGCCGTACAATGGTATGTACCTTGATGAATGGTGAGATTTTCGTGGTTTTTAGGTAAGCCGTCAATTTACCTTCTACCCTTTCCCGAACTGAACTTTTCTAAATTCCACCGTTTTACAAAACTTCTGTCCTTTAAAGGTTATCTTTTTTTGCATCTATCCCTCGTTTCACTTCTTGGATTTGGGTTGGAAAAGATTTGCCATTAATCGTGGCCGTCAAAGAACACAGAGGTTGTGTTAGAGAAAGGACGCGTGAGACGTCACAGATTGTCAAACATTTATTAGTCAGTATTTGGAAATTTTCAAATATAACTGGAATGTAATAACGCGCTATTAGTATCTTTAGCTGCTGGATAAATGTTTGGAATTCCTAACAATGTGAATATTTTTTGTGAAGTTGCTTATTATAGAATTTGCAAAAGTTTGGTACAAAAAATGGACCCCGATATTATGAATAACAAAGAATTACAAATAAATTGTTTTATCCCAATTATTCCGTTAAATATATATATATATAATATATATTACCCACCCGCTTCGCGGGTATTTCATGATGTTATATGAATACATATTGTTTATATATATATATATATATATATATATATATATATATATATATATATAAAATATATATATATATATTTTAAAAATTATTGAATCTTGGGATTAAAATTGACTGTATTAAAAAAATATTCTTAAAATTTTGATTTAAAAAGGACAGAATTTCCAAAAAATAATTTCAAAAAAATTGAAATAGAATTATCATTCACTCCCCCGAAATTTCCCCCTCCAAGAAATTTCCACAAAACGCATTTTTAGTGGATCTCTACTCAATAAAATAAACATACTTGCCAAATTTCAAGTCTAAATCCAATGCAACAAAAATGGAAACTAACAAAATGGAAAGGAAAAGCTAGAGCTAGAGTTAAAGCTTATTTCGAACCATAAGGATTTCTAACAAACTATACTGATGTTCAAAATTCAGAGAATTTTTAGATTTTGTCGATTATCCCCCTAGAACTAATAGACGGATTTTAATGAAATTATGTATATATATGTGACGGTGGTATCTGTATAAGCCAGTAACAACCTCCGTACTAAAGTGACCATTTTGGTCCAGCTGTATGTTACGAGCTTACGGAGCAGAAGGTGACAAGTTCTATCCACCTCATATATATATGGCCGATATAATGCAAAAAATAACCTTTCACTAATTAAAATTACATTCGCATGGTCTTGAGAAACACTCATCGAAGTCGGAAAGTATGAAACAGCAGTTGCAGAAAATATTTTTAAAAAGTTGCGTAATAGGAAGTATGGGTTCCTCTTTAAAATATAACAGGTCTCACACCGGAATTTTATACTTGAAATATGGAAATTTATGAGTTCCTGGGGTAATTAACCCCACTCTTTCAGTAACTATACTTTAAGGCCTTGGTTTGTTCTCAGAGAGATATTGAGAGTTACAATTGCCCTCCCCAGAGTGTTCACCTTATGCTTTATACAAATAAGGTCTGGAGATGTAATTGGCCAATTCATCAAGCGAATATCCTCACTTCACAGAAGTTCGTGGACTAGACGAGAGCTATGTGGCTTCGGATTGCGATTCATTAAAATAAAGTCAGGGCATAATAGGGCTCCAATACTTCATAATGATATTTCACAGCAGTCACACTGCCTCTTTTAAAGACATGAAGGTGTGTGTGGACATCCCACGTAATACTGACCAAAACCATCAAGCCTCCTATGCCGTAATGGTCGATTTCTTGGACATTGGAGGTCAAGTTGCGACAGATCTATCCGTGATCCTTCAACAAATCAACTTGAGAAATCTTTGGGCTACCAATTCGCGTTATTCACAACCAACCCTTCCGAAGAAGAAAATCGCGATATATTCAATTTAACTTACTATATATAGTGGAAGTTTTCTAGCTAGAATAAAGAGTAGGAGAAGAGATCAACCCGATTCAGGTGAGACTGTTACTGACAGGTATACTCTTTGAATTATTGTGATTAAAGACTTATTAGGAGGAAGCTTTAAAGTGACGATTGTTCACTGAGATTAAATTGATATTAGGTTAAATCGGATGATAGATTAGATCCTTTATAAAGTAAGGACGAATTTGATAGTCTCCTAATCTTGCGTGTATTACCGTCATTGTTCCACTTTCACGATTAGAACCGAGACATTCTCTTACTATTATTCATTGAATTTGTGTCGTTTTATTGTGTGATAAATAAATATTGATTGGATCATGGCAAGTGTTTCTTCCCTACCTCCCACATATGTAGGTGCCCAAGAGAGAAGTGATAATCTCTCACAAGGTGGCCGGTTCCTGGTTCTCTTCATATGAAAGTATGACGAGAATCCCTGGTTAGGTTGAACCGGGACCTATCAGTGAAGAGAAAGGTCACCCATTGATCTACGCTCCAAGCTCTATTATTTCTGCACTATTTTAAATGGACTCTCCTGTTCGCAGAATTGAGATAGATGCAAACAACAGATCTTACAAATAACCCTCTTTCATAAAGTCTTCCTGAAGTAGTCACCCTTAAGACTCTGGATCCCGCGGTCTCTGGAGAACTCTGGTCTACACAGGAGAACTGAGATGCTTTAGTATCCCTGTTACGCCTCGCTATAATGTACAAATGACGTCTATGGCCGTCGTGGTTCTTGGACGACCTTGCTCAAGCTTTTTCTCGACGAATCCGGTATGCTGAAACTATTCCCATAAGCGCGTTTGACGTTTAACTGAATTCTCTACAAATCTCAATTCGATGAGGTGTGTTGGCGAACAGAATGCGGATTTTGGCACGCGGGCTTATAAATCCTGTTAATCAACTAGCTCTGTCCTCATTCACGTATACATTTACTTATTCGATACACAAGATATGAATCCATGTTTCGAAACAATATTTTTACATTTCGTTCGAAATTTTCATAAAATTCAACGAAGTATGTAACTTCTCTTAATTTTTTAACACCATTGCACAAGCATTGTTGTTTCAATTTATGAATTGGTAATTATAAGAATACGCGCGCGCGCGAATCAAATTTTTTATTATATCTTTTAACTCTCCCTACGTTCTTCAATGTGATTTTAAAAAGCGCATAAATAGATAATTTTAATGATATTTAGTGTCACTTAGATTAGAATACATGCATAAAAATATTTTAAGGACATTTTGACAAAAATAAAATTATTTAAATACAACATTTCAGCAAAAAATTAACTTAGAATAACCTTTTTTCAAAATGCTCTCCTTTTGTGAAAAAATGCTTCTATTATAGTAATATTTTGCCTGTACCTCTGTACAGAGGCTCAATTTGGAGTTTTGAAAAATTCACATTATTTTCAGAGTTACAATCCATTGAAATAATTATCGGCGTTTTTTCTTAAAATTTCTCCCCTGTGTTATCGTAAGACATGGATAAACCCACTTCTAAGTTATATATTTCAAAAATTCTAGTTGAGTCTCTGTACAGAGGTCTGAGCTACAGACAGGTAAAATATTATTATAATAGCAGCATTTTTCACAAAAGGAGAATATTTTGAAAATGGGTCATTCTAGGTTCATTTTTTGTCAAAATGTTGTACTTAAATAATTTTTTGTTGTAATACTATTCATAATACAGTTTTATATACATTTTCTAATTTAAGTGACACTAAATATCCTAAATATTATCCATTTATACGCTTTTGCAAACTCACGGTTCCGAACGCAGTCGGATACCTTAAAACATTTGCTTATTCCAATATTAAATAATTATACGAGAATTTGCCTTTTTAACATTAATTTTCAAATACTGTTGCAGGATCAAAAAAACACAAGCAATGGAAATGGTGTGGTAAAGAATGGTAATATTCCTGATGCACCCAACTTAATGGAAGCGGATACGAAGCAGAATGACATTTCTGATTCGCATAAGAAGGACATCAAGCCCCTCAGGCTAGGAGGTGTCACAGAAACCGCTCCTGACGCCCCTGTAACCACAGAAACAGAAGTGGCATGCGATGGTTAAAAATAGTTTTCAAATGAAATCCTATGAAATATAGAATCGAGTAATCATTTATACTTTTAATAATGATACATTTTCAAAAAGGTAAAGGAAAAATCGGAATGTTATCACTTATAAATTAATTGAAATAAAGATGGTAAAAACATTTGATTAATGTTTCCTTTTTTCAATTCCTACACTATTAGCTCACACTCTCTGCATATTTATTTATTCATTTATTTATCTATCATGGTGGAATTTTCAATCGTTAATAAAATACATTTTAAAGCGCTCCATTGAGCTAAAATTTAATATTACATTAATATACATAATTTTGGATGACAATACAATAATTTAATTATAATTAATAAAAATTAATTGATTAGAACTAATTATTTAAAGAATTACAAATACAGCACGTTGGCGACTTAGCGACCCTTTTGGCGACTTGTGTGAAAACTTGAATAGGGTTTTTTCTCACGTTTTAAAGCATTTGGTTGAACTGAAATTTTATAGACACGATTGTTTTGGATGACAATACGATACTTTAATGATAATGAATAAAAATGAATGATCACTCAATGTTGTGATTTTGTCATATGCATATACATATTTATATTAATCGCAACTGTTTAATAAAAAGCAGCTAAAATAAAATGTTTCTTTGTTGATCTAAGTAGGAAATGACTTAAATTTTTTTTTTATATTACTTGTTTTCAATACATTCGAGCAATTTTTGTTATAGTTTTACCACTTTTTCAGGATTTTTTTAAATGAGCTGAATTTTTTCCCCTAATTGGCTGCATTTTGGCAATAAAGCTTTTGCAGGCATGTGAAGTCCTCAAATGTGAGAGCCATTTCATGGTGGCATCTGTAGTGGTGGCCCTAGTTACGAATTTTCGACAACTGAATTAATTTTAATTGGTTCCCCCTAATATTGATAGATTAAATTTTCCTCATAATATTGATAAAAATAAAATAATAATTGAGTAAAACAGAATATGTAATAAAAAAAGCTAAAAAAAAAACGGATTACTCGAATATCGTAAAACTTTTTCCCAGTCGTTTTTTAAAAAAAATCTTTAAAATAAAATATAGAAAAAGAATTAAAATTTACCTATGTTGAAAATATAAATATAGTAATGTAAATGCAGTCGATAACATTTTGAAATATATAAAATAACATATTAACAATTTAAAAGCAAAAATGCCATTACGTAAGAGAAAAGAATAGCTAAAATATCACAAGAAATGATATTTGGGCACACATGGAACTTTTGTGTGTCATTGAAAAAGGGCATCGTAGGAACATCAAGGTGTTTATTTTCAAACGATGGTACATGGATATATTGCGTAACGCTATTATGTCGTAAAAAGTACGATACATTTTACTAGTATAAAAAAATGCAGCTAAAAACAGTTAAGAAACAACGTGCTTTTTTCGTATAGAACTTTTACAACATGAATTATAATGCCTTATATAAATTAAGATATTCTAATAATATAAATATCCTGTATAAATGCTTGAGCTAAAGATATAAGCATTACAATAACTAGGGGGAGGGTTAACCTCTGTCCGCCTAACTGTGGATCAACCCTTTTGTACAAATTAAGCAACTGTTTATACTCCCTGCTGAAATTGTAAATCTGAAATTTACAGCTCTCTTGGCGAAAAATAGGTGATGCAGTCAATTTGGCATCAATTTTAGCAACCAAACTTGGTGACTTGGTGATCAAAATAAATTTATTGCAGCATCACCGGGAAAAAATTTATATAGAGAGATAACAGATCTTAAAGGGGAAATGGCATATGATATAAGATGGCTGATGTAGCTATTACCTTTAAACTATACGTCTTGTTTTATTTTATTTATTTCTTGATTACTGAATAATATATTTGAATTTTTTTATTATAATTATTATTCTAAAGTAAAACTTTTTCAATTTTAATTTTGTACTTTATTTCAATCGCAATTCAGAATTATTAGATCATGAGAAAATCAAGTAACGTGTTTAATGATACATTTTCAAATAAATTATTTTAGGTTGTTATTATTTTCAAGAAATATATATATATATATATTCAATTTTAACTTATCATTCATAGAAAATAAAGAAGTTATTTCTTCCAGACTTTATTCATGGAAAAGTGTGACTGGACTGTTGCGAAGTGATTTAGCCAGTTGTGTGTTTTGAAAAACTCATATTTAACAATAATTCTCATCTATTAACAACTACGATACATTTCCCTTAGTTATACTTTTTAATAACAACATTTAACCATGTAAAATTTTTGATTTCGAGTAAAAGATATTTCTTTAGATTGCAAATCATGGTTTTGCCCAAAATTATGAATTTTATGCGCACAAAAAATATATGCAGCCGTTACTTGATATTAAAAAAGATACACTAATTAAAAGATAAAGGGCAACATGTGCTTAGCATTCATCATTATGCTATTTATACATATTATACTGCTTCAAACCACAGGCACACCAAGATCAATTGTAAAATCAACAAATTACTAAAATATTTTGTTAAATGTTTAGCGTATGCTGATAAGCATATACAAGGTGATGTTAAGAGTAAAAGAAATGACTTCTCGAAAAAATAAGAAAGAAATCCCTTCGACAATTCCTTCCTGTAAGAAAAAGGATGTACAAACATTTTATTTCATACATTTTTACACTTTTAAATACACTTTTTATTTCAAAAATGCCAGAAATGTATCAAATTCATTATTTTTCAATAACCTATTAAATGTCAAGTTATTTTGATGATTTGGGTACAGAAATTGTCCATTTTTTTTATTTCAAAAATCAAATATTTTGTCCAAAATAAAATATATTCAGTAGTTAAAAATTTATATTTTGAATTACATACTTAAAAATTTTTAATGTTTTGTAGCAACTGCCTATTCATTAGATGTGGTTGCCACAGAGCATGGCAGGGGTAAAATTAGCTTCTAATGGAGTATTATTTTCTAAAAAACAAATAAAAAATTTTTAAAAAATGAATATTTATGAGTAGTTTAGTAATTTAGTTTTGTGTGGTTTTATGAAACCAAATTAACAGTTCCCAACATAGATTCAAATTTGACAAAGAGATAAAGCCAAAAAAAAAAAATTCTCCCGATATGTATTCGGGTATAACAATAAGATGCACTCAAAGTAAGTATTACCCGCTATAATACACGGATAGGACATTTTGAAGAAAACATTCTGTGCAACACTTGAGATAATCTCGGACATGACACTTTGGAGCACTAGAGCCGTGGTCAAGATAATCACTGTCACAGGTTAAGGAAAATAAAATTAAAATATATATTAATAAAAGATGTTCACATATAAATATTAACTTCACAAAACGAAATACAACTTATTCTCAATTTTGCAATGAAGCGAATTTTGGAATTTTTAACACACACACGCCCACACACACGTATATATATATATGTGTGTGTGATGAATCCCCAGCCCTTCAAGTGTCAGTTGGAGTAAACTTCATACCAGGACAACTCAACCCACCTCCCGCATAAGAACTTTGACTTCTACTTCCACCGGACTTAAAAAAGACACGTGTACTAACGACTCACTCGCTGCTGATTAACGCTGAAAGAGGTCTCGTCTTGTCATGGCTTGGAGTGCAGACTTTTTGGTGAACCTTGGAGTAAAATATAGGATAAACGGCTGCACGTTGCCTTTCCCTGTCAATCTTTAATTACTCCAATACATGATATATATATATATATATATATGGGGAATAAAAATAATTAAATATCACGCGAAGTCTTGGAGGATTCATTAGAGAGAGAGATCATGACGATTAAACAAAATTACACCGCACACACACACAATTTGATACACTCCAAACTTTTAACTTTTCTTTAGAATATTCTACCAAGTTTTTTTTTTTCTTTCAAAGGTCACGTTTACAAAAGATTTCAGTGTTTCTGACTATAACGCAATAGAGTGGAATGCAAAACTCTTTCGATACTAATTATTTGAATACTTCTAACAAGTTTTAATTTATTGCAAAATTGTATTATGATGTAAAATTTTACATCATTCGACACTTTCTGGAAAAATTGTGTCCTAATTGGGTGATGTTGATAGTCGAATCTTCTCTGAAATATAAAAAAAGTGTAGCAATTTGATTCAAATTAAGGACTTACGAAACAAAATTCCAGGAAGTGCAAAACAAAATCTCTAACTATGCAATTGCGAAGTTAGGTTTAGAGTAACCCTGCAATCTTATAAAAAAGCGTTACGAAATGCTTTCTTCAAATAATAAAGAGATTTCTTCTGAACGATTAATAGATAGTATTCGATAGAGTCTAGAACGGGACTATAAAATGCAAGATTTCTACAAAAATTCTTGATTTTTGTTTTGTTTTCTGTTTTAAAATGTGTTTCAATTTTAAATTTGCTCCTGTTCTGACACTTATTCTTTTCTTCATTGTTGGTAAGTTACTCAATCTTAAGTAATTAAGCTTTATTTATTTATTTCGTAAGCGGAAATTCATTGTTTTTTCAAAAATCTGTGTATTATGACTGAATGTGCGCTTAGTCATAAACTTTGAATGACATATACGAATAATATGAATCTGTTTTATTTACCTGCTAGTTATTTGACGTTAGAGTAAAATAAAGTGACATTTTTATAAACTCATGTTGATATTCAATTGGAAACACTTCTTTAATATACTACATAATTTTGTATTTAGTTCAAATTCTATTCATTTATGCAAAATTGAACTGAAATTTTAAATAAACCTGCTGTGATTTTTTGATATGTTAACATTAAGGAAAAGGAAGGAAACTGGGCGGCAAAATTACCTGCGGTGATTGGTATCCGTCTATATGGTGCCGCACTAAAAAGAGATACCAGCTTCCGGAAAATGTACTAGGTCTGTTGTTGTTGTTTCATATCTCAGCTACACCATCTCCATAAAACCAAAAATCTCCAAAAATCCAGAAATAAAATAGGACTTCTTAAAACTAGGTACTAGGTCTGCAATGGTAAAACACCATCCCGCAGACAATTAGAAATATAAAAAACATTAAGGAATGAAAACATTTCTTTATTAAGACATATTTACTAGGGTACCCATCTATGCGGAAAGATGTTCTCTAGTATATACATGAAGGGGAAAATAAAATTAAAAAAAATAGATTTTAATGTTAATTTTTTTAGCAAGAGCGCTTAAAAAAGACTTTAGTTATTCAAACTTTTTTATGATAAAATGTCAAATCAATATTTTCGTACAAATGAAACAGGCATTTTAGTACTTTTAAAGTTTATTGCAAAGAAAAGACACAAACTAGATAGGACAAGCAAACACATTAGGTACATTTGGCAGCTTTTTAGGATTTTTTTAAACCTACTATCGAAATGATAGTGCATGATAAAGGGGAAGACGGAAAAAAGATTGAATTGGACGGATTCGGCGGTGCAGGGGGAAACAGTGGTGGCTATGAAATCTTGTAATGTACATAGTTCTACCCTGTACTCAGTAGTCATCAATAACCATTGCTTTTGGTTACTTATATTGAAAAAAAAATTTAATTTTAGTCCAAAATCATCTAACTAAAATTAAATCTGCGTTTCCATTTTCTCGAAAATTCAACCTCTTCGTGGCAATGTATCGGAACACGTCCGGAGTACTTTTTTTAAAAATAGCATATTAAAACATTATAAATGCTTTTTTAGAGATGAATACCAATAAATACTAACATTTAACTAACAATATATTTTTAAAAGTATCTGAATTTCTCACAAAAATCACAATTACAAGTAAAATTTTAGCAATATTTTTGAAAAACTTCAAAGCAATTAGAGAAAAAAAGTAATTAACTTATATCAGTAAAAGTATTACTAAAACAAATTAGATGTATTTATCTAGAGTATGTACTAAAGTTTTAATGTTTGAATAAAATTTAAAAATTTTAGAGTTGATCGAGTAAATATAGGAAATGTGTCATTTTTATGAGACCGTTATTTAAATAACTGGCCATAAATCAAAAATTATTCATACAATAAGAAATATTTTAGTACATTCTCTAGAAAACAATATATGGATCAGGTTCAAAAAGTTTTATAAAAATATATTCATAATATTTTGAGTTATATAACTCACCGTGGAATACATTATGCATAAAAAACAATTTAGAGAAAAAAGGATTTTAAGTTTAAACTCTTGTTGTTTTAATATAAATTATACATATAAAAAGCTAAAATTTCCCACATTTGTAAGTTATGCCCTCTTGTATCTCATCTTTGGCTAATTTTCTTTTTTTTTCGTGACCTATTTTTTTTTTCTGGAAGTTTTTACTACAGATAATGAATGACGCTTTGATTCACTAACGTGCTCTTCATCGAGTTGGGCAAAACCTCTTTCAGTATTGGCACCAACTTGTACTTGAGCTTGGTTCAACATATCTAACAATCCTCGAAAACCTTTGTTAAATTGTACGACAGCTATGTGAGCTCCTAATCTCAGAGTTGGTAACTCCACAAAAATATCTTTCGGGATAAATTTACACAGAATGCCATTAAAACTTTCATTTGCCTTCTGTGTTTTCCCATGTAAGCATTTATTGAGTAAATGCTTGTCACATAGCTTCATATAATGAGGCTTAATAATTTTAATTATTTCTTGTGGAAGTCCCTTGCCAGTATCAATATGCATCTTTCCGTGAAATGTAGCTCGTTGAAATTTGCACCAGCTGTCGGGTCCAACTGGACATTGGCCATGCATCGGTTGGTTTTTGTTGGAACAGCAAAGAAAAATGCTTCAATTACTGCACTTTGCATTTTTCTATGTTATTGACATTAGATCTGATAGCAATACCATAATAGTTTTGCAGTTTATCGATGAAACTATCAGTTAATTTCCCACGACCTCCCAGACCTTTTTGCTTGAGCTTCAACTTTCGAAGCCTTGAGCCAACACGCTTTTGAATATAGCCAATGCATTCAAATTTTTTAATGCTATTTTCATCATAAACATTTTTAACCGCGTCAAAACTTTTTGAATCCCCATCTCCATAAAATTGTACATATTGCAATTTTCTCATCTGAGCAGATCTTTCGAATATTCTATACACTCCGACAGGTTTTATCGCACCAGATGACCCACCATGTTTTTCACACTCATGTGAAATACAGTCTTCAGTTTTCTTCGAACATAATCTCTGCACATTTTCGACAAAACTTCAATGTCCAAAACCTTACCATTATCTATGGAAATGACACTAACACATTCATTTAAAGACAAGTGTCCTCTACGTTGCCAAGTTCCATCGACTGACACACCGCATTGAATAACTTCAAAATTATTCTTTTTGTGAACCTCAGCTGCAGCCTCATTCATAATTTTACATGCAACTTTATTAGAAACATGCTCTAATTTTTTTCTGAAGACACCTGAAAGCTGTCTTAGAAGGAAAGTTCACATTGATAGCTGAACACAGTTTTCTTGCAGCAGAGTGTCCCTTTCCAATGGTTCTTAAGCCAAAAACAAAGGAAAGATTAATATTGTGCATTTTGTTGACTTTCATGGATGTACAAAAGGAGCTGAAAAATTTACAGTTTTTACATTTTAGTATCATATTAGATGCTAAGCCAAACACAGATTCTTGAAAAAGTTGTACCTTATTTTCGAAACATTCAGGGCAGCATAATAAGGAAATCACATTACTTAAAATTTTTAAATTAAAAATTACGTTCTTATCTTCATTTTCAACAGTACTTGACATTTTTGAATCATTTTGAAGTTTTGTTTCATTTGCAGTAGGTGCAGATTTGATATTTTTATCGATCGCATTTGTGTTGTTCTTATTTGTGTATCTATTGCCTTTAAACTTATATTTACTAGTAGAATTTCTATTCTTGCGATTACCCATAACTTAAGAAAATACAAAATTTAAATAATAAAATTAAAATTTCGCAAAGAAGAATGCCAACGTTAGCAAAATAAATCAAAACACTCGAGCTAAAAGCTAGTGAAAAGCGATTGAAAATTTTGCAAACACAATCTCTTATTGCCAAACTATTGAAAGAAATGTAGTGTTGCCACTAAATTTTAAGACAAGAAATTATTTGTATTATTTCTTTAAAAGAATTTTAAAACTGTATTTACAAAAAGATGCCCCTAAAACTAATTTTTGACAGATTTTAAGCCATTTAAATGCCTAGTTCCGGTAGATGACAGGCTCACTTCCGGTTTTTTTAATTTTATAAAATTGATTATAACTTGACTTCTCTAGGTAACGTAGAAACAAAACAAAGGATGTTTCGGAAAGCCGAAAGATAGCACTATTCAATAAAACAAAAAACAAAAAATATGTTTTTTGACAGAGTTTGGCCATTTCAACGTGTTCGGATACCTTATATAGATTTTGAAGTTACTTTGCTAAATTATTTTTCTCTTAATCTCTATACCAAAGAACAGGGCATTAAGTCGATCACGATCGACTGGCGAAGTACTTTACTCGTTAAATCAGTGGGTTCGAAAGTCTTGTGGGTGGTCGCAACACAAACCACGGGTACAGAGAGCTGGAGAATATTTCCCTCCCCTCCAGTTCCATGCTTAAATTGTGTAGGTGGAGATAGATGGTGCCGCCATCTGTCGTAAAGAAGACCAACCTGGCTCAGGCTATGGCAACTTTCATTCCTTCCCTACGGGAAGGACACAACAACAACAACATCTAATACTCAGCCCAGTCATTAAAACTGAAAATTTTATTTATGCATAACTTTTTTTTGTAATACTCTTTTTAAAACTTTAATTATAATATAATAAACAATATTAAAACTTTTTTTTTCTTTGTATGTACTTTCTCGGATTCCACATAATAATTTTATTCTCGGTAGTACAATGATTTGCAAAACTGAGCAGTTTTCTACTGGAAATGTACATTTTTTTCATATCCCGAAAAGAAAAAATACCTATAATGAAGAAGAGGGAACAAACAACTTATCGATGTGCCAAAATATATTCGACATTTAAATATAAATTTAATCAAGAACAGCCCTTTAATTTTTAATGCTAATTCATGCAAAATACAGAATTCTCACAGCTGTTAGCATTTTGAAGCCATTCAGAATAATGTATGTTAGTAAAAGAGTATTTCTCATTGTGTGTATCTGGCTATAAAAACTAAATATAAAAACAAATTAAATGCAGAGTATGAAGTGCGACTGCAGATGACTTCAAAAGACCTAGACTTCGACAGTTTGTGGGAAAAAAATTCAACCATGTATCAGTTACTAAATATAATGCATGGATAGATAACACCTAGATCGCAAATTAATAACAAGGCTACACAGTACTCTTTTTCAAAAAAAATTTTTAGAGACAGTAACAGTAGAAATAATTGATGTTTTATATTCAGATTACATAATTAAGTTGATTCTGAAAGTACAAAGTCAGTTTGACCAGCTATTATTTTACTATTTAGAAAAATGAAGAATTTTTGAAGTTTTGTCAAATTTTTATAAAATGTTAAATTTTAAAAATTTAGTCATTTTAAGTGATTTATGTTTCTCAGATTATTGAAAAAACAAAAGTTAGTATGGATTTGAAAATCCATTCGATTGTTGATTTTTAATAATTATTTTTCAATTCCTACTATTAGCTCACACTCTCTACATATTTATTTATTTTGGTGGGATTTTCGATCGTTTATATAAAATACACTTTAAAGCGCTCAATTGAGCTGAAATTTTATATACATGATTATTTTGCATGACAATACAATAGTTTAATTACAATTAATAAAAATAATTGATTAAAACTAATTAGTTAAAAAGTTGCAAATACAGCACGTTGGTATCATTTTTGGCGATTTAGCGACCCTTTTGGCGACTTGTGTCAAACTTGAAAAGGCGTTTTTTTTTTTTTTCCTCACGTTTTAAAGCATTTAGTTGAACAAATTTTATATACACGATTGTTTTGGATGATAGTACGATACTTTAATGATAATTAATAAAAATTAGTTACCACTTAATGTTATGATTCTGTCATATGTATATATATATGCACTCACTTCCAAAAGTTAAGCACGAAGATGTAAAATGCAAAAAAATCAACAAATACTGCTTTGATTGACACAAAAATTGGCAGTAAAGTACCATATATATTTATACATAAAACAAAATCAATAATTATATACAGAAATGAGAACAATATTAAATTTTTGTAAGTTATCAGATAATGTCATACTGGAGACTTAAACAGAATTATGTATAAAGTGAAAACAGCATAAAATGAAAAAAAGGGCATTAATAGGGTATGTGATCCCCCTCATCTGTATGCAAAGTTTACACCTCTGTTCTGACCATGCTTTCAATTAGGTGGTCAGCCACCGCAGAATTAAGCAATCTCCATTCTTCTTGTAGAGCAATTTACAGCTCAATTAGAGTGGATGGAGGTGGGAAACGTGAAGATACAGTATGGCCGAGAGCATCCCCAAGATTTTCGATGGGATTAAGGTCGGGCGAATATGCTGGCCACGCCAGACGAGCAATCCCTTCACTCTCCAGGTAGTCATCGACGATATCAGCTCTATGGGGACGTGCGTTATCGCCCATTAAAACAAAAGTAGGGCCAACTGCTGCAGCGTACAATCTCACAATGGGTTCTAGGACTTCATCTCGATACCGTACTGCCATCACAGAACCCCGTTTAAAGATGTGCAGGTCGGTGCGGTATCCTAATGAAATCCCTGCCCACACTCTAATGCTTCCGCCTCGGAATGCGTGGTGTTCGGTGATGTTTTGTGGCTGATTGCGTGTTACTTGTTTACGCCATATCCTTATACGCTTGTCATCTGGCTCAGAGCAAATTTTTACTCATCAGTAAACATGACATTGCCCCAGTCAGACACAGCCCAATTGCAATGTTTTCGGCACCACTTTAATCTTGTGCCCTCTTGATTGGACGGATAGAGGAACACAAACTCGAGGTACCAGGGCATACAGTCCATTCATATGTAATCTTCGGCGTACAGTAGCTGCAGATTTGGCCTTACCAATAGACGATGTAACCATAGATGTCACACGTGTGGAGGTCTTTCTGCGATTCCGCTTGGCTACAATAGTAATATATCGATCTACCACGGGGATTGTAACCCTTGGGCGACCGCCTACGGGCCTTCGGACAACTGTCTGTGTGGTTTGGAATTGTATCCATAAACGTTAAATTACAGAATGATGAACCCCGATGAAAAGAGCAACATCTGTGATCGACTGTCCTGCTTCAATGCGCCCCACAGCACGCCAGCTCTCAAAATCTTCCATTCGTTTTCTGGAAGTCATAGAAACACGTATGTCTTGAAAACAAATTGTACGAAAGTTTTAAACACCTTCTATCAGCACTTACAATCAACTTCTGTAGCATTTCATAAAGCTGGTTCTTATAAGACTGCCCTTTTTGCATATTTCTTGACATGAAAGCACGATTGGCTGTTACCTAACATATTTGCATACTTCCATCTACTTCTGCAGCGAATTGTATCCTCTTCAATTCTGATTGGCTTCCGGAAATTAGCATTTTCATTTTCGTGCTTAACTTTTGGAAGTGAGTGTATTTATATTAATTGTAACTATTTAATAAAAAGTAGCTAAAATAAAAATTTTCTTTGCTGATATAAGTAGGAATTGACTTAAAAATTTTTTTTTATGTTACTTGTTCTAGCTTAACTTGGAAAAGAAACAAACATTTTTAAAATATTAACTTTAACATTTTTTAAAAAAATAACTAGAGATCTCAGACTTAAATCCATACTAACTTTTATAGAACATATGGTTGGGAGTAGATACAAAGCATTTTAAGCCTCTATCTTAAACAGAAGGAAAGCCTTAGGGATTAGGAAACACTTACATCTTCAAAATTAAAAGTCTGAGAAAAACGCATTTAAAGTTTGTAAAGACATAAAACAAAAACTTATAATGCCTTTAAAGTCGAACTTTTACTACATTTTTTAAATTTAAGATATGTGTTTGCATAGTATTGATAACATTTGTTAGGACGACATGTTACATTCGGCTTAATTTTACCCCAATATTTTCAAAAAACTTTTGAAACACATGGCATTTAAATACAAAATAATAATATTGTAATAACTTAAGCTAAAAATCTCCAGTTTTGTACTTAACATTTAATTTTTTTTCATTTTTAAATATTGGCAGTTTTAGCAAGTTTAAGTTTTTGTTGCACGATTTTAAAATACCTATAATATAGTACAGCAATATGTTTACTATAATGTAGTTTGGTGTATATATTATCGGCAAAGTATGAAATCCGGCATTGTATAGAATGCCTAAGACTAGCCGGTAATGTATGAAATGATTCTTATTTCACACACTTCCTAGACATTCTACAGCATGCCTAATGAGAAACCGGCAAAGTATGAAATACATCTCCGATTCGTTTCGAATATTGTGTGGCAAAGCACGAGACTTTTAACTCGTGTTTCAGGCTCAGAATTTGTAAGTTGCACATTGTGGCTTGTATGGGAGAGTCAAAATACTCAAGTTTTACTTAAACTTGTTCAACAAAAAATTTGTTTTTCCTGTACTCCATGAAAATGGAGAAGCACGCTGTCGCACATGGTACAATTATCAGTGGCACTCAGCACTACACAGCAAATTTATCAATTTTTGAATAGATGGAACTTCATAAATTTGCAATCGACTTTATTTGACAAACTTCTCTAGAATTATGGACAATTAAGGAATTATGAAAAAATCTGAACGATAACTCTAAAGGTAAATTTACAGCTTTTTTGTAAATTATTGAATGCCATAGCTGGTGATATTTAATTGTTTGAAGAGAGAAAATTGCATGTATTCTGCTTTTCCACTTTTAGTTTCACACATATCTAAGTAAAATATCTTTCCTCGTATGAAAAATATTTCGTCCGCAAAGAAATTGTTTAACCACTGAATGCTCAGAATCGTGTCAAAGTGAAAGTCACAAATTACACCACATTTTTTACGATATGAAAGTGAAGCAGCACTAGGTTAACATTAAAAATTTTATTTAACTGTATTGAAGGGAGATACTTATATTTTAGGTTGTCTATTTCTTATTTTAATAATATGTGTAATTTCGAGGGTTTTTTAAGAAAGTTATATTTTTATGCTTTTTATTTTTATGTTAATAAATATTTTTAATTGGTACAAAATTAATGTGGGATAAAGTTGTAAATCTATATAATTGAACTCTATTCTCTATCTCTCTAAACATTAATGTGAGAATCGAATTGTTTCAAAACTATCCTATTGTGTGGCACGTTGAATCATAATTAGTAGATTGGTTTTTGACACGCCACAGCTAAAAGATTGCCGACCCCTGGGCCATAGGCATAAACAACTATTTGACGCATAGCTGCCCAAAATTCGAGTTAAAGCTACTAAAAAAAGCATGTTTTTTTAACTGAAATTAATTACTAGAAGTTAATAACTGATGTACAAAAGGCCAAAATGACTACTAAAAAGGAACCCAGGGCCTATTGATTGCTGAATAGCTATGATGTGATGTTTGGTGAAAATAAAAGTAAACTCATGTAACATGTTAAACTAAGAAGGCTTCAGTACTGTACAGAAAGGTTCCCAACCGCCGGCCCGTGGATCAAATGGTATCGGGTCACTCAAGGAGTGTTAAATTATTTCCATTCTATTTACTGGGGTGTGTTTCTCTAGTGTTTCTTTGACTATCCATGGAAACCACTTTATATTTCATGTAAAATCACTTTATATTCATTTTTTGGAGTAACTTGAATTTTATTCTGAAGGCATTTTTAATGCAATTAAATAATTAAATCAAAATGATTTAAAATATAGACAACGTCCCACCCTCAGCGCAGCGGTAAAATTACCAAACGTTGACCAGTCTACAGGGATAAAAAGTTGGGAAGCACTTCTATACAGTATTAATGCAGCAGATTCAAACTTAAAAATTCTCGAGGATGCTCAGAACTCGTTAATTAGGAATATAGTTAAAGCGGATCGATATACTAAAAATTCATTAATTTATAAAGATATTAAAGTTCTCCCCCTTAAAGCATATATCCCAAAACTGGCTATTTCCTTCTTCAATAATCTTCCCAATATTGATAACGAAAACATTCAGACTTAATAACTACTACCCAGAGCCAGATATTAAAAGACCTAGGAGGATACTTCTAGACTCCTATAATCCCCCTAATAATTAATCTAGTCACTCTCCGCGTGGCGAGTGACCATGTAAATTGCTAAATTTCTCTTTCTTAAATGTTACTATTTCTTAATTTCTTAAACTTAAATTCCTTCTTGGAATCCCACACAGGCTAGTATTCTAGACTCCTCCTTTTTGTACAGTTCCAACGCATCAGTGCAGCCAATAGAGTGCCTACTCTCCCAGTGCCATAGACCAATCACAACAATCCCACTCAGCTCTCTTCAGGACATTCCCGCCGAAACCGAAGATACGATCCACACAGATCTAATAGCCACACCTCCTTGCCACGATCCAACAACCAATAAGGACACTCACTCTCAGCCAGGCCTTTCAACATCAGGCCACATCCACAACTTCGATATGGGACGGAGGAACGCCTCGCGTTCCGTGTCCCAGACACGTCCAGCGTAGTCCACTATACAGTATTACGTTGCGGATTCTGACTTATTTTAAGTACTTCATGAAGCTCATTTGGCTATTGAATGTGTAGTTAGTGATAGAATTCTGTGGAAGAATTTTCAACCAAATACAAAAACGTTACACGCTATGATATTGAACTGTACATCCACCTTTGTGAATCTTGCCAGAAAAAAACAGAAAAATTATTTAAAAAAGGCATTGTTGTGAAATTTGTGATTTTTTTCTGAAGGTCAATTTATTGGAATTTGTAACGAGTGGGAAAAGGTTTCTATTGACTTGAAATTTCTGAGGGAATTTTAAAACAAGTATATGCGAAATCAGAATTCATTTGTGCCCTAAGAACCTGCTTAGAATTAAAGATATTCCTGATCATGCAATTCCTCTTCTGTCAGTTGCAATTGCTCATTCCTATGGAAGCGGCGAAGGATTCGTCAATTGTATGTGTAAAACTAAGTACCAAAATAAGAATGGTCTTTACGTGAAAAATGTAATGCAATCTAATTCAAAATGACATTCAAGCTTACCATGTTGCAGTAAATAGGTTAATTTTAAGTTCTTATTTTTTATTTGAAAATTTTGTTTTCCTTAATAAAAGAAAGACATAAATTTTGTTTGGTACAACTTTCTTTTTCCTTTACATATTTTGAATAATTTTTTAATAGCACTCTCTCATTATTTTGTCAGAATAACATTTATATTTTGTAGAAATGTACGTTATTGATATAATAGCCTTATCTTGACCTTATTTCATACTTTGCCTAAACAGTTTTGGTCATTCTATAGAATGCCTAGGCATTCTATACAATACCTAGGCAAAGTATGAAATAATTCTCATATTTCATACTAAAAATGTCATGCATTCTATACAATGTCGGCATTTCATACTTTGCCGGTAACATATACATCACGCAAATATTCAGTTTTATCTGCTATACTTGAATTCAGAATATTTGTATTCGGTACTTGAATAGTAGAATACTTGTATCAGCTGAGGGCTGATTTTTAGGTTCATCATTTTTAATAGTGTTCGTGGCCAAAGTGGCCTAATGGGTCTAGGTATCAGATCATAGCTGGATTGTCACGAGTTCGAGTCCAGTACCACTAAAGACCCGCTTTGTAGGGGAGCGATGCACATTAAATCTGTCGAGAACTCAAACGTCCTCCCGTTGGTGTGGTAGTTAGGAGAGGGGGTGTCAGCTCAGGTGTCATACGCGTCACTTGACCATGGATCAAAAATACGAGGTCCATCGAGAAAAGCCCTCGTGTAGTTGAACAGTGGGACGTCAGACTTCCCTCTCATTCATTCAAAAGTATTTCATCTCTTCGAAGTATTGTTTTTCATAGCAACCTGAGAATGTTTCGGTCATGACATTTTCTCAACTGGAAACGTTAATGATAAAGCTTCTAAGTTATATATAAACTATTTTTAAAACAAACATTAACCTTGAAATGAATTTTAATTAATTATGTGAACTCAAAAAACCCACAACTTAATCAAGCAGGAATGATTTTTAAAATGAAAATTGAAATTAGTTACCATTTCACACTGAAAGAGTTGATTGCGCTGAAAAATATTTTTAATTTATTAAGTTAAGAATGGAAAAATGTTTTAAAAGGAAACCAAAACCTAAGCTCAGAAAACTTTATATATCTTAATAAATAATTGGTTATCTCAGATCTGAAATTCGGTGGTAAGCTTCCCAATGATACGGGCCACCAAAAAAATGCAAGAAAAAAATAAATAAATAAAATAAAATAAAATAAATTTTTGGTATTTTTGAAATTTGTATGGTATTGTGTAGCCTTAATGAGTAAATTATATTAAAAGTATACTTTTAAAATTATTTTTACATAAAATACTTACAACACATTAATCTATTTTTAATATTACTGCCAATTATGTTCTTCAAAATGCGTGTATGTGTGTGGAATGGAGTGCCCCGAAATTTCATTGAAATGTCATACAACCAGAAGCTTTTTTAAAAAAAATTAAAATAGTCTCTGAGTGGGGGTGGTCGAGTAAGAAATTAATTCAAAATCCAAAAAAATATAACTAATAAACATAATGTTGTATAATTCTAATGGCACCAAGCGAGGCCCAAGAAATTCTATGCAATAAAGGGTTAAAATACGTATGACATTAGCCGTAACTTAGAGCACCATGCAAATGAAAATACGTTTTGGGTCCATTATAATCCGATTTTTAGGGATAACACCCTGAAAGATTGTGTCCTCCAACCTCTCACCTCTTTTTCTTCCACCAACCTCTCAAAACGACTTTAAGCTTGATGAATATTTAGATTGCCCCCATGCCCCGCACAAGAACTATACAAACAAACACCCATGCCTTCCCCGCGGTTCAAACCCAAGCGCTATGGCAGGTATGGCGAACCAGTGGCACGCGTGCTATCCATGACACGTGACACAATATTTTGGGCACGCCAGCGATCAAAATTTTTTGCATTTTATTTCAAAATAACAAAGTTCACCATGACGTATTATGAACAAACGCGACTGATTGGTCGCAGAACGGCTGGGAGCACACTCGTTTGTTATTGTCTTGCCTCAGATACGTCGTGGACTACAGTTGCTTATAATGCAAAATTTGTCTAAGCATAACATAGTCAATTTCGTTGACACAACTGTATTTTAAAGTTTATTTGTGCTATATTTAGAATTTCTTACTGTTATTTAACATGGCTGGTTCAGCAAAAGAACAAAAATTTCAAGATACTAATTATAACGGAGAATTTCAAACTTGGGGAATCTAGAAATATAGCATTATTAGTAAAGGCGAGAAAGCGGAGTGTGTTTTAAGTTCTGGAACAGAGGTATGCAGAACATCGTCTTTAAAACAGCATTTTGAAGCAAATCCCAAATCCTCTTCTCAAAAAAGTGATATACAGCAAAAATATTTAATTGCTTAGAAACCACTTGACAGATGACTCCAATTCAGCATGCATTGTACTAAAAGATACATCTGTTGAGACAAATATTATTCAACTCAACAAAGAAAAATATAATAAAATTATAGAACATTATATTTTGAAAAGTAATCAATGAACAAATAAAAATGTAATAAAATTATAGAACATTATAATTTGAAAAATAATTAATTTTTAAAATGAATTTTATATTTAAGCATTTGTAATTAACTATATTTTGTATTTTATGTAATCTAACTGTATTTATATTTGTAAATCTGGAAACAATTTATTGTAACCTTCTTCAGATTACCCGATTGGCAACAGTCGGTATATTTTGATTAGACTAGTTGCAATGTTTTGATGCTAGCTCAGCTAAGCCTAATGGAATAAACGTGCTCTTCGGAATTCTTTGAAGCAACTTTCTATTTTTTAAATGTTATAGAACCAAACGTTCATAACACATCTTACAATCCTAAGTTATTTGTCATCCAATCTGCAACAACAGAAATCACACTAATGTTACTTTAATTTGAATTACACGTATAACTAAAGCTATACAGTGCAAAAGTATTTTTCGTAGTAAAAAAAGAGTTTTAAGTTGTTGGTATTTAATTTTATTATTTTCCCAATAATCACAAGTCAAAATTTTTTGACGGCACATATATATCTCATTAAACACTTCTTTAGAAAAAAATTGCACGTTGATCCACTAAAGTTTTCCACTATAAAATGCTATATGGCATAGCAGTAAGTGTCACTGGCCATAATAACATCTACCCAGCGAAACAATTAAGTAAATATCTGCATTAATTTTTTAGATTACGTTCATATCATTCTATATAATCTCAAATTACAGTGATAAAAATACATTTTCGACAAAGTAAATTTACTTCATTTGTATGTTTATGTTTAAGTTGAATTATAACCTGCACTTGAGCGACTGGATTGACATGCTGAACTTATGTCAAGTGACGATGACTTACGTTGACTGTGAACTGTTGTAACTTGTTCACGATTTTGTGTTATGAGAATTATTTTAAGAAGCACTTCCCATCTGAGTCAGATATTTTTTTAAAAAAATTGAGCTTTAAGCCTTCGTAAAGTACACTTGGGGTTAATTGAGAAATTTCGTCTTTTTATTTTTGCATTACAAGATAAGTGCTCCTAAATCGTCTTAGAAAGAAAAATACAGTCTGAAAAAAGGGTGCATTTGAATTAAAAAAAATTTTTAATAAATAATCATTGCAGAAAAATAAAAAGTTTTTTTAAAAAATATATATATATATGTAAATGAATTATATTTTACAAATTTTATATGTGGTTTATAGTACTAGATAAGATGAAATAGTTTTTAAAGTGATAAAAAAAAAAACTTCTTTAGGCACTTTTTGCTGGTGAGTGAACTTGAATGATGCGTTTTAAAAAGCCAAACATTTTTACGCTTGGGTTTGTAACGCTTGTAACAATGGTAACAATACTACTGAATGCTAACGATACTACTCGTAACAATACTACTGAAGCTTTTGGATTTAATGAGTCATGTATCGGAGAAATTTGTGCAGCGAAATGTAGAGCAGAATATGAACAAATAATTCTAATGTGGTTACTATTTATACTTCACCAAATCAAAGTGTAGCGAAAATTATCGAATTTATTCACAAAAATTGAGTTGCCTACACTGAAGGCGGATCAACTTTTCTAAACAAATTGCCTATTATTTTAAGTGGGTATTTTAATGTAGGTTTTTCAAAAGACAAATCAAAGCCTTTAGTAGATTTTTTTTAAAACAAAACTCAATTTAATTATGTCAAATGATCCAAATGGAAGCACGACAAAGTACGGAACAACGCTTAACGGAGTTATTTTTAGATATTTAAATAATTTTGAATCTAAAGTATTTGTAACCTATTTCAGCTACCATAAGCCTATTTGTTTCCTTCCTAGAATACATTTAATTCACAAATATGATTGTATATTTCGCAAAAAAACATTACTTTATAAGTACAGACATATGAATAAATAATTTTATATGACAATACTAGCATCTCCTTGTTTTTTATTCACCTAACTAGTCCCTGAAATAAAATTAAAATTTGAAGTTATCACTTCTATAGTATGGTCATAAGAACACACACTCGTTTTTTTTCTTATAATGGTCATTAACTGAATCCTTTGCGTGGTCATAATGGCGAAAGGTTTTCCTTCCTGAATGTTAACATATAAAAAAGAGTTTTAGCAGATTTATTAAAATAACAGTAAGACATTAAAATAGTTATGTTACTTAAATAAGAACTTATAAATAATATATCATTTTCTTGAAGACATTTTCCAAAATTTATATAACTTAAAATATTCTTGCATAAATATAAAGCTATGTTTGTTTTTTTTTTTCAGTTGAAATCGAAGCTGATTTGTTTCCATATGCTGAAGATCACAAGTAATTTTTGAATCAAACGCTTTACACTTTTTACTGTGTTTCATATTATTTTTTTACTAGATGCATTGTCTCCTTTTCATGACGCATAGCTCAAAAATGTAAAATTTAGTAGTATATTTTGTATAATTTAATTCCAAAATTTCGTATGTACGTTACCGTTAAAGTGTAAAATCCGTTATTTCATAGAATAACTAGGTATATTTCATGAAATAACTGGACAAGTCAGTTAAAGAATATAAAATTATTGAATTCTACGACTTGAAATAGGTAATTTATAGAATAAAAGTTTTACTTGATCGTTATAGTATAAAATACAGCACTATAGAAAGTTTTTTGAGCCGATTCTAGATGCTTTTAAGTAGCCCATTTTTTATTCTGTTAATTTACATTTATAAACCATAATGACACTACTGTCAAAAACACTGTCGTTCACAGGAGAAAAATGTAGCTTGTTCATAGAAAATATTTTGGAGTAAAAGTAGTAGAGAGCGGGAAACTCAGTCATCCCAAGTACCTTAAGATCGTAAAAAATCGTTTGACATTCCCAAAAAAGAGAAAGATATGTGACAAATACATTTTAGTTCCCATGAAGACTGTCATATAGGAGCATACTGACAAGGTCTCATTGGTAACAAATAAACAATTTTTCCAGAATTAAAGATATCGTGTGCCCGGGGTGACTCTGTGCCCTCGCAACCACTCCCGGTTGAATCGGAATCGTGGTTCATTTTTGAATCCAAATATGAACCACATTTTGCTCCATCATCCACCATTTTCTCGTGACGCTCCCCTCCAAAATTTGATTTGGAGGAGAAAGGATAATTTGAACACTTAACTTTAAAAATTAAAAATATAATATATTGGGTGTCCCCAAAATTGTGTTCAGTTATTAATTACACATAAACAAGCAGATATATTCATTAACAGAGTTTGTTCCATAAAGAAAATACTAATTTTTTTACAAAGGTTTATAGAACAAGTTCAATATGTGCAGTCGTAGTTCCATGAAACAGTCTATATGATATTTATAGCTAGACTCTATGAAGAATTCTAGGATCAACATTCTGAATGGCTGTAGTTCGACTGTAGTACATTCTGTAGTCTTTAGTTCGACTTTTCAATTTATTTATGTTTCGAATTTAAATATCCACAAGAAGTCCAAACGTGTTATGTGAAGAAATCTAGATGCTCCAGTGGTATTGGACCTCTTGTTCCCATCCATTTCCGGGAGAACTTTTCATCTAAAATCTTTAACGCTTTCAAATAGTTTTTTAAAATCATTATTCAGCTACAACACACACATTTATTAATTCGCAAAAGTTTTTTTTTAACTCTTAGATGTTTGTACAATATATAACAGCAATTAACTTTGCTGAATTGCTTATTTCATTTCATAACTGATTTCAGAGGGTTCACTTTATTTTACAAGGTTAAAAATTGTCTGTAACAAAAATATGAAATATTTGCAGATTTTAATGAAGAAAATTCCGTTTTATAAAACACATTTACAGAGAAAAAGAATCAAATATTTAATACTAGTTAAATATAAAGGTGATTTTGATTGGGCTTGTTTATGTTTAGATATTGCTAATGCCCTCTAATTTACATTTCGTATAGAAATAAGAACTGTATTTATATCGTAATTTTTCGTTTGAGTTTTAAAGGGATTTATATTCTTAGAAATTATTTTTATGAACTTTTTTATATATATGAGAAATGTTTCAGCCACATATCAAATTTTACAGGATACATCCTTTGACAACGTATTATACAGGAATTTCACTTTATTTTTTAAAACATTTGATAAAGATCTGAAAACATACATGTCTACTTATTAAAATTAAACTTAAAATGCAGAAAAATGAGAAAAATATCCATATTGAGGTCCGGAGAATCCCCTCAAATTGAAATACATTTCTCGTCTCCAGTGTCGCAGTTATGAAAATGAAAGCAAAGGAAAAAAATTTTCCTTAAAATTTAGGCGTATTATATTAAATTAAAATACACTGAAAAGCCCAAACAACAACGTGTTATGTCGGATTGGGCGAGAGTGAAATACACATTTAAGATGGAGGAAGCAAGAAGAGAGAGAAATAATTACACGAAGAGAGAGAATATTTCTAGATCTGTTTAAATTTGAATCAGGGACATATTTTTCAATATCCAAAATCGAGAGATTACTAGAATTATCAATATTTTGAAAGAAGTTTGTTGCAATCTTTTTAATGAACTGTCTAATTGATAGCATTTTATTTGCGGTATTAAGTATTTAAAAACCGTTGTGACCGCGGTAGCTGAGTGGTATAGGTATCGGATCGTGCCTTGCCTTGTCACGAGTTCGAGCCCAGTACCCTCGTAGCCACCGCGGGAGGGCAGCTCTGCAATTAAATCTGTCGGAGCTGGAAACGTCCTCCCCGTTGGTGTGGTGGATTTAGTTAAAGAGGGGTGCCAGCTCAGGTGTCGTCCACGTCACTTGACCATGGTTCAAAATTACGTGGTCCGTTGCCAAAACCCATCGTGTTGCTGAACAGTGCGACGTTAATATTCAATCAATCAATTTAAAAACCGTTGAAAAATAGCGTCAATAACAGTACCACTGTTAGAAGTCGGAACATTCTAATTTGTGTTCATTTCGAGCTTGAGTTCATTTCATAAAACATATGAGCGGCTCAACTTTTGGCAAACTGAAGTTAAAGTTAAAATCACCACTCAAAATCAGGGGAAGTAAGTGATAATTTTTTTAGAAGAGCAGAACCACTTCGTTATATGGTAAAAGTACAAAATGCACGAATTCTTCCATTTTTTTTGTAACCTTTTGATTCGAAGGAAATGTATACGACCACCAAAATCACTGTTTGTCCATTTTCAAATAAGCATTCTGCCGCACTAATGTCCCCCAATATCATGACTTAAGGCCGTATCACACGTATATTTTTCATGCAATTTTTTCGTCCAATTTTTGGCCGAATCTGAGAGGAAAGGGTTGCCGTAAACAAAACGACACGCTCTGACGTCAGCCGCGCTTTATCTCCACATTGAAAAATTACTCGCCGATTTTCTGCTTCGGAAAATGAGCATCCAAAATTATTTCTTTCATTTCGCTTGCGCAATTGTTGATGGGTGTAAACTAAAAATAAAGCACCATTCTATTTAATATATTAACGCCGTTAAAATATTATACACCATTAAAATATTACATGGCATATCTGATTAGACAAAACCGAAGCCGCCATCTTGTTTATGACGTAAGGCGCCGAAGAACCCCATTGGCTGAAATTTCAAGCAATTTTATTTGGAACAACTTTTTGAGCTCGCTAGCAAAAAATTGTTCTAAAGCGTTTGCTATGGCAACAGAGTAAAAATTGCACGAAAAATTGCTTGAAACGTGTACGTGTGATACGGCCTTAACAGATTTAGAGTCAAGCGCTCGAGGGCGTGATGGCTACTACAGTTGGACCCCCATGCGAAAAGACACAGCCACGCACTCTCATTGGTCAAATCAAGTAGTGCGCGCTTACGTCATATCCTGTTACACACATCCGTCCCTTTTCACGAAATCACTCCCAACAAATATCCAGCAACCGAGAGGAAAGATGTAACACATAAAAAAACTGGAACCACCGCTGTTTGAACGGAGTCTGATTTCGATGGTATTTTTTGTTATCGTATAATAAATTCTATTGAGAATCGAATTTTAACTGCACTCAAGAAATTTTGCATATTAGTCTTTTAGAATAGTGATGATCCCTGTAATGCCAAGTGAATTGTTTTTCATTTCTTAATGTATTGTTGGGCATTTTAAAAGTATTATGATGTTTACTACGAAGAAGGCATTTTAAAATAGGGAAGTATGCATGCCAGAAGTGCTGCACTGTTTAAACTCAAAACAAATAGGAAAAAAATTAAGGAACTAGTTTGATATCACAGTCCCGCGCAAGTTGTTTTTTGTTCCCCAAGATTGTTAATATTACAATATGTTTTTGATATTTTTGCAGTTTTGGAATTTTGCAAGTTTTCTGTACTTTTAAATGATATTCATTATTAATGTTAATATAGATTATGTATGTAATTATTTTATAAATAATATAATAAAAAAATGCAATTTTATTATTGTAATAATCATATATATTCGTTATTTTATTTATAATGATTTTATTTATTTTTTTATAATTATTATTACATTGTATTCTTATGAAAAATTTTTCGTTAAAACGATTTTATTTTTTTTATAATTACTATATTAAATTATATATTATATGATTATTATTATATATAATAATTACTATTAAATTATAAGATTATTTTATACTTCATAATATTATTAGTACATTAACTTTTTATTATATTATATTATTCTTCATTTTTGATTATCTTGGACAATCTCTTCCTATATTCTTCTTTTGAAATATATTTAAAAAGTATATCAAAAATTTTTAAGTTATCTTCCTGACGATTTGATACCGCTAGGCCCCCCTCTTGGATTCCATTCCAGCGTCAAGAGCTGCTTCGCATGCCCCGTGATATCAAACTAGCATCGAAATTAATCAGGACCAAACTTGTTATTTATACTGGTTTATAATTCTAAAATTTCATTTTGCGCAAAATAAATTCATAGTTTTGAAATTCAATGCATTGTTTTCCCCAGTCATGTTATTTTTTAAAGGGTTTAACTTTGTTTGTTTTCTCTCCTCTTAGGAACTCAATAGAATATGTTCGCTTTCCAGTTCGACCAATTATAAAAGTAAAAAGCAAGTCGAAAATGCCTCGTCCTGTACAAGATGATTATGTTGATCCAAAAAGAGAGTATGATATCCATTTACCCCCCTGCTATACCTAGATAGCTCTTTCCTTTTTTGTACAAAGGGCTGGACTTTTATTATGATGAATATTTTTAAGAAACGAAAATAAAAATTAAATTGATTTTATTTTCTTATATGTTAAATTTTAAAATAAAAATTTGAAATTTATTTTCCCTTTTATGAATAAACTCTGGGAAATTTTAATTAGGCTAATATAAATTGTTTTCTTTTAATGTCAATTAAAAACAAAAAACGATAGTCACTTCCGGTAGAGTGGTTAACCAGTTGACTTTTGCGCTGGGCCTGATTTGAGTCCCCAAAAAGGTTTTATCCCTTCCCCCGAGGTATTGCCGCCCCCAAAAACCTGGGGTTGGAAGGGGGAAAAGAAGTGGCAGACCCTTTTTCACCCGGGGTTCTTCCTCAAAATTGGGGGGGGAAACGGAAATCGTATGTCCCCTGGGTTAAAGTCCCCCAAAACCTTTGCCCAAAATTTTTACCCCGATCTGACATCGTCGACGGGGGGTTGAAAAGAGAAAATCTTCCTTTTCAACTCTGTCCCGCAAGATTACTGTTTTTCAATGCTGTCTTTTTTTTCCCAAGCCACGTTCAGCTACAAAGCTATGGCTGGTTGATATTTTTTCAATATAATTGGTACGTCAACAATCGCATTATTTGCGTGGGAAATTGGCAGTGAATTAAAAAAATTTGTTGGGTAAATAACCGATTCTTCGGTTTCTACAACTTTTCAACAATTTTACTTGATTGCCTCAATTTGTTCCGGGCAAAAAAGCTCGTCGTTAACACAATCTGATTCTGACAATTGTTTGGACATTGGAAAATACTTTTTCAACTAATTATTGTTTTGAAATCACTAAAATGCAGATGTTTTAAAGCGATGAGATCAACCAGCATCTTTCCGTTACCATTATCCAGCAACTGATGAGAAAATATTTTAGCTGATCTATCGCTTTGCAGTCCAATATTTGTAGTTAATTTTAAGGAAACATTTCTTTCGTAAACTGGTGTCGATCATGGCATTACAGACAATGTTTTTCTGAAATCTCCTGCAAGAAATATAGGATTCCTAAATGGTCTGATGTTTCCACACAAATTTGGATAATATCGATCAAGTTTTCTCGAATGATATTTTGTGCACCACTGCTCAATCATCCCAGAGACCGGTTTTGGAGGGTCCCGGCTGGAAGCAAAGAGAAAAAACGAGGTCTTAGTGTAAGATGGCGGCGTAGTATGTTCATATAAATAAAGTTGTGCATTATATATATATATGGCTTGACTGTGTGTTTTCATATCCAATACGCCACACTACGCTAAAGCTGCTGCCTTCTAAAAAAAGCAATTAAAAGCTTTCTCAGGTTGTTCCATAAGGCTGGAAAAATAACAAGTTTATCTTTTTAAAGCCAAAATTGCTAAAGTCCGTTTCTAAGCTTTACTTTAAAATCATTGTTAGGCTATTCCAATCAATTCCTTTTGTAATCTGGCTTTTTTTTTCAATGTGGCCACACAAATTCATTGCCTATTGCGGTATTAAACGTCAAAGTATTCAAACCTTTGATTGAAGAAATTTTTAAAATTAAAAGGGGTTTTTGGAAAGTAATTTCATTTTGTGTGTGTGTAAAAGAAACACAATTTTCATATAGTGAATAAATATTTTATTAAACTATACATTGTCCAAAACCTTTTGCTTTCTATCTGGCGGTAGAGATTCCCCACCATAAAAATTTTTTTTCTTTTTCGGCAAAAAAACTGTCCGGGTTGTGACCTCTTTGGGAAGTTTTTACCACCCCTAAAGTGTTTTTACCGAATTTTCTAGATTGTAACAAATAATAATCAGAAGGTGTCAGATCTTAAGAATATGGCAAGTATGTCAATATATCCAGCTGAAAAAGTTTTTGCGGGTTACCAAACTTGCACGTGGTCTCACATTATCTTGGTGGAACACTACACCTTTTCCCTGATAAATTCTGGCCTTCTATGTTTAGGTGAATATTCAATTTGTCATCTGATAACAGTAATGGTTGGGGCTGTCGGGAAAAGCTTTAAAAAAAAAATAAACCGGATTCTTTTGAAATCCTACCGAACAGATATCATCACTTTGTTATAGACAACCCACTTCTCTTCCCAGTGATTATGCACCTCAAAAATGATTTTTCCTTTGATGTTTGAGAAGCAAATCACAGATGTCAACTGACAGCACAATTTTATGTCCGTGAGAGCGTAAGGAACAGTGGCGTCGCGTGGGGGGTGTATATGGGTCATGGCCCCGGACAGCATACGAAAAGGAGCGGCGGCATGCACCGCGACATTTAAATTCAAAAATTAAATTCCAAATCGCGCCGCGCGACGAAACGAGTGAAAGCTTTAACACACGCACAGATGAAAGAAGTTTAATAGTCGCCATGCAATCGCATTCGTTTTTATGCTACTTTGGCTTCTGGCGAGTGGTACTGTGTGAAGTCAATGATGCTCGAAATTATTTGCAAACAGAGGGACTAAATATCCATCAATGTGCTCAAACAATACGTGCTTTACAGACGGTGTTAGAAGCAAAACGAGAGGAATTCATGGATTGCGCTTTAATAAATGCTAAAAGTTTACGTGTAGAGATTGAAATTTCTTTTGAACCCTCAAGACGAATCAGAAGGAAGCATATATTTAGCGACGAAAATAAAGATGTTCAGTTATCGTACGAAGATGACTCGAGGCGAACAAGGTCTATTCAACAGACAGGAAAAGATTGGAGAAAGCTTCCAACAGATTGCAGAATCTAGCGCAAAAATACGCTTTTTTAAGGCCTGAAGTGATATTGAGTATGGACGAACGTAACTTACATCAAGCTCCAAGACATTAATAAAGAAGAATTCCAATAATTGGCTCTCTGTATTTATTATATATTATTGAGTCCAAATTTCAAGATGGCTTACCAAACATTGTCATATTGTTGAGAATTTTTTTAGCATCTGCCATCAGTAATGAGTGTTGCAAGAGAAGCTTCTCTAAGCTAAAATAAATCAAAAATTATCTCAGATCGCCTATGTTCACGTTAAGGCTAATAAATTTAGCTATTCTGGCAATTGAACATGGCATACATATTGATACTGACAATTGTGTAAAAGATTTTGCAACGAAAAAAGTGTATTTTTAATCAATAAAAAAATTTCAAGCTGTTTTTTACTTTTACTGATTTTTTGACTAATAATTAAAATAGAGAGGCGTCAAATTTCCGGTCGACCCCAGGCGGCGAAAGCGCACGATACGCCACTGGTGAGGAGCCCATATGTAGAGCCTTCAGGTTTAAAACCTAGGCCTTTCAAGTGGCGATGAAGATTTGAATTCAATAAATTTAACCTTTCAGGGATCTCACGATTTATTATTCACCGGTTTGCGTCAATTAATGCCTTCATTGTTTCTTTACAGCTTTAACTGGCCTTCCAGAACGTGATGCGTCTTCAACATCAAAATTTCCGAAACGAAATTTTGCAAACCAGTTTTGGCACACACACTGGGGTATATCAATACATCTTCTCCATACACATCAGCTAATTTTTTTCTTGCTTGAACAACATTGTTACCTTTTCGAAAATAAAAAAAAGTCAAATATGCCGCTTTTTACTCTACATATTTGAAAGGGCACCAACAAAAAACTACTGCGTAGAATCAATCGGACTTTTTCACTAGCCTAGCTATATCACCTATCAAATCGTATAATGATTAAGCATCTTAAGTGTGAAAAAATACTATTAAATCTTCTGTCGGTAAAACGAAATTTCTTTCCGAAACAATAGTTTAAAACGTCATTTTCCAGGTAGATTGTGTGCGACAAATTAAGAAACTGGTAAAATTCGCAAAGTTCCAATATTATACTCCTTTAGTTTAATTCTGGAAAGAAACACTGGAATGAGGTTGCTTTTTTAATCAAATTTATGCTGTCGCCTTGTAACTGCAAACTAACCTCATTAAATTTAATAAATAAATCTTTAAATAGGTAAATCTGATTTCCACTTGATGAAATTTTCTTTTAAAATAAAGTCACTATCTGGTGTAGTCTATCGTACAGCTCGTGGACCCCAAATTATTTTTTCGCTGACGTGAACCCATTGCAAGTCATCATAGACCTCTAGGAGTCGATATGGACCACTTTGGGAATCACTGGTCTGCAGAATATTATACGATATTTTAAAAAAATTCCTGATGAATTTTAGTACAGATAATCTACCACATTAGATTATAATAAAATTTTCCTGCTTGTGTGAAAAATCGTAATTATGTGATTTGCGTAAATACATATGAATGGTAATACATGCTACAAAAAGAATTTGTGTAAATTACTGAAATTTAGTCTTATATAATAAGACTCTTAAATGTTTCAGAATGAAAAATATGTTATGAAGAAATTCATATGTTTTATAGAAAAATATATGTGCTTATTTTTTCATACAATAAAAAGAAAAAATCATTTACTTACGCAAAAAATTAACACATTTTTATTTCAAATCCTCTTAATAGTTTCAAGTCTAAAAACGCTGATGTGTGTGAGTGAATGTAGGGTGATAATGATGCATATTTATGTATAACACACACAAAAAGGTTTATATATATATATGTATATACAAGGAGATACCCACAAAATAACCGGAATTTACTTTTTATTTTGCATTTTTATTGAATTCTACATTAGTACCCTTCAAAGTATTGTCCAAGGGCATTGATGCACTCAGGGCCAGCTCTAGCAGTTTTGCGCCCCGGTCAAAAATGAAAATGCCGCCCCCTTATATTATATATATATTTTAATTTTTTAAAAATTTTAAATAATTATATATACATAATTTTAATTCTTGAAAAATTCAAAATAATTCGAAATTAAGGACATAATTACTTGCTATTATATAACACGAGTGAAATATAAGAGAAGGAATCGTTTATTTCAGGAGGCCAATATCTTCGAAAAATAGTCTACTGATGGTGGAAATCAAAAAAGTTTGTTGTAACTTATAGTAACTACACTCAGGACTAAAATAAAATATTTCCTGTAGCTCTATCTATCAAAATCTCTTATTACCCTTGTCCCCTTTTGGATAGCTGAAACCGGGCATCGTAAGGGTGAAAGGAATGTCCGTTGTGATCTCATTCCGGGATGGGGATAAATTTACAATTGAAAAATGTGTAAACATATTAATTTTCATGCTTTAACATATACTCCCACCTTGAACACTTCAAGTTTCAACATGAAAGAAAACTGTCTTTAAATATACAGAGTACAAAATAAAAAAATAAGATACGTTAAATGCTATACCAAATTCACACCCAATAATATTTCAGAAAATATATCCAATTCTTTGTAACAAAAAAAAACACAAAAATATTTTTTTCAGATTCTATCCAAATACAAGGGTCCGGCCCTAAAGCCGTCCCTGATGCACTTGTCCCAACGCTTTTGCCATGTTCAAAACTGTTCTGGAACTCTTGAGGTAAGATACTGTTCAAAGCCAAAAGTGTGTTTTATATGACTTTATCCACACCATTCAATCCCATTAGTTTCAGATTTCTCTTCATCCGGGAAAACAAAGAAATCCTACAAAACCAGATTAGGTGAGTAGAGTGGATGAGGCACAAGCACTTTGTCAAAAATTGTCGAACCACACACCAAAGCTGTGTGGGCTGGAGTATCGACATGAACGTACTCCATGACACATTCATTCCTCAGAAATTGGGTCAATGGCCTTTTGGCGATCTTCATCAATTGCACATTTAATTTTGGGCAATGCTTACATCACGTCTAAAAACGCTGATGTGTGTGAGTGAACGTAAGGTGATAATGATGCATATTTATGTATAACACACACAAAAAGTTTATATATATGTATATACAAGGGGATACCCCTAAAATAACCGGAATTTATTTTGTATTTTTATTGAATTCTACATTAGTACCCTTCAAAGTATTGTCCATGGGCATTGATGCACTTGTCTCAACGCTTTTGCCACTGTTCATAACTGTTCTGGAACTCTTGAGGTAACATACTGTTCAAAGCCAAAAGAGTGTTTTATTTGACTTCAACCATACCATTGAATCGCTTTCCTTTCAGATTTCTCTTCATCCGGGAAAACAGTTGATTGAATTTTCATTAATATATGTTAATAATAACTTAATTCCTTGCTAAAACAATTGTTTACAAATGCACGCGTGGAACTCTAGTTTCCACATAATGTCAAAATATTATTGTCTACTATCTCTTAAAAGCTAAACATTATTGCACTATTCTCGTTATTGAATAGTTTGATAGAAGTTTAATGAAAATAAAATGTTCTACACTGTATTTGGCATAGAAAAAATTGTTTACATGAGTTTAAAATTGCGCACCAGACAAAATTTTAAAGCAAATAATATCAAAAAAAAAATTTAAAGTCAATTTCTACTTAGATCAAAAAAGAAAAATTTTATTTTAACTTCTTTTTATTTAATAGTTAAAATTAATATAAATATGTAAATACATATGACAGAATCATAACATTAAGTGGTAATTAATTTTTTAATTATTAAAGTATGGTATTGTCCTTTTAAATTTCAGTCCAACTGAATGCTTTAACACATGAGAAAAAATCTTTTCAAGTTTTGACACAAGTCGCCAAAATGGTCGCTAACGTGGCTGTATTTGTAATTCTTTAAATAATTAGTTTTAATCAATTAATTTTTATTAATTATAATTAAGTTATTGGATTATCATCCAAAATGATCGAGTATATAAAATTTCAGCTCAATTCAGCGTTTTAAAAGGTATTTTATTAACGACTGAAAATTTCACCAAGATAAATAAATATACAAATATATAAATAAATAGACAGTGCAAGCTAACAGTAGGAATTGAAAAAGTCTGAAGTTAATTCTAGAATATAAATACAAAAGTGAGTATTTTGTTTGTGAAGTGCCATATTTAATAGTTTCTTAAATAATCAATTTTTGGAATCAAATAATTCATACTATGACTATTTCAAAATGAAAAATATATTACATATATAGCATTTTTCCGGAAATATTTTAAAACGACAATTCTTCAATTTTAAGAGAAAAATGGCTAATATTACAGGTTATGAAAATTTTTATCAGAAAATACCCCCATGAAATCAAGTTGTATGTTTAATTTAAGAAAGTAATAATCCAAAAATCGAAAGTAAATCAATCAACAAACTTGATTTTGTTAAATTGGACAACTCAACACAAAATGACACTTGATAATAAAAATTGATATATTTTCAAAGAAAGGTTATCTAGTAAAATGATGTGAAAAAACAGATACTAGGTTAATAATTTAAATTAAAAATTAGTAAAGCAGAATTTACAGGAGTGAGTGAAAATCCAAGCAGTATTAAAATAGAAAGGAGTTTATTCCACAAGGTATATTGTTGATCTTTTTGTAGTAATGATAATTGTTTATAATGAGAAGAGGGGGAACTCACACTACACAAGCACATATGCATACAAATTTAAATTGACCTCTTTGTATCATACAGAATTTTTAAAAATTGTCACAAACACATAATACTCAAATAAATAAAAATGAAGATTAAAATACACATATTACATTATATTCATTTTACATTTGCCTTTATATACCTATTAAAATTAAGATCAATAACAAATGAGAAACAAAACAAATAAGTACATAGTAATTATATTTTATTTATAATATCAAAATACAGAAAAATTTGTCATAATACTGTAATATGCCACAATTATTGATTCTCATATACATATAAAATCTTTATTGCATCAAACATTTTTTTTTCACAGAACAATTTTTTAAAATGATTAAAAATTAAGGTTTAAATATTGATTTGATAGGAATTGATTCAAAGCTTCTAAAATGAAAACACCTATTTAAATGGTATGTAATTGAAAATACCTATACAAAAGTTAATTATCTTATGCAGGTAGCATTTTATGCATTTATTTACATCACCAGAGCAGAAAAAAGTAGAATGTTGGAATGAAATTAAGTTACTAATATCTAAATACAAAAGAACTTAAGTCAGGAATGAGAAAGCTTTCAATACTAAGTATTCTCATTTAGGCATAATTCAAATATCTACAATTCAATAACTACATCATTTATCTTAATAAAACATTTATACAATTTTCCTTGGTCAGCATAAAAGTACTAAATACATATCCCACACACTAGAGCCAGACTGTAAAAGAAAAGTACTCTTTCAGCAACTTTTAAACTGTGGTCTGCAGACTCCTGAGGTTCCCTAGCCCCTTTCTAGGGGTCCCATAGACATTTTTTGTTCCTTAAATATGGTGAATGCACAGAGAATATGGTACTGTTTTTCAAGTCGAAGACAAAATCAAAGTAATTTGTAAAGTCAGAATTGTGACACCACCACTTCATTTCAAAGAAAGATTTTAATTTTGATGCATTTCTCCCTATCTGAAAGATTTTCTCCATTCTAAAGAGATCTCTGAAGAAGACATGATGCTTATGACACAAAATTTAATGCAGAGTTAACGTAATTATTTTCTTGTCTCCGAAAGAAAAAATAATTGGATTAGACATCCATTTCCAATAGATGTGTGTGAACAGGATAGTTTCCCCATCAGTAGAAAAACAACAAATAAAAATTTCCACAGATAGATCTTTGACATTGGTGAATACGAATAAGTCCCTTCAAAAACTTTGTTCATTTACGGGGAAAATGTTTCCGAGTTGTTCAAGAAAGCTCCGATACCTCCCTAAATTACTCATTTATGTGAAAAAAAACTTTTTCAGCACTCCTTTATTTTCCATGCTGATACATAAAGAGGGGGCATGGTGATTGAAAATTTAAGAACCATTGTTATAGATGATTGTGAGATTGTAAGAGGGATGCATCTGGCTTGCAAGTTTAACATAACTGATCTAATGTAAAAATCAAGAAGAAATTCTTTTTTTTTTCAATTTTATTAACATTTTGTTTCCTTTCATATTTTTTCAATAATACAGCATTAGCTTATGACAAGACCTATTACCAACATTCATTTCAATGTTATCTGTCCATAGGATTTAAATTGCATATTTATTTAATGTAATTAGAATTCTTGATTCAATCAGTCTAGAATTATTTTTCTTGTTTAATCACACTACTATTTGCTATTAATCACACTATTATTACTATTTACTAATATTTTATATTAAAAAAAAAGACTTTTGAAAATGGTTTTAGCAATATTATAATATTTTTACAATATAACATACATTTTTATATAAATCAGTGGTGCACACAAAAAGGGGGATGGTCCAGACATCCCCCTCCCAAAGCCCATAATTTTTATTTGACTGATGATAATCCCATATATAGAGTACATAAAAATTAATTAAAACTAATTATCAATTCAATAATTTATTTTTCTGTTTTGTCCCCCAAATCAACAAAATCAAAAGCATACTTTTGGTGTCATATTGATGTAAACTTTTGACCCTGGAAAACCCCAGAAATACTTTTTTGTGTACGCCACTGATGTAAATACAATTAAAATTTCTTGTATGAATGAATGTAGCCTTATGAGATTGAAGAAAATTAACAATGGTTTTATTGAATTTAAAAGGACCTTGAAATTTTCTATTCAAGATGAAATAAATTGTATCTTTCTATGAAGTACACATTTTTTCAATTATAAAAACCATTTTTTAAAAAAAAAAAGAATAAAGAATTGTGAAATTTTTTGGGAGGAAAAAAAATCCTTAAATAATGTAGCATATATAAAAATACTCAAAATATAAAGATTTTCTAAATTTTTAATAATCCCTCAAATTAACTCATTAAAATACATTTTTTTCTTCCTAAGAACAAAAAATAAATAAATAAATAAATAAAACCAATTTAAAAGTACTGTTTATAATTGAAAGCCTTCAATTTTTTTTTTCATTAATAAGTTTTACTTGGACTTCAAAACAAGTTCCAGAATGTAGTAAAATGGTAAAATCACTGATCAAACTGGAGAAAAAGCAAGAAGAAGAAACTTTACTTAAAACATGAAATCTATACATAATAAATTCGGTATTTAGATTTCAAATTCAAATAACCCAAATTGGAAAAAGAAACAATACCATATATCAGTGGTCCCAACCCAAAGACCGATACTGGTTTGTGGATCTAATTGTACTGGACCCCGTCCAAAGAACACATTTAATTACTTCCATTTTATTTACTGTAGGGTATTTGCATTGATGCAGCTTTACATTCCATGTTAAATCACTTTATATTCATTTTTTGGTGTAACTATTTTATTCTGAAGGCAATATTAAATTAAAATTATTAAATCAAAACAATCTGCTCTCCGATTCCCCTCAGCGAGCCACAGTAAATGAATATTAACATTGCACTATTCAGTTACTAAAGGGCTTTTTCTGACAGACATGATTTTGAACCATGGTCCAGTGACCAGGACGACACCCCCTCTCCTAACTTTCACACCACACCAATGGGAGGACATTTGAGCCTCAACTCCTTCTGCATGGCAGGTCTTCAGCAGTACGACTCGAACTCAAGACATGCCAGCCACAAGTCCATTACCTTGACCTTATTAAATGTTTATTGGTTCATGACGATTATACGGTTGAGAAGTACTGCTATACATGATCAAATATTTCACTCTCTTTAGCGGCTAATCAAAATGAGCCTCAATTCCTCTAATATTCAAGTTACAATAGAATACATTTTTTAACTAACTAAAATTTTCTACTTTATAACAATATTCAAGTTCTTACGAGTTTGCTCAAGACTTTCCCAAACACAAAATGGTATTTTTTCATTTCAGGAGACCATAAAAAAGCCACAAAACACTTGATAAATGGCAGTAAAGATTTGTTCATCGTGGTAAACGCACATAAAAATCCAATGGCTTTGCAAAGCGGAAAAAATGTCCTCAAAAATGATTATTTTGCAAAAGGTTTCATAAAACATGATTGGCAAATATTGCATTTGTATTAGTTTTTCAAAATAATTTTTATAAATCCAGAATAATCGAGAAAAACAAAGTGCATATTTGCAAACTAAAAATTCAAAGGGTACTTACGTATTATCGTAACTGTGTTGGTGACATTACATGAAACGAAGCACATGGTTGTCAATTTAGCGTGTATAAAACATGCAAAATTGGGGTTGCAACTTGGCATGTTATCTTGAATGTTGGCATTGTTGCGATAGCATGCAAGTGCCATTCAAAGTTTAAATTCTTTTAAAAAAGCAGATGAAAAATATAAAATAATATATTATTATACAAGATAACATGTTTTATTTAGAGTGCAGCACTATTTACAAAATGCATTCAGTTATAAGAATATTTGACAGAATTAATTACAATATAACATTTTCCTATATTTAATAACGGCATCAAATGTGTTATGTATTTCGTATCTAGTTAAAAAAGAATTCAATTATGTAAGATAACAAACTTAAAAGTTTTTAAATAATATTTTGATATGATTACTAATAACACAAAAGAATTCAGTTCCACTTGCCTTTCTTACCGATGTACATAGCTTTTAATAAATCTATTAACTTTATGAAAGAATCTCTTTTCTGATTATAACAATTTCACATTCATATAAATAAAATTTACTTAACTGTTAAATAAAAATTACAGATACGTATATATTATAGTGAGAAAGCACAAAATAACATCAGATTTTATTTCCCTTCTTAAAAATGTCATAACTCAACAGAATACCAACACAAGTGTATTTTCGTATAACATTTTCCAGGTTTAAAAATTTATCTCTACGAAAGAATTGTGTAACATAAAAAACTTCATTAGCTTTACATCTTCCATTAGCATAATTCAAAATTTTATTTGTCGAAATCCTTTTGGTGTTTAAGTCTTTATAATTTGGAAATATATAACGAATGGTATCTTTAATATATTTTTGAATAAGAAGTCGAAGGGAACAATTTAAAAAACTTTCAAAAATACCATTATCATGTCTGCTTTCAAAATGATTTTCATCCCGAAAAAATAGTTTTGAGAGAACTCTATTTACATCAGGACGACTAAAACAATCTTTCACAGTAATATTAGACTTTAAATTACGTCTTAAAATCCCACATTTCTTAAATGCATTTTTAAAACCACGATTACATGGATCTTTCAACTTGGCTTTCAAAGACCCTACCCTCCCAGCGTTGCTCTGGGCAACTTGAACACATTCAGTGGAATCTTTAATTTTAGTTGATTGAGTAGTGATGAATCGTAGAAAAGGAGATGAATGTGGTACAGCAGATCCAGATTTTGATTCATCGTAACTTCTCTGTAATGGTTTTTGCATTGAATGTTTATCAATATCAGGTCTTTTAATTTGCTTAAAATGACCATGATTTAATTTGTGTTTAGTGGTTGATTTTTCAACAACTGTATTGTTACTTTTTCGGCATTCTTTACTTTTATCATTTCTTTTTCGGCCTTCTATGCTTTTATTGTAACTTTTTCGGCGTTCTTTTCTTTTATCATTACTTTTTCGGCCTTCTATGCTTTTATTGTAACTTTTTCGGCATTCTTTACTTTTATTGCATCCCTTTTCTGCTCCAGTTGATTTAGGAGCTATCTTTTGAATAGAACAAAGAGAAGGAGAGTCTTGTATGTTCACTTTGGAATCATCTAATTTGACTTCAATACTCATGCTTAAGGAAGCAGAGTTTTCTTGATTACATGCCTGTACTGACATTAAAAGCTTATTACTGCTTGGGTGCTTAGTTTTTGGTTCTAAATTTAATTCTTTTTTTACAACTTTTTTCAAGTTTTTCTAGTTCAGTGGTAGGTTTTACTAGGAAAAGAAGGAGAGACTATTGATGAATAAATACTTCAGAGTTTACCTTTTGATTCACTTGAGAAGAATTTCCAAGGATGAAATAGTTGACAAAGAAAATTTGACAAATGCAGACAATATAAGAATTACATCAAACCTACAAAAATAACACATCAAATAAGACAGAATAAATCATTTAATAGTAAAAGGTAGATAAATATTTAAAATACACATACGCAAAGTAAAATCTACATATAAATATTCAAGTAAATTTTTTTAAATTTGAAACAAAGGAATTTCAAACAATTAACTTAAAAAATTCTTTAACTGTTGAATACCGCTATAATATGATAAATTACGGTCTAGGCTCAAGTGTAATATAGGGGGAAGCACATCGGATTTAGCGACTGTTCTTCAGATTTGGCGATTTTTATCCAAATGTCATGGTAAAATATCGTATTCATTCTAAAAAAAATAATAAATATATATAATTCCGAAAAAAGTGCCTTGACAACCTCTTTAGGTCGCTAAAAAAAAGGACTGCGCTAAGTGTCCCCCCCCCCCTATGCTACACTTTAACCTACGGTCTTTTATCAAGAAAAGAACAGCAAGAAATAATAAATACTTGGCTGTTTTAATATGGCTTTCAAATAATTCTCATTTACGTTTCAGGCAAAAAATGGTTGAATACTGATTCACGCTGCTTTTAGGAGGGAGAACAATAACACTAGTTAGAGAGTAGCGTCTGTTATCAGAGTTGCCAAACCCTTATGCAGCAAAGTTGCACGAAGGGGGAAAAAAAGAATAGTGATAAATAAAAGGAACAAATAAAACCGGACAAATAATATTCCATTTCTTTGAAGGCACCGATTCCTATTATTTGCGGTGCTAGAATTCAAACTCCTCTGATTTTGGCTTGCAAAATTTGGCTCTTTATAAATTATCGGCTAATTTTAAAATAATTACAATAAAAAAAGTGCAATGAATTGTATTTTTACGATAGGCTTTATTAAAAATAATGCTAAATGGGCATAATTTCAACATATGGATTTATTAGCGGTTTTTTGGGGCATTTTTTGGGCGATATGCGCCAGATTCTGGACATGGTGATTCCCCCTCTTTTCCGAAGTCGCGGTAGCCAAGTGGTCAAGGTATCGGATCGTGCCTTGCTTTGTCTCACGAGTTCGTGCTCAGTACCACTAAAGACCCGCCTTGTAGGGCAGCGATACACATTAAATCTGTCGAGAGCTGAAACGTCCTCCCGTTGGTGTGGTGTATTAGTTAGAAGAGGGGGTGCCAGCTCAGGTATCATCCACGTCACTTGACCATGGTTCAAAATTACGTGGTCCGTCGCCAAAAGTCCTCGTGTTGCTGAACAGTGTGACGTTAATATTCAATCAATTTAAAAACCGTCGAAAAATAACGTCAATAACAGTACCACTGAAGGCAGTCGAAACATTCTAATTTGTGTTAATTTCGAGCTTGAGTTCAACATTCATAAAATCTATAAGCGGCTCAGATTTTGGCAAACTGAAGTTAAAATTAAAATCACCACTCAAAATCAGGGAAAACAAATAATGTTTTTAGAAAAGCAGAACCAACTTCGTTATATGGTAAAAGTACAAAATGCACGAATTCTTCAATTTTTTTTTAACCTTTTGATTCGAAGAATTGTATACGACCACCAAAATCACTGTTTGTCCATTTTCAAATAAGCATTCTGCCGCACTAATGCCCCCCAATATCATGACTAACGGATTTAGAGTCAAGCGCTCGAGTGCGTGATGGCTATTACAGTTGGACCCCCATGCGAAAAGACACAGCTACGCACTCTCATTGGTCAAATCAAGTAGCGCGCGCTTACGTCACATCCTGTTACACACATACGTCCCTTTTCAGAAACACTCCCAACAAATATCCAGCAACCGAGAGGAAAGATGTAACTCATAAAAAAAACTGGAACCACCGCCGTTTGAACAGAGTCCGATTTCGATGGTATTTTTTGTTATTGTATCATAAATTCTATTGAGAATCGAATTTTAAGTGCACTCTAAGAAATTTTGCATATTAGTCTTTTAGAATAGTGATGATCCCTGTAATGCCAAGTGAATTGTTTTTCGTTTCTTAATATATTGTTGGGCATTTTAAAAGTATTATGATGTTTACTACGAAGAAGTCATTTTAAAATAAGGAAAGTGCATGCCAGAAGTGCTGCACTGTTTAAACTAAAAACAAATTCAGAAAAAATTAAGGAACTAGTTTGATATCACAGTGCACGCGCCAAGTTGTTGTTTATGTTCGCCAAGATGGGTGTTAATAATACAATATGGTTACTTTGATTTTTTTGCAGTTTTTGGAATATTGCAAGTTTTCTGTACTTATAATTGATATTCATTATTAATGTTAATATATATTATGTAATTATTTTATAAATAATATAATATAAAAATGCAATTATTATTATATGTAACAATCATATAGTATTCGTTATTTATAATAATTGTTTTTTATATTTATTTATAAATATTATTACATATTATGTTATTTTAATTTATAATGATTATTATGTTATTTATTTATAATTATTACGTTACATTAGTATTCTTATGAATAATTTTTACATTACAATACGATTTTATTTTTTTTATAATTACTATTAAATTATATTATGATTATTATTATAAATAATAATTACTATTAAATCATACTATTTATGAATATTATACATAATTACTATTAAATTATAAGATTATTTTATATACTTCATAATACTATTAGTACATTACCTTTTTATTATATATTATTATTCATTATTTATTGATTGAACTTGGTTATTTTCAATCTCTTCCTATATTCTTCTTTTGAAATATATTTCAAAGTATCTCAAAAAAATTTTTTAAGTTATCTTCCTGACGATTTGATACCGCTAGGCCGCCCTCTTGGATTCCATTCCAGCGTCAAGAGCTGCTTGGCGTCATGCCCCGTGATATCAAACTAGCATCGAAATTAATCCAGGACTTTATAACTTATTATTTTACTGTTTATAATTCTAAAATTTCATTTTGCGCAAAAATAAATTCATAGTATTGAAATTCAATGCATTGTGTTCTAGTCATGTTACTTTTTCATAGGCGATTAACTATTGTTTGTTTTCTCTCCTCTTAGGAACTCAATAGAATATGTTCGCTTTCCAGTTCAACCAATTATAAAAGTGAAAAGTAAATCAAAAATGCCTCGTTCTGTACAAGATGCTTATGTTGATCCAAAAAGAGAGTATGACTATCCATATTACCCACCGGGTGACTACTACGTTAGATAACTCTTTCATTTGAGGTACAAAAGGCTGGACTTTTACAATACCCTATGTATGGATTTTTTAAGAAACGTAAATAAAAAAAATTAAGTTGCATTTTCTTTTCTTATACTGTCAAAGTTTTAAAATAAAATATTTGAAATTTATTGTTGCCATTTTATGAATAATCTCTGGGAAATTTTAATTAGGCTACATAGAAATTAGTTTTTCTTTCCAATGTCTTATTAACATTTACACACACGCATAGTCACTAATCCGGTAGAATGGTTAACCGAGTTGACTTCTGCGCTGTACGGCCTGACTTTGAGTCCCGAAGAAAGCAAGGATGTTTATGCCTTCGCAGCATGAGCGTACTCTAAAAAGCCGTCGAGCTGCAAGTCCTCTCGAGAGGTTTGTGGAAGGGGAAGAGAAGTGGCAGACCCTTGATCACTCCTAGGGTATTCTTCCTCAAAATTGGGGTGGAAACGAGCCAAATCGTACTGTCCCTGTATAGTGCTCAAAGCTACCCTCAAAGCCCTTTGCCATGATGGATTTCGTGGACCTCGATCTGACATCGTCAGACAGGTGGCATTAGCAACATGAGAAAATCTTCACTTTTCAACTCTGTCCCGTCAAGATTACTGCTTTTACAATGCTGTCTTTTTTTACTCCAAGCCACGTTCAGCTACAAAGCTATGGCTGGTTGATATTTTGCAATATAATTGGTACGTCAATTTTCAATCGCATTATTTGCAGTGGCATACTTGGCAGTGCATTAAAAAATTCTGTTGGTTAAATAACCGATTCTTCGGTTTCTACAACATTATCAACAGACTTATACTTGATTGCCTCAATTTGAATTCCTTGGCCGCAAGAATAGCTCGTGCGTTAACACAATCGTGATTCTGACAATTAGTTTGGACATTGGAAAATACTTTTTCAACTAATTATTGTTTTGAAATCACTAAAATGCAGATGTTTTAAAGCGATGAGATCAACCAGCATCTTTCCGTTACCATTATCCAGCAA
>BMAV01022224.1:0-13526 GCA_019973955.1 Trichonephila inaurata madagascariensis | reverse complement strand
TTTTTTTTTCCCAAGGTGCACGCCAATGTGCTAAAACCCTCATAGAAGAAGTTTTCATGCGTCATGGCATACCGGACAATTATCAGTGACAAGGGAAAAAGGTTTTCAGTGCTGTTCTACAACGATTTGTTTACAAAAAAATAAGTTTTAATCCCAGTTTATTCACCACAGTCTAACCCAGTAGAGAAAAAAAAAGAGCCCTTTAAACCTCGACTTCAATACTCGTGGAGAAGATCTTTCCCTTTTGGCTTTCCCAAACTTAGTCATTCGTTTCGCCATGAATCCCCAACTGCGGACACTAAGGTCACACTCCTTTTACCTACTTTCGGAAGGGGCTACAAATTTTGGACGATGGGGTCAAGATTTCAAAAGCCTTTCCCTGACAATTTTGTTCCCAAAAATAAATTTTTAAAAGACAACTATCCCCGAAGACATAGAAAAGAATAAAAAAAAAGAAACAAAAAAAGCAATATGACAAAAATCGTCGCCCAGTCATATTCTCCGGGAGAAAAAGTCGGGGGAATTTTACACCCCATCAGAAAGCAAAGAATAAGAAATTTAAGTTCATGCCAAAGGGGACGGTCCATATTTAATTTCAAAAAAACCACCCACTTTTTGTTATAGCAAGTCTTCCCAACCCATGGAACCATAGCTATTTAAATACTTCGTTTAACACCTTTTGCATGGAACTTCTCCTATACCCACTTCAAAAAAAGAGGCCGACCTCAAAAAGTTACCCACATCAATAAAAAAAATCCATGTTCCAAGCCCCAAACAGCCATTTCCAGCAGAACCATTCTCCCCCCCAAAAATGCTATTTTACAATAGTTTTTTTCCCTTTTTTGGGCCTCCCGGACTTGGGTCCATGGGGATTTTCCCCCCCTTTAAATTTGACTCTTCCATATTAACAGTAAAGAGATTTCGCCCCCCCTCAGCGAACAGAACAATCTTTAGTGATGACCCGCGGAACGGGAGCATGAGCATGCCCGGTCCCCTTTTTCCCTATGTCAACTGTTGCTCAGTTTTGTATGTAAATGTGTTTTTTTTTTCTAATAAACGTGTTTTTTAAAAACTAGTGGACTTTTGTAAAGGCCCCCTTCCCCCTCCTTCCCTTTTTCATTTGGCGCCCACCACGTCATAATACTAGAAAAATCAAAACAGTATTAGAAAATAGCGACCAACTTTTCACAATACTATTCATATAGACTTGAAATAACTGGAACATAAACATAATCTATATATACAATTTTATACAATATATACATATAAAACATATGATAAAAAGAATAAATGAATAAATTGAAATATATATTTACACAAGTTATATATATATATATAATTATTTTTTCCGTAGGGAGAACAGCAATTTTGGAAATAGATCTTTTTAAGATACCATTTTGTGTTTTTACTTACCATATCCTAATTTTTATACACTACTGATCATTAAAATTGCTACACCAAGAAGAAATTCAGGTAACATTGGGATATTTTTTGGACAAGTATATTATACTAGAAATAACAAGTGATTAATTTTCAAGAAAATTGGTGCATAGATCCTGAGAAATCAGTACCAAAAACAACCACCTCTGGCAGTAATAACAACACTTACACCTGGGCATTCAGACAAACAGAGACTGGATGGCATGTACAGGTACAAATGACCATGCAGCTTCAAGACGATACCACAGCTCATGAGCTGTAGTGACTAGCGTGATGTGACCATCCAGTCGCTCGGCAAATATATACCAGATGTTTTCTATTGATGAAAGATGTGGTGAACGTGCAGGCCAGGGCAATAGTCGAACATTTTCCGTATGAAGAAAAGTCCGAACAATACCGGAAACATGCAGTCGTGCACTATCCTGCTTAAATGTAGGGTTTCGCAGGACACGAATAAAGGGTAGAGCCATGGGTGGTAACACACTAGAAATGTAACGTTCACTGTTCAAAGTATCAATGCGAAAAAGAGGTGATCAAAACGTGTATCCAATTGCAGTCCATACCATTACGCAAGGGGATGGGCCAGTATGTCGAAGACGAATACGTGCTACCTATGCGCCTTTACCACGATGCCACCGAACAAGGATGTGACCATCTTGATTTTGTAAACAGAAACTGGATTAATCTGAAAAAATGACTGCTTGCCATTCCTGCACCAGGTTCGTCGTTGATCACACCATTGAAGACGCTCCTGTATGTGATGCAGTGTCAAGGGTAGCCGCAGCCATGGTCTCCGAGTTGAGAATCCATGCTGCAGCAAACGTTATCGAACTGTTCGTGCAAACACTATTTGTCTTGCAAACGGTCCCAATTCTTGGAGCTCGTGACGTGGCTTCTCGATCCGTTAAGGTGATGTCCGGAATATGTATGTCTTCTCGGTTTCTAGTGATAGGGGGCCTTTGAGATCCAGTATGGCGTTCCGTATTACCATCCTGAACCCTTCGATTCTATACTCTGCTAACAGTCATTGGATCTCGACCGACGCCAGAAGCAATACTGAGATACGATAAACCGCAATAACTGTACGCTACAATTCAACCTTTATCAAAGTCAGAAAAGAACTGTTACGCATTTCTGCTTCTTAGACGAGGCATTACAACTATTTTTCACCAGGTAACAGCATTCAAATGGAATTCGTGTATGAGAAACCGGCTGAACTATTTCCTCATTTCAGTACATTTTGGATGTCGCTAATTATTTGCAAATCACTGCACCTTCCTTCTTAAATTTCACGTCTGCAGCACGTCGTCTTTTTGATGAAGCAATTTTATTGGCCAGTAGTGCATTGTTTTTTAAAATCATCCATTTATTTTTTTGTTGCAAAGGGAGTATTTAAGTTATTATTTTGAAAATACTTCCAAATAATGTTGTGACGGGCTCACGCGTCTTTTCTGTATTATAACCTCTGGGTTCTTTGACGGCCAAGATTAATGGAAAATCTTTTCCAACCAAAATCCAAGAAGTAAAATACGATTATGAAATGCAAATAAGATAGCTTTTAAAAGAACAGAAGTTTCAGTAAGCAGTATAGCAATTTAGGGAAAGTTATGTTTGGATCAGATACGAGTGTGAATTGACGGCCTATCATAAAGTTACCGGGATATACAGCCATTGATACAAGGTTCATACCATTGCACGTGCGCCCAGACATCTCAGTATCTTGATAGAATCTTAGCTTGAATTAAGGTAGGACTGATTATTTGATATTAGGACTTGTAATATTATCAGAATTTAGAGTTGGCAAATAATATAATTATTTAGATAAAGTGGTCTAAATTACGTGATTCGGTCTAACTATCGCTGTGTGTTTGGTTTATTAGATTCTTACTTGTATAAATTTATCTAAATTATTATAAGTTTAAGTTATATTCTTAATAAAGTCATATTAAGAATTTTAAAATGTCTGATCATTTTGAAAATTCCACACCTCTAATTCACGCTGACAATCAAAGATATAGTCACCAAAGAGCGACCATATCACAATGTGAAACCATTTTTGTAGTTCTCTGTCAAAGTCTGTGTCTATTTTCAGGAACATCTACTAAAATGGGTCCAGAAATGGCATTAATTGCACGCGACCTATGAGATAATGATCAGTTAATATTTCTAAGTCATTAATGTTCTCAGGTAAAGGTGTGATAGGACGAGAATTCAGGAATATTTTCAATCTGACAAGATCTTTATTAACATAAAAAAAAAAAAACCAAAAAAAAATTGGACACTTATATTTTCACATTAACTATTTTTTCGGAACAAAAATGACAATCTTTGCAATCCGCTGAAAATACAATTTCTGCTAAAAAATTAAGCACCTTCCCCGCTAAAATACTCATCATAGAACTCGTGCTGCCATGTATCTTGGAAGAGAGGATTTAAAAGAATAATCCTGCTAAGTATCGTCAGAATATTTGTAAAAATGGTTATTCTATGTGATTTTAAACTGATTGGTACTTGTAAGTACCACTCACTTTAAAAGTGCATAAAAAATAACCATTTTTACTAATATTCTGATGATACTTAGCAGGAATACTCTTTTAATTCACTTTGTCCAGAATAGATGGCAGCGCGGGTTAAGTAATGAGTATTTAAGCAAAAAGATAGAATAGTTTTAAAACCAAAATTGCATTTTCTGCTGACATTTGATAGGATTGTTGAGGTTGTCATTTTTGTTCCGAAAAAGGGTTTAAATCTCAAAAGGTGTCTTATTTTTAATTGGTTAGAAAGACCTTAGTAATCTATTTGACTATTTATTTTAAGTGAACAGTGTATATTATTATTTTTACAGCTGAATAACCTTGTGGTACTTGAGAGTACCAACAGCATACTGGGTGTTGTTGCAAGAACTGCGCCCGTGAGGTTTATTGTGAATAAATGAGTGGATATTAACGTCGCACTGTTCAGATATACGAGGGCTTTTGGCAACGAACCACCGTAATTTTGATCCATGGTCAAGTGACGTGGATGATACCTGAGCTGGCACTCCCCTTTCCTAACTACCACACCACACCCACGGTAGGACCTTTCAGCTCTCGACAGATTTAACGTGCATCGCCGCCCTAGATGGCACGTCTTTAGTGGTACTGGGCTTGAACTCATGACATGCCTGCCATGATCCGATACCTTGACCTCTTGGGCTACCGCAGCCCCGAGGCTTATCATTGTTTTTTGTTACCTTTTAGCCTCATTACTATTTATTTGGCTTTATTATTGTTTTATTTTAAAGTTTAAAAAAAGATTTGAACCTTGATTCTAACCTTTTTTTTTGACACTCAATTAAATGAAATATCTATTCTTTATAAAAAAAATAACATTTTAATTTATTTGATGGGTAACTAATATTTAACAATAACAGAATATTTTCAAGGTGCTAATTTTTTTTACCCCATTCTTAGAATGTCTGGAAAAAAGAAGCTCAGTCTTCAAGAGGCTTTGGAATTATTAGAAAGCCTACCATCTAAAAGCAGTTATTCATCAACAGATGATTCGTCAATGAAGAAGTTCCAGCAAATAATCTGCTGGAATTTTCGTCAGATTCTGAAGACGATGAAGAAATTGAACAAGATCCAGAGTGCAGCATTTCATATTCAGAAAATACAGCATTTCATGTTAGGCATGTTGTTAGCATTTCCTACTTCAGGATGCACTAAATCAAAAGTGATTAGGCAATGGAAAAAATAGATATCCAAACCGAAGGTCTATTTTCCCCATAAAATATGGGTTTGTTAAAACTGCATTTGTTTACACCAAGGATGGCGAACCAATGGCACGCGTGCCACTGATGGCACTTGACGCAATATTTTGAGCACGCCACCGATCAAAATGGTTTGCTTTTTAGCTCAAAATAACAAATTTCACAATGAAATGTTAGGTTTAAACGCGAGTTATTGGTTCTCGGTTACTCGTCTGTTATTTTCTTGACTTAGTTACGTAGAGGACTGCAAATACTAATGATGTGATGTTTGTCTACATATAGCGCAGCAAATTTCGTTAACACTACTTTTTTAAAAAGTTTATTCGTGTTATATTTACGATTTATAACCGTTATTTAACGTGGCTAGTTCATCAAGAAAAAAAACCAATAAAGGCAAGATAGTTAATGTAAGAGAATTTCAAACTTGGTGGACCAAGAAATATGGCATGATTGGTAAAGGTGGCAAAGCGGTGTGTGTTTTTTATGTTCTGGAACAGCTGCAAGTAAAACATAGTCTGTAAAACGGATTCCAGAGACACACATTTAACTGTTTGAAGAAGCTGTTTGCGAATCATTATTTTCAGAGATGAATAGAGCATTAAAAACTCGCTTAGAAACTGTTTGGTGGATGATTCCAAAGCATGCATTGTGATTAGGGATTGCAAAACCGGTATACCGGGATACCGGTATTTTGAAGGATTTATACAATTTTGTAATACCGGTATTCACAAATTTAAATACCGGTTTTTCGGTATTTACCAGAAGTTTGTTTTTTAAAATTGTCTCTATTATATGTTCAGGGATCGCTAGCATAGCAAAATACTCGTAGTGTAAGTTTTTGTGTTTGTGTCTCCATAACTGGCGAAATTAGTTAGACTATGGATATAAAGTTGCACTGTACAATCAAGACAAGTGATAAAATGTGTGAATCATCCAAGGAGGTGGGCGAAAACTATCGTATTACAGCTATTACAGCTCGGAGCGATATTACACACACGTAGGATTCGTAGTCTAATATTCGTATATGTGAAAAAACAAGGTTGTGGTTGTGAACAAAGTGTGTAATATTTTGATGTTTTTTTAAATTGTTGAGTTTGTTATTTAGATTGTATTTGCATATTATACTTTAGGGTTGAAAATATTTTTCAGATTTATTATGTATATACTCATAATTAATGCATAATTATGAATAAGAATAATTTTAAAGAACATAAAAAGTCAGTGGATAACACTTCGGTTTGGTTTCATTATTTATATGATAAAAAGAATATGATGGCACAGTGTAAATAAGATATTCCTTTTCTTTTTCGTGATTCTTTATATGCTGTTATAAATTATAATTTACAAGTTATTTTGTGATATTTACACTCTAATAAAACTGGCAAATGAAACAAAGAAACGCCTGAGTTGTCTTTCTTTTTCTAAAATTTTTGCTACCGGTATTAAAACCGGTATCCCGGTATTAAGACCTAAAAAATACCGAATACCGGTATTGGACTTTTGGTCCGATATTGCAATCCCTAATTCTGATAAAGAAAGCATCTTACAATCCTAATATGTTATTTATCTTCTTATTTACAACAACAGAAGTCACACTAACTTAAACACTAATGTTGCATTAATTTGAATTACACATAAATAATTACAAATAAATATTATACAGCACAAAATATATATTTTTTTCGTAGTAAATAAAGAGTTTTGAGTTGCTAGTATTTAGTTTTATTATTTTCCCAATAATCACGTTAAAATTATTTGACGGCAGTCTAAACCTCATTAAATATTTTTTTAGAAAAAATGGCACGTTAATCTATAAAGGTTCGCCACACCCGTGATTTACAGCAACAGATTTCTTTTTACAATTCATTGACGAAAAGATATCATTGAAAATATTGTTTTTCAAACGAACCTCTATATGACTTAAAAGCAGATTTCAGTTAGGCCAGTAACTGTTAATGAGATATATGGATTTATTGGCTTACAGTTTTTATTCGGCTATCATAAACTGCCTAGGAATCATCTATACTGGTCTTCGGATGTAGATACGTTAGTGAATATCGTACAACAAACTATGACACGTATAATCGATACCATAAAATACTATCAAATATTCATCTGATTGACAGTTTATCTATTCCAGGCGTTGTGTAACCAAAGGACTATTCACAAAATCAAAACCACAACCGAAAAGAAAAAGGAGATCCAAATTTAATAATAATGAGCAAGGGTTTTGTTCAAAAAAAAAGGAGGAAAGGGAATTTGTTTCTGACAATATTCAGTTAGAAAATCGTGGATGCCATTGGCCAACATTTGTATCGAATCGGGGTTGTTGCGAATTTTGTGCATTAAGAAACGTCCAATCGAAATCCCACTCAGAATGCACAGCATGCAATGTATTTTTATGTATTAATGAAAAGAAAAACTGTTTTTTTTTTAGTTTTATAAAATTTAAATTTATATGTAAAACCTGTTATTATTGTAAAAAAAAGTAAATAACTTTTAAAAATTTTATAATTTTCAAAAATAAATTTTTTTTGTGCCACAAAATGTAGGTGGTCTATGTTTATATAGCATTTTCAAAACTTAGTTGTAAAAATTCTTTTGGTCTTTTTGTATCATGAGAATATTTTAGACCGTTGTGTTCTGACGGTACTTTAAGGTACCAATTTCATTAATTACCTATAACGAATTAAATTTTCCAAAGTTGAGTAATTTTTTTATGTATGTCAATTAATTTTTAATGCAGTAACTCAAAAAAAAAAATATTGCATGAAAAAATTTGCAGAAAATCATAATGTGGTAGATAAAGTGTTAAAACACGTTATGCAGTTGTGGACAATTTTTCGACAAATGGACCTACCATTCAAAAGTCAATATTCATTGCATCATGTATAATAAAGTTAATTTCACAGTTTTTAGTTGCACGTTCTTTGCCACTCTTTAAACATGGCAATTTTACATGGCACCCTATTTCGATGGCAATTTGCCGTTAGCTAGTTTGAAGATTTTTTTTGGCTATTCATATTTCTTGGTAAAGTATCTTGAAAAAATGGAACTGGGGACCGAGTTTTCTTACATATCAGTTGGAAACAGCTGTTAACAGTGTATCCAATTTTGTTTAATTCATTTAAAATATCTTCTACTCGTACTTTCATGAAGAGGGAAAGACCTTTAATGACAAATAGGTTTCTCTCTCTCTCTACTTTGGGTTTTAGGACACAATAGTATTCAAAATCACTACCCTCCGCCAATGCGGGAGTAAGACTTCGATATTCGTCATCGCGACTTAACATATTTTAATAAATTCACCGAAAATTATACTTTTAATGTCGGGGAATTTTTCATTAATTATTTTAAATTACTCTCAATAATTACTCTTAAATCTTTGCATTATTGGGTTGTATGTTTAGGCTATGAAGGAGTTTACTCGGATTTAATTGGCAGTGGTTCCTACACAACTTGTTCAACTTGGGCTAACTGATTGTACGTTTCATTTGACTCAATAATTGCGTTTGGAGAGTCAAGCCTGGTGTTTGTTTTTTTTAATTAAAAATAAAGATATCCGTGGATTCTTTTTTTTTTCTTTTTTAAATTTTATTTCGTCTTACCCAAGACAGTTAAGTTTTCAGTTCTATTAATTTCATTGCTTTTTCAGTTTTTTTCATTATTCGAATTGATTTATATATTTACACTGGTAAATAGGGTTTTATGGTCCGATCAGTCATGTAAAATACAAAAGGGAAGAGAAAAAACCTCACTCCCAATGGCATCCTTGCGTTTAGCAGTTTCTTCAGTTGATTTCTTCAGGACATCTTTTATTTCATTGTTTTCGTCTTTGATAATTTTAAGTCGTATGTATTTATCACAGAGCGATCTCCAGTCACGTGTTGACAAAAGTTAGATTTTAACACGAGTTTGTGCAGTTTTCCGTCTTTTAGGAAGCCTTGCGGTTTGTTGAAAAACTTGAAGCAGTGGCAAGGGAAAGGAGCGATGTGGCGGGAGAACTCTGTTGAATGAATCAGCATTCATTATGAAAGTGAAATGTGAATCGGCTCAGTTGTGATTGCCCTTACTTAAAAAAATTTGAGAATTTACGTTTAATAAGAAACAGCAAGTTACCCGTGTGAGTGCAGCAAAGAAAAAAAAATCCTTGACAGAAGAAAAAATAAATATGGCAGTTATAGAATCTGCTGATAGAAGTGAAAACTTAGAACTTTTAGTACTAAAATTTGAAATTTCATAATGTTTGAATTAAAATTATCAACATCAGTCTGGTTTTCATTTCTATTGACACTCCGAGCAACAATTATATGCATGTTTATACGGGTTTTTTTATTAATCAGATGTATTATACGGGCTCTGTACAAGATCATGACAAAATATAAATAGAATTTAATTAAAATAACAACAAATATACAATCATATTATTTATGGATAGTATTTGTATTTACTTAAATTTCAATATACTTGATTTTTAACATTATTTTAATTGTTTGCATCATTGTCATCATTAATTTCAACAATACTTAGACTTTTTGTTTTTTCAATTATTTCATTTTGTTTTAAAAATGATGCAATAGGCTTATGATAACCAAAGTAAGGAAGGAAAAAATGTTTGATTCGCTTGAGCCCATCAGAGACGACTGTATGAAATTCATTTAGGATCGAGACTTGCGTAATAGTAGTACTTTTAGGTGTTCACCCCTCAATGGGTTCCTCTCGAATGGCCAGTCAATTCGGAGAAATCAGCCTTCTGAAATTATGCTAAGCTTTTAAACAATTAAATTTAATTTTTCCGCAACGAGTTCGTAGCTTGATTGGTAAATCGTCTGCTTCTATGCTGGAGGTTAGGGTTCAATTCCACGCGATCAATTTTTTCTTCAATTCAGTTAATTATTTATAATAAAAATAAATTTATTTTATGAAAGGTTTATTAAATATTAAATGATATTTTTTGTAATTATTTTGTATTTTATAAAATAAAAAAAAATTTTAAATTTATAACTTAAATTTTTTACTAGTAAAATTAATAAAAATTATTATTAATTAAAAATATTAAAATAGTTATTAAATAAAAATATTTAAAATAATTATTAATAATTAAAAATTAGCAAATTAATTATTATTTATTAAAATTAATTAATAATCACTATTTATACTAATTAATTAATTCACATTCATTATAATTAATTTATTATTATTAAGCATTAGTATTAATAAAGAAATATTATTAATTTATTATTAAAATTATGATTTATTATTGAAATTATTATTAATTTATTATAAAAAATTATTTAAATAAATTTATTAAAATTATTTAAATAAACTTTTGAGTTAAATAAATTTATTTGAAAAGGACTTATTAAATATTTTATAAAATTGTAAAATAATTAATTTAATAATAACATATAAAAGACATAAAGTATTATATTAATTATAAAATAATTAATTTAATAATAATAATATATTGTATAAATTATTTTATATTATATATAATATTTTATTTATAGTATATTGTATTTCACATTAAAAATTATTTGCAAATAATTTTTTTTGTAAAATATCATTTAATATTTATTATATATTTTATTATAAATATTATTTATTAATATAAAATAGATTTATAAAATTTAATATAAATATTTATATATAATCAAAGTAATTTTTTTATTTTCTAAAATACAAAAAATATCATTTAATATTTAATAATCCTTTCATAAATAAATTTATTTAATTAAAAAAAATAATTAACTGAATTGAAGAAAAAAGTTGATCGCGTGGAATCGAACCCTAACCTCCAGCATAGAAAGCAGACGATTTACCAATCAAGCTACGAACTCGTTGCGGAAAATTAAAATTTAATTGTATAAAAGCTTAGCATGAATTTCGAAGGCTGATTTCTCCGAATTGACTGGCCATTCGAAGGAATTACATTGAGGGGTGAACACCCTAAAAGAGTACTACTATTACACCAAGTCTCGATCCTAAATGAATTTCCTTAGTCGTGCCCTCTCCTTGTAAGTTTTGCATAAAAGCCGCATCGATCATCGTTTTATATTTTGTACTACTGAGTTTTCGATCATTGGACATATTTAAATTGTTTCATTTAAAAATTCAAATAGTGGTAGATTTTTATCATCTGCACAAAGTTAATATTGAAGTCTCCACCGAAAATTATCGGTACATTATCATATTTTTCGCCAAATCTTTTTTCGAGTATTTCAGCACCTTCTTTTGTATAAATCATCTAATTTTCGAATAAAAACTCTTGTATCCGTCTTATAGATTCCAGGCGAAATATAAACGGCAACCATTAATATGTATTGCCCATTCTCGGAATCGCAATGAGCAACGCATATTTCGCCTATATCAGAAACATTAAAACCAATGCTTCTAGTGAATTTAGTATGTACACTCACTTCCAAAAGTTAAGCACGGAGAGGAAAATGCTAATTTCCGGAAGTCAATCAGACCTGAAGAGGATGTAATTCACTGCAGAGGTAGATGGAAGTATGCAAATATGTTAGGTAACAGCCAATAGTGCTTTCATGTCAAGAAATATGCAAAAAGGGCAGTCTTATAAGAAGCCAGCTTTATGAAGGATTACAGAAGTTGATTGTAAGTGCTGATAAAAAAGGTTTGTTTTTAAAACATGTGTGTTTTTATGACTTCCAGAAAACGAATGGAAGATTCTGAGCGCTGGCGAGCTGTGGGACGCATTGAAGCAGGACAATCGATCACAGATGTTTCTCTTTTCTTCGGCGTTCATCATTCTGTAATTTCACGCGTTTATGGAAACAATTCCGTCCACACAGACAGTTGTCCGAAAGCCCGTATGGTCGCCCAAGGGTTGCCAACCCCCGCGGAAGATCGAAATATTGCTATTGTAGCCAAGTTGAATCGCAAAGCGAGCCCACACGTGTGACATCTGCGGTTACAGTTCCATTGGTAAGGCTATATCTGCAGCTACTTCGTACGCCCCTGAAGATTACATATGAATGACTGTATGCCTGGGTACCGGAGTTTAGTTCCTCTATCCGTCCAATCAAGAGAGGCACGATTTAAGTGGTGCTGGAACATGGCAATTGGACTGTGTCTGACTGGGGTCATGTCATGTTTACTGATGAGTCAAGATTTGCTCTGGAGCCAGATGACAAGCGTATAAGGATATGGCGTAAAGAAGGAACACGCAATTAGCCCCAAAACATCACCGAACATCATGCATTCTGAGGCGGAAGCATCATGGTGTGGACAGGGATTTCATTAGGATACCGCACCGACCTGCACAATTTTAAAACGGCGGGACCGCAATCCGGTATCGAGATGAAGTCCAAAACCCATTGCGGTTGTACGCTGCAGCAGTTGGCCCTACTTCTGTCTTAATGGACGAAAAACGCACGTCCCTAAGGCTGACATCGTCGATGACACCTGGAGAGTGAAGGGATTGCGCGTATGGCGTGGCCGCATATTCGCTCGACTTTAATCAATTGAATATCTTTGGGGTGCTCTCGGCCGGTGTTTTTTCTTCACGTTTCCCCCCTCCCGCCACTCTTATTGAGCTGGAAACGATCTAAAGAAGAATGGCAATTGCTTAATTCTGGGTGGGGGACCCCCTAATTTAAAGCATGGTCAGAAGGTGTGAACTTTTTCATACAGATGAGGGGGGGCACATACCCTATTAAAGTCCTTTTCATTTTATGCTGGTTATTTTCACTTTATACAAATTCTGTTTAAGTCTCCCGTATGAATTATCCCGATAACTTAAAAATTTTAAAATTGTTTTCGTTTCTGTATATAATTATTGATTTTTTTTTTATGTATAAATATATATGTATTTTACGCCAAATTTTTTGTCAATCAAAGCAGTATTTGTTTATTTTTTTTCATTTTACATCTTCGCGTGTTTAAATTTTGGGAAATAGTGTATGTTCGTCCATATGTGAAGTAATGAAGTGTGACGCGTATCTTAGTATTGTGATAAAAAACTACGCCTGCTGATGGAGTTTCCCCTTTTTAAAGTTACAACAAAAAATTGAAATTCGGAAAATCAAAATGGTTCTTCGTTTTTTATAGAATTTCTGACAAAAACAGAAATTTGACTTTTTTCGATAGCATCATTTTTAGGTCAGCTGCATAATGCAAACTTTTACAATTGAATGAAAAAATCGATAATCCTTTTTTTGTTGGAATGAATTCGGGAAAAATTTTGTGACCGTTTGTAGTGTATTGTTTTTTATTACCCCCCGGGAATAAAAAAACATCTAAGCCACTGTGAAATACTAATCCGGAGGCGTGATGCATCGTAAAGGTTTAATATTAGAAAAAAAAAAAAAAA
>BMAV01022223.1:0-64976 GCA_019973955.1 Trichonephila inaurata madagascariensis | reverse complement strand
GGGTTTTTTGTTTATAGATTACTAAAATAGAGGTTTAGAATTAGGAATGCCCCAAAGCAGACTTAGTGGATAAATTTTTAGTTCATCAACCCACAGATACAGGACTAGTGGAGCAGAAATCCACAAAACACGATACAACTTTTAGAAGTCTTGGCTAAATTGAAGAGAGATATTCTTGCAAATTAAAAAGGGGTTATCAGAACCATAATATAGAAAGACGAGGTCAAAATGCGCATAGGATGCCTAATTTTGAAGCTAATGGTAGAAACTGGAGGAATTCGGAAAAAGGAGTAGACCAAATAACAGAAATAGTTTTACGAGAATAGCCGTCAAAATAATAGGGGGTTTCGGAGAGGAATAGGTTTCATAATAATGATCAGAGATTCAACAATAGGGTTACTCATTTCAGAAATGAGCGAAAATGATAATTTTAATAAAGGGGACCGTAGAAAATTAAGGGTTCAGTGAAATTTCAACCGAGGCGATAGGACGCAAGGGACGATTAAATATTGTAAGGTTAATGATCAACCTCAAGAGGTGTCGACAAGAGGACAATTAGACTTTCTCCAATATGTATAGCACCCGTAGAATTTCCCCCCGTGACTATTTTATTAAATAACACTTTTTTGAAAGCGCTATGGGACACCGGAGCAGATAAATCTTTTATATCGGAAGAAGTATATAGAAAATATTTTTCTATAAAAAATAAAAATCGCGAGCCCAGGTAATAACAGCACAGGGTGCGAAATGCCAAAACAGGGATTGTAGAATTGAAAATTAGGATCAGACAATTGAAAGAAATTGGTCATTTCATGTGCTGAAGATTTAGAATACCATGTATTCTGGTATGATTTCATAAGTGCGTCAAGAATAGTATTAGATTTTAATCAAAAATCGTTGAAAATTCCAGATTCTCAAATAAATAAGGTGGTTGAACCAATTAAAGAGGAAATAGTTGAGATAGATTTATCTAAAACAAAATTGGGGAAGTAGAAAAACAAAAACTACAAAAATTGTTTAGTAGTTTTTAAAGGGTTATTTTAAGACAAACCAGGTCTTACTCATGTTTTATACCATGAAATATACACGGGAGATAACCCACCAGTAGCTTCAAGGCCTTTTAAGTAGGATCGCACTGCAAGCAATAAAGATTTTCACATACAAAAAATGTTTTCAAGAGGAAACGATTGTTCCAATTCAGTCCCCATAAAGCGTCACCTGTTGTATTATGCAAGAAAAAAAATGGGTTACCACCGGATAATCCGGAAGCATATAGATTTGCAGTAGACTATAGAAAATTAAATTCGATCACAAAGTATCCGCGATACCTTTACCGTTAATAGATGATTTATTAACGAACATACCATATACAAAATAATGTCATCTCTTGATCTAAGAAGTGGGTTTTCAAATGGCAGTAAACCCCAGCGATATAAATAAGACTGCATTTGTAGTAAAAGTGGCACTTATGCTTTCAAGCGGATGCCATTTTGGTTTATCAGGAGCAGCTCCCAATTTTCAAAAAGCAATTGACATAATCCTAAAACCGGTGATAGGGGAAATTTGTGAGTGTTATGGACGACGTATTATCGCGTCTCCATCATTCATTCACCATGTTGAACATTTAAAGGGGAAATTTTTCGTTGTTAAAGGATGCAGGATTGACATTAAATAAGGAAAAAAAGTAAATTGGGTGCGATGAATTGAAATATTTGGGATTAATTATTAGTAAAGAAGGAATTAAAACGGATGAGACAAAGGTTAGGTTATACAAGAGATGAAACCGCCCCGTAACCTCAAAAGAGGTTTCAAGTTTTTAGGTATGTCCCAGTGGTACGCGAAATTTATTAAAATTATGCGGATATTTGTGAGCCACTTTATAATCTTAAACGAAAAATTTAAAAATTTGTCTGGTCCAATGAAGCACAAAAGGCATTCGAAGAGGTCAAGGAGGCAACAAAAGCGCCAGTTTTAAAAATTACCAAAACTTTCAGGAACCATTCGAGTTATTTTACAGATGCTGTCTGATTGGTTTAGAGCAGTACTTAACCAACAAAACAGACCAGTGGTATTTGCGTCACGTACACTGAACAACGCAGAGAGTGAATTACACAGTAAACCGAAAGAGAATGCTCCAGCAGCAGGCGGCGTTGGAACAAATTTAGAACATATTTAGGAATATTACCAATTAAGGTAATAACAGATCACGCCGCATTAACACGCCTAACATGGCAAAAATTTGTCGAGTAGGATGATTATGATGGGCAATTAAAGTTAGCAGAATTCAATATAGAATACCATAGACCGAACTCAAATGCAGTGGCTGACATTCTTCAAGGAATCCAATTAATAGTATAATTGGTGATAAAATTAATTGTGCCATAATCAAAGATTTGGTACTTACTTCATGGGAACAATTAATAAAATGAACAGAAAAATGACCCAGAATTAGGCCATATCTATAGATATTTAGAAAAACCCGGAAGATAACTCCGGTTAATGCAAACGATATGTGAGAATTGGTCCCAATGATTTTCGCTTCAATTGAAGGGGATTGTTATTTTATGCGAAACACGCAACGTCATTAGGTGAAATGCGCGTATACATTCCAAAAATCTTTAAGGAATGAAATAATGAGAGAATTTCTATGACAAGCCAATAAGTGGACACTTGGGCAGATTTCTAAAACGTATCATAGTACCTGACGTTTTGTTATTTCCGTGCATATAGAAAATTCTATTGATCAATATGTCTCTACATGCCATATGTGCCAAGTTAATAACTATAAAACGCGTTTACCAGCTGGTCGGTTAAATCCAAATTATATCGAATTATCCGAATGAGATAGTGATTTAGATTTGTTAGGCCCGTATCCTATATCGAGAATAAGACGTAACCGCTATATTTTAGTATTAACCGATCATTTGGCAAATGGCTGAAATTATACCTCTTAAAAGGCCTCTATCCTCGTATAATAGCGGATATTTTTGATAACTTTATATCGCGTTATGGAGCTCCAATAAAAATTAATAAGTGATAATGGTCCCCAATTTATATCCGAGATTTTGAGCACTTAAGTGAAAGATTAGGCATAAGGCATGTGAAGACTGTTGCATATCGACCACAAGCAAATCGGACTGAAAGAGTTAATCGAGATATAGTAAATGATTGCAAATTACGTTAATGATCAACACGATACTTGGGATCAATTTACGTGAGTTTGCTTTACGCTATTCCGTAATGGCGGTGAATGAAACAACGGAAAACACACCGGCTGAATTATTTCTAGGTCAAAATTACTACACCATTTCAAAACTAGTTATGATATCGGAAAGCTCTAAATTCAAAATTCAAGATATACAGAAAGCTTTAAAGAAGCTAGACTAAGTACGAAAATAAACAGGAAAGGGTGGGAAAATATTATAATAGACGAAAAGACATAAAATAAAGGTAAATGATTGGTTTTTATTGGAAACACACCCTGTAAGTTCAGCAGCTAACAAAGTATGTGCTAAATTTAACAAAAATTTGAGGGACCTTTATAGAGTCTTTAGAAGTTAAGAACTTTAATAATATTGTAATATGGAAATCCAGGCGATTAACAGTTAACGTAGATCAACAAGAAGTCAAGTATCGTCATAGGAAATGTGACGAGGTCGAATTATAAACAGGTATCCTGGGGTCAGTGGCAAGACTGGAGTCAGGAAACTCAAAATTTCGGAAAAAAGTACACCAAGGATTAAATGAGTTACAATATGGGGAAAGAAAAATCTGCGGTGAAACGTAGGTTAGAGGCAAAAGGGATTGGTAACCAATCAAACAATATAAAAATACAGAGAGTGGACCCATAAAAACAAATCAATGGTCAGATCACTACCTAGTTCATTAGGGAATGAAAACAAAACAAAAAGGGTTTAAAACGTAATAGAGGTATTAAAGATCAGGTGTGTCGGGGGGGACAAGTGACCACAAAGAAAGTGGCGCCAGAAAGTGCAATAATAATAATAATAAAAAGACAAATGTCATCGGTCAGAAAAAAAAAGCAGAAGAGAATCAACGGAAGTTCCATATGAAAGGAACTACAACTTAAGGCCACGACGCAGAACAGAAGAACCCCGACCAGCCAAGAACACAGTTGGGAAGGCAAGGAAAGGACGAAGGCAGATTACAAGCCTTTACAACAAGCAGCCCCACAAATCCAAGGAATGAAGAGTGACATACACCTCATCGTTAGAACGTGAATGTGGACATATAAAAATCAGGTTGTATTGTTTCATTTTTATGATCTTCCAACAAGTGGTCGGAAGAATTATTGCAAAGAAGGAAGTCTTAGCGTGCTTTAAGTTGAAACAAGCCAAGCTTCAAACACTACAATGAGTGTCTACTTAATTTGAACTTTAATTTGTTAAAAATTTTTCTGAAGAAAATATTTCGTAAATCAAACATTTGTTTGTTTTGATGTATGACTTCGTGAGATGCGAAAAATTCCTTTGGTTATTTGTTATAATGGCTTATTGTGCACGTTTGTAATTGTATAATATGTGTATATATATATGTTGTTGCATTGTTACGCATTTATGGAGGCATCTTGGTTCAGGGAAACGTATGTGCGTAGTCACAAGGCAATTCAACAATAATAATAAACGATGCTGGTATGGCTCATTGGGAGTTTTGTTAAAACCAGATGTGGGATGGAGATGAAATTCTATTAGATATATAAATAATATAATAATTGTTAAATTGATTTATATTGCGAAATAGAGACCAAATAAAGTTTTCATTTCAGGGAGACTGACCCTGAAAATCTTGAAAAGTATAGCTTCATCAAGAAAGGAGCAGAAGTACCAGCCCCATATGCAGGTAAGTTAGATTGGGTCTGCGCACCCAGAATAATTGTTTTTAAGTGTATAAATATTTTAAGTAAATTGAAATGTAAAAGTGAGAGTAGGTACAAATTAAAACAGTAAATTATTAATGTTGGCCTAGTTATTGAGTAAAATTCTATTGTCACGAGTTTAAAATTAAATTGAATATTAAAAATTTAATTCTAAGATGAGTAATGGCAAAATTAAAGTCAAGATAAATTTGGGAATATAAAGCTAAAATTTAAGATTAAATTGCAATGAAAATTAAAGTCAATATTAGAAATTATAAAGTTAAAATGAGTATTTAAGATTAAAATTTAAATAAAACCAGAAAGCGAAGCAAATTTTAGAAATAGAGATTTAGACGTAATTTATTAAGGGCATTGAGAACCTCTTATAAATCAATTACGTTTTTCTTCTTGAGGGGTTGTGACGTCTCGCGTCTTTCTGTTAATGACTCCTATAAATTTTTGACGGTTTAATGATTAATGGCAAAACTTTTCCAACCCAATACCAAGAAGATAAACGATCATAATATGTAAAATGATATACTATAAAGGATATCGTGGCAAGCTTAGATATAACGCGGCAGGCTCAGAGATATTAGTGTGGAATTATTCTGATCGATAGCGTGACAAAGCTTGGGTGTGAAATCTTGCGGATCAAGAATTAGTAGTCAAGAATTAGCAGCATTGCGGAACAATAATATTAATATATAAAGTTTATAGATGTAATATTCTTCTAGGTCAAGGAACCAGAACTGAAAAAGGTAATATTGATATAAGTAATTAGATAAAAAGGATTATTTATGATAATTGAGATAGAGGGATCTAGGTTGCGTGATCTGGACTTAAATACGTGATTTAATTTGGGCTTGACTCTCACTTTAATTAAATTTGTCAAATTAGAATTTAAGTAATATAAGTTATTCTTAATAAAAGTTGTATTAAGAATTATGTCTCATCATTTTGATAATCCCACACCTCTAGCTTACGCGGAACCGGCACGACATGGTCATCACAGGATGGCTATGTCGCAGGGATAATTTCTTTTTAAAAATTAGGACAATTCTTTCTAAATGTAAAGCTACTTTTATTTTGTTCTTATTCGAACATAATCTTTATTTATTTGAAAACATCAGGAAAATGATTATGTTTTGTCAAAGTAGAATACAATATAAAATGTATCTTGAGAAAGATTTGTATTTGATAATCATTAGTACGCAGATAGCATACATTCCTTTTTTGAAAATTAATTTACTGTTTTTACTTTAGATTTATAATGATTTTAATGACGAAAAAAAAAAATCTCAAAATATTTTCCAATGCCATATCTTACCATTTATGAACTTTACCAAACCCAGATAACGTTAAGAAATTTCCAAATTTACACTTCCCCAGGATATTATTTCTCCTTTTAGTAACTTTTTCAAAATTCTCGAAAACTTTCCTATGAGATAGGAACAATACTTATATATAATTTACTTATAAATTTCTAAGAAAGTTGGTGCTTTCTTAGGCGATTAAACATGTGTGAAGATTTCCTGAAAATCCCCTAAAATAATTTCATTTCTATACCATTATAGGACAAATTTGCTTTTCCGATCGCAGTGAAAGAACACCCTGTCTTGCTAAAGAGTTGTTAAGCTCTTGGTAAAATAAGATAATTACTTTACAAAGTATATATAAGAAACACTGTAAGAAAAAAATTGATATATTTTCTTAAAGAACGGAAAATATCTTTGTTCTTTTGATACACACGAGGTTTCAAATACTGTGTAGAAGGTATAATGTTTCTCTCTAAAAAAATTATATAAATGGTGTGGAAATACATAATAACGGTTAATTTATTTTGGAACACTCTAGGCAGACATAATTAAACTTCTAGTCTTATAGGATTTGTAAAAGTTTCGTAATTAAATGTAGAATTTTTATATAACATATAACTTTTATATACACTGTTTTAAAGTTTCAATGCAGTCCTATCATATTATACAAAAAAGTTAGAAAAATATAAATATGTTTAGTCTGAATATTTCTGTTCTTAAAGATCTTAAGAAAAAATGTTCAAATACTAACACATTCCGAGATAGCAAATCTAAATAAAAATCATTAAATTTAAATTTAATTTAAAAAAGGATAAATTTATTTCTCTAAATAAATAATTTAAAAGTTTTACAAAATTCTTGTTTACTCTGAAGAATGGTATAAAATATTTATAACTTTAGAGAACAAATGTTTAGATTTTTGATTTTTGCTAACAAAATACGATTATTTTAGTAATAGGTTGGATTATATATATTTATATATAACTATTAGTAGTATATAGTAAGCTGTTTAAATGTGAACGAAATTTATATGTCTGAAATTAGTCATATTTTACCATATATAATAACACCGATATTTATTTCAAATTGTTTAGTCACTAATGATTACAGAGTGAATATGTAAAACAGATGCATAAACTGTATATATGAATCTGCTAAATGTTTACAAATTGTTTTAGGGAATTCTTAGTACGCCTTCTTAGTACACATTAGGAACTATATGTTGAATATAACTTTTCAAAATATATTTTTGCAAATTTAGCTATATTATCAGGTAATTCCAAAAACCGAGTGATTCCCATTTTAATATTCTTCTGGTTAAATATTCAGCAATGAATGCCTTTCTCAACTTTCATAATTGGCGAAATTTTATTTTTCTAAACATCATTTGAAATCGTTCAATATTATTATTTTTTATTTTTAAGCCACTTCATCAAAAAATAAGTTGGAAAATGTAGCTGTCTTTCAGAAATTAAAATATATTTATATATAAGGAGATTAAACTTAACTCACAATGTAAAAGGTTATTCGGTAAAAGCAAATTTTCTCTTATTAATTGGGTGCAATTATGCTGTTATCATTGATCTACGAGGAAAGATTAAAAAATTTCCCGGTTCCTTAAAGGGAAAATTTTTTTGCAGTCTAGTGTCTACATAACTTTTCCCCAAAGACATTCTTCCCCCTTTTCTAAAAATATGTGAGGACTTCCTTTTTTTTAAATTAACATGCCCTTTTTGGGTTTTTTGGGGAGGAAAAAGGGGGAATTTTTTTCCAACCAACCAGGAAGTAAAACATGAATGAAGATGAAAATTTGGGAAGTTTTTTAAATAACAGAAGATTAAGTAGGAAAAGTGGATTTGGGGAAGTGTTATGATAGTCCGTGTTGAAGTGTGAAGAATTTTTGGAAAATTAAGTGAAGTCAACAGAGGTCACCTGTAAAATTTGTCAAGGTGCATACAATTACCCAGTGAACCCAACTTCAGCTGGATCAGATAGATTGCTGTTTCGTTGGGCATTCAGTAGGAACCCTTTTTTTCAGATCGTGTTACATTGAAATTGAGTTTAGGCAGTTTTTTTTTGTAGTGGTGCGGGTTACGTTTTTTGGTATTTTATTTGTGTTTTTTTACCGTAGATTTCTCGCATATTATTATTACCTAACGTTATTTGGTTAAGATCTTAAAAAGTAAATTAAGATTATGGCAGCCGTTCTTCATTTATCCTACCCTTAGTACCCGATAATCAGGAGAAGGGCACCCAAGGGGTACACCCTTACAAAAGTTTTTCCAAAATGCCTAATCAGTGGCTCACTACAGTGTCGTATTTTGTAGGCGGATGCATTTAGTTGTCATCGATTGAAAGAATTTGCGTTTGCTGAGCGGATAAAGAATATTAAACTTGTGTTCGTTCGGGAAAAATTACTACATAGGCTTACGAAATTTTGAAATACGTATAATGCTGTGATACGTTATTAATAACTCAAGCTTTTGAGTGGCATTGGTGCTTCAGAGAAGTCAGGAAAGTGTCGAAGACGACAAACGCTCTGGACCTCCGCCCACTTCCCGCTCCTCTGAAAACATCGAAACGTTTTCTGCGGCGGTACGCAAGACCAAGCTTCAAACAATAGCAGAATTTTCTGGGGTATCATCGGGCACATGCCAATGGATGCTGGCAAATGATCTTAACATGCATAGGGTGTGTCAACGTATCGTTCCCCCCATGTTAACTTAAGACCAATCTGCAGATGAAGTGAAAATTGCATCGCAGGCTGAATTGATTTTTAGGGCTAAAAATGGATTACAGAAAAGTGTTTCGATGATCTTTACAAGCTTAGGGAAAAGTGTGTTGTTATTTAAGGACCTTATTTCGAAGGCAGATGTGTTTCATCATGTGACGGGCTCACGCGTTTTTTCATTAACATATCCTTTTGGGTTCTTTGGGGCCAGAATGAATGGCAACTCTTTTCCAACCAACCCGAGAAGTAAAGCGTGAAGGAAAGATACAAATTAGGAATGTTGGGGAATGTTGTGTTAGTGCGTGTGGCAAGTGCGAAGAATATTTCGCGAAGTTCGGTGACAGTCAAGAGAGATTACTTGGTACAGAGAGCCCTTAGTCAAGGTGCATACCATTGCACACCAGTGAACCGCAACTTCAACCAGGATCAGATAGATTGATACTTCATTGGACCAGAAAGGTAGGAGTGACCATTTAAATATTCGGATCTGTGATCGCATTGGAATTGAGCTTAGGCGAGTTAGTTATTGATAGTGGTCCGGGTTACGTTATTTAGGTATTATATATATTGTGTGTTTAGCCACCGTAGATTCTCTCACATATCATACTATTATCTAATCTGTTATTGGTATAAGTGAAGATCTTAATAAAGTCATATTAAGATCATGGCAGCTTCTAGTTCTTCATTTATTCCTACACCTCTAGCTCTCGCTGATAATCTAGGAAAAAGGCACCCGAGGGGGTTGTTACCCTTACAAGCGGTTTATTTCGTAATATTTTTTAAGTTATGGACTCAGTACGGGAACGTTTGAATCCTACTACGTATTTTTCTTTTTGTATATTTGCACCTTTGTTGTAATGTAATATTCTATAAAAAGAAAAAATATATTGGAAGGGACTCTTATGTTTACTTCTGTTTTATTAAAGTTGGAATTTGTGTTTTTTAAAAATAATCATTCATATGAAGAAGGAGAAGGATGGAAATATTTACAAATAAACATTAAATTTACCAAAAAGCTAACTTCGATTAAAAGTAATGAAATTAATTAAACTTAATTATTCAGTTTATAGTAAGAATACATATTATTATATGTTTTTTTTTACTTTTTTCATTACTGTAAGCTCATTTTGTACATATATTTTTATATTTTTAATCCTGAAAGCATCTTTGAGTAAACGTAATGTTTTAAACTAATATTTATTCTTCAGTTTTATTTTGTTCTTGAATTTGCCTTGAGAGATTAATTTAACTGAATCTCCTTAGAATAGTTTAACTTTTTAAATGTTTTATAATTGGTTTTAAAAAGAAAAAAAATTATATTTCGATATTAAAGCAAAATTCAAACATGGCAAATAATGAAAAAAAGAAGATTCAAATCACACACAAGCAATAATAAATATTTTGATTGGTCTTGCAAACCCTCAAAATTGTATATTTCTTATTTTTTATTTTTTTACATAAATTAAGTTTACTTTTCTATACGAAAAATCTGTTTCCGAACTTTCTTTGCTGCTTTAAGAAAATTATTTATTATTTCAGAAAATCCTTAAAGAAATTTCTTGTTTTTCATGATAAAATATTTGCATTTATAAATATTTACATAAAAGTATTATATTTATTACTGGTTACATAGTATAGGTTTGTTCTCCCTTCTTTTAAATTATCCGAAAGGAATGAAAAATACTTTTTTAATGAATAAGTATGAATACCCAGATATATATGTTGCAAAACTTTATAGAAAAAAACTACAAAAAGGCGCTTGAAAGTTTCTGGAGATGCAACTTTTAGTATTTTTCTTTATATTATTTTTTAGTATCTTTCTTTATATAATAAAAATTTTATTCAGAACATTATTCACGTATTAAAATATGCAATTTATATAAATTTTTTTCTAACTTCCACTCATTTTTTTTGTCAAATATGAAAATTTCAATTAGTTGAAGAACTTCTGTAAAATAATATTTTCAGTGTACTTAAGGATTGTAAGTTTAAATGTAGGAAGAAAGAAAAGAAACAAACGTCAAAATCCCATATGTGAGCCTTTTTCAATAAAAACATAAATTCTTATTTATTTTTAAATTCAAAAGAAAATTAATTAAAAAATCGATTATTTTAAATGAAAAAAGAAAGAAAAATTTAAATTTCCTTGTTGATTCTGATATAGTATGTATGTAAATAAAACTAATTTTCTACCTTAAATTATTGCGTAAATTCTACCATTTCATTTTATTAACTTGGTTGACTTTTAATCTTAGATATTGTTGAGCAAGATACCACCTTAATTTTTAATAGAATATTCTTAAAACTTTTGTGCATATTTTGGATCATAATTTTATGAACATGTAAGGCGTATGAAAACAGCATTCAATTTACATAGTTTTATTAAAAAAGCTTTTAGAGAACAGAAGAATAAAAAAAACGAGAGAAAAAGAATAAACAAACGAAAAATATAAATTTAGTGGCATGGAATATTATTAGTATATGAAACAGTTATCCTTTTAAACAATCTTATATTATGGGGGTGAACCAAAAGTTTTGCCAGGATTATAAAAATTTATTTTGTTCAAACTATTACAATTAAACATACATTTTTTTTCAAAATAATGTAAGTATTATTATGAATTTCTTTTATATAAAACCATTTACCTCAGTAAATTCCAGCTTCTACAACAACATCGGAATTATGCTGAACATTGAGGGGCGGTTTTGTTTCGTGAAACTAAAGAACACAATCGGCTTTCTCTTGAATTGACGCCATTCCGGCCATACATGATGTGTTGCTTACAAATGCTCCCTCGGTAATTCTTGAAAGAGAGAGAGAGAGTTCTCGTCATCTATTACACGAAAAATATTTCTAAGACTGACCAATCCAGAGATACAAAAGTTACATTATTATGTTAAACGGTTATTTTGAAACTGTTGCTTTCGGTTCAGCCAATACTAAGATATCCTACTACGTTCGGAACCGTGATTTTCCAAAAGCGTATAAATGGATAATATTTATGATATTTAGTGTCACTTAGATTAGAAAATGTATATAAAATTGTTTTAAGAATAGTATTAAATAAAATTATTTGACAATATTTTGACAAAAATGAACATAGAATGACCCATATTCAAAATATTCTCCTTTTGTGAAAAATGCTTCTATTATAATAATAATTTGCCTGTATGTAGCTCAGACCTCTGTACAGAGGCTCAACTAGAATGTTTGAAATATATAATAAGTGGGTTTATCCATGTTTTACGACAACAGAGGAGAGAAATTTATAGAAAAAAAATGCCGATAATTATTTCAATGGGTTGTAACTCTGAAAATAATGTGAATTTTTCAGAATTCATGTTTGAGTCTTTGTACAAAGATATGAGCTATATACAGGGAAAATATTATTGTAATAGAAGCCTTTTTCACAAAAAGAACATTTTGAAAAAAGCTTATCCTAAGTTAATTTTTTTTGCCAACATATTGTATTTAAATAATTGTTTTTGTCAAAATGCTCTTAAAACAATTTTATATATGTATTCTAATCTAAGTGACACTAAGTATCATGAAAATTATCCATTTATGCGCTGTTTTTAAAATCACGGTTTCAAACGTAGTCGGATACCTGAAATGTTGAGGCGCGGGAACTTCCTGTTTTGGATGGAACTCTATGTTTAGGCAACTGGATTGATACACAATCTTCAATCCCATATCAGAAAGTCTATGATGTGGGACATGGCGTTTGGTGGCAGTTCACAGTCTGCGGAGGTCAGGCTATTGGCTGGAATGATGGGATCCGGGATTAGGAAGGGGAGGGGAAGGGGAGTGAGGAATTTGTGTTCCCACCCGTCTCAGTCTCAAAATGTTGTGGTCAAGGCAGCAATACGCTTTTGCCATGGAGGCATATTTCTCGAACGGTGATTACAGTGTTACGTGCCTTTTGTCATCACTTCGATATTCCTCCACGAGGTCGTGTTCCTGATCTGAAATGTGTTTTGAGGTGTATGGATGCCTTCCGAGCAACGGGGAATGTCTCCAAAGAAAGGAAAGAACCTCCGAAGACCTTTAGAACACCTAAAAATGTGGAACGAGTTCATGTGTCAAATCAAAGTAGTATTTGATAGTGATCCAACTATTCTTCTTACCTCTCCAAGAAAAGGAACTTGGTAACGTGTAGTTACAACAAGATGGGGAAACAACCCACACTTTCCAAGGGTATTTTAAGAACAGCTTTCCCCGAATGACTGATCTGCCTGCGAGAGGAAGTATACTGACCCTGCGCTCTCACTCGATTTATCTCCTTCTGATTACTTACTGTTGGCTTAATTCAAGTTACAGGATTACAAAGATCACTCAAACCTGAAAGATATGAAACAACATCCGAGCCGAAATTGACAATATTCCGATCGATATGCTTGAAAAGGTGACTAAAAGTTTTCGAAATTAACTGCATTAGTGTATTAGTAATGGAGGGTGATATTTAAAAACATTGTGTTTAAAACTGCGTAAATTCAAAGTTCCAATGTTATGTGGTAGACGGAAAATAACAATAAAATTGAATGAAACATGTAATGTGTTTTATTGCATTTTCGAAGCAGGAATGTCCCACGCCCACCCTGTATATTTGTTACAATTTGGGTACTTGAATATCTAAAGGAAGATGGGTATAAACACATAATATGATACAAATATTCAAAAAGAATACATTACTCTGTGGTTTATTTTTGTAATATAAATGGTAAATGCTTAGCTGGTAGAGGGTTATACCTAGGTACTTTCCATTCAGATAAGTTATTCACACTAAAAATTTGGATATAAACCGAGTTAAAATTCTACTGATTCATAGTGTAATGTGCCAAAAATCAAATGGAAATAGTACGTGCTACTATGTTCTTTAGTATTAAAAAAAAACGCTAATTGAACAGGGTAAAAGAGTTCGAAAGATTGACAGTTATCTCTACTATCACAATGTGATTTTTTTTGTTCCATTAAAGCTTTTAAGTTCACATTCGTCGTGGGAGAGGGGTACCATTGCCGCGAGGGGATAGACATCTACCTGTTAATCTGTGAAAGGTAATTTATTTCTTTTATATGATCCAAAGGTAAGCCAATTGAGGTCTTCTCCTATTCGCCACTTGAAGAATAAATAAATAATTTATATAAAACTGGGGTTGAGTATGTTTTCTGGCCAACCAAACTTCCCCCTTTCTATTAATAATGCTGAGCAAATTCTTATTTAAAATAATGAAGAGAATATCTAAATCCATTAGAAGAAAAAGGTAACTTACCTAAAATTACATTCGAAAAGGCATTGCCTGCGCTGAATCAAAAAACCAAGTACAAAAATCAAGTTATTGCTAGATTCTGGACTCAAATACAAATTCTAAGTATGGAATTGGCTGAATAATAGAATTTAGCAAAAGTATGAAATTAATAGAACTAAAATAATTAAATAATATGTATAAATATTATAGTTACTTGGGGGACACTAGGATAATATATGCATCTGAAAATGAAACAACTAATTTGGTTGAAATAAAAATTGAGGGAATAAGTGATTTTATCTATATATATATATATATATATATAATCTTTATACATACATCTAATAAATATTTAAATTCTCTTAACTTTTTTAACCATTGTATTAAGCATGGATATCATGCAAATTTTCTTTAAAATTATATTTCTAATAGTTCTCAGGGAAATGTCATTACGTAATAAAAATAGCAATTTTTAAAACTAGTTATACAGTTAATTGAAAGATGGTACCCCATGCTTTCTAAATAAACACTGTATTTTATTTAAGTATCATTGTGTATGCCAGGAAATCTTTTTATTTTCTGTAACTTTTATATCAATATTTAAGGTTTTCAAATGTATATGTATAGACTTAATGTTATTTTATAATAATTTACTAATTTTCCTTTTAATGTGTGCTACTATACTCCTTTGTATTTGGCGGGAAACATAATGTGTTGCCGTATTTACGAAGTAAGCTTTATCATCGTTTTATTGCATCGATTTTAACACTATACCATTAAATACTAGCAGGCCATTATTCTATCGTGATTTGATTTTTAATATTTAAATTTCTCTTAATATTCTTTCCTTTCCCTATAGTCCAAAACACAGCCAAATGACAGGTGAAGGTTGGCCAACCCTAAAACTTTGTTAAGGTATTACATTACATTCGGAACCGTGATTTTACAAAAGTGCATAAATGGGTAATTTTCATGATATTTAGTGTCACTCAGATTAGACTAACATGCATAAAATTGTTTTACGGAAATTTTGAGAAAAAAAAATTATTTAAATACAATATTTTAGCAAAAAATTTACTTAGAATAATCTTTTTCTCAAAATGTTCTCTTATTGTGAAAAATGCTTCTATTGTAATAATATTTTACCTGTATATAGTTCAGAACTTTTTACAGAGGCTCCACTATGATTTTCGAGAAATTCACATTATTTTCATAGTTACAACCCATTGAAATAATTATTGGCGTTTTTTTTAAAATTTCCCTCTGTTATCGTAAAATATGGATAAACCCACTTCTAAGTTATATGTTTCAAAAATTCTTGTTGAGCCTCTGTAGAGAGGTCTGAACTATATACAGGCAAAATATTATTATAATAGAAGCATTTTTCACAAAAAGAGAACATTTTTAAAAAAAAAATTATTCTGTTAATTTTTGCCAAAATATTGTATTTAAATAATTTTTTTTGTCAAAATGTCCTTATAAAAGAATTTTATATATGTATTGTAATCTAAGTGACACTAAATATCATAAAAATTATCCATTTATGCGCTTTTGCAAAATCATGGTTCCGAACGTAGTCGGATACCTTAATCATCAATCTTGGTTCCTAAGGCCAGGAGCTTGCTATTACTGTACTACTGTGGTTAATATTTCTTAAATATTCTATAATATTAGCAATTATAATTATTTTTATTTTATTTAATATATATATATATATATATATATATATATATTTCAAATAATGATAGTTTTTAGAATGAATCTTTTGGGAGAAATCATTTTAAAAACTTCAATGATGCTAAATTTATTTATTTTAAGTAAAAATAATGCATGAAATTTTTTTCTACCAAGCAAAGTTGGCTAAAAATCTATTTTTTGTGCTTTAACGAAATCAATAAGAAAATTTTATCATTTTGTTCAAATTTCACCAATGAATACATTTGGATATTTTAATTATTTTTTTCTGTTATTAAAGTGAGATTCTCTTAAAAAAAAAGTCAAAATATATTTGAAACTTTCTTTAAATTACGCATATCATGTTCAGGTAAATGTTCTAAAAACAACACTGAAAATTACGGAATTTATCATTGAGTATTATGGAATTATAAGATCATAGTCATGATGAACCAGTTTATTTTGATTGAAATAAGCGGCAACATCTAATTTATTCCAGTAATAATTATTCAGAGGATAGTATAATTTCTTTTGCCAAGTAAATGTTTCAGAGCAAAGTCAGATATTAAAGAACATTAATTTCATCTTTGAGCACACACACGTGTATAAACGAGAGAAAAATGTCCTTTTATACAAAAAAATGTTAATTGATATTTTTTATTATATTTCAGATGTATGATATTTACATGTTAATACATTTTCATAATAAAATGTTGACAAAAAAGGCAATAAGAAGGGAAATAAAGTCTTTTGAATAATTTAAGAAAAAAAAACTGCAAGGGAAAAAATTATAAATATATTATACCTATTAAGCTATAGTTTTTAAGTTTTGTGAATGTAAAATAAAAATACATGCAATTTAACAAGTATGAAAAATCAGTGGAATAATACATCTCCTCAGCAGTGGAGATTAAATTTCAAAGCAGTTTTAATTAAATAAGTAGAGCTTTGAATTAACTTCACGCCAGCTCAAGCATACTTCTAATCCCACCTCGAGGATAATTGAGGTCGTGGTCGGTGACCTATTGAAGTTTTACACATTCATTCTCTAGTGAAAGAGTGTTCGTTAAAAATTTGTTTAATTAAACCACTGAACTTTATAATTATATTCAGTGTCACTGAAATCTGTATTACGTGTAAAATTCATGTGTTTAAATCATCTCTAAAAAGGTAACATGATATAGGAACTGTGTGTAATTTAACAAAAAAGTGTTTAAAATATGTAAACAAAAATATGTGTTGTGAAAAAATGGTAGTGTGAAGAAGTACTGGACACAATGATTGAGATTCAAATAAAATTTAATTGGAGCCGCATATAAATTCTATTTTTCAGAAATATTCACTATTAGATAAGAAATAAAAATGTTTTTTTAATATGCAAATGTAGTTGTTGGCAGTTTCTCTTATTTAGGTTCTGAAATTAACAATAGAAACGATTGCACTATTGAAATCCAAAAGATAATTACTATGTCTAATAGATGTCGTAATGGAATACGAAAATATGTTTTTTTTCCAAATTTCTTTTCCTACAATAATCGTATATTTGTACTCTATAAAATTTTCAGACTTTTTGTGTTTGTTTTGCAAAATATTGTTGATTATTCTGTACACAGAATATGGATTTCTAAGTATATTTATTTTAAGAAATCATCAAAGTTCGATAAAGCTACTTTTTTTACTGTTTTTTATAGTGACGGACAGGAAAAAAAATTCTAAAATAAAATTATCGCTCTAATACCAATCCCATGCACAGAATTGTGCGCAGCATTTCTAAGAATATCTGAAAAAAAAATTCTTCTCTAACTTTAAATTTGTTAAAATATTGAAAATAATGATTGATTAAATATTAAATTTTAAAACATTGAAACATTTTGAAGAAAATTAAATTTACTGAAAATTAAATTATTTTTATTTGTTATTCTTTTGAAATCTTTATGACAAATCTGCTTAAAAAAGGACATGTAAATATTTTTGTATAAATAAATATATATATTTAAATAAAATACAGGTTACTATTTCTCCTTATAACATTTAATTGATTTCGATATTAACATTTAATCGAAAACCAAAAAGAAAAAAAAAAGCTTTAGACATACAAAAATATGTAATTTAAAGTATATTCTTCTCTTGTGCAAGTTTACTTTTTTAAAAAGGGTTTTTTTGTGTTACCAAAAAGAAATTAAGTATCTCATTCTATGTGTGTAATAATAGCAATAAATTACAAAATATAGAAACTGTTTAATTCGCAATCATGCTAAGCTTGAAGCGAAATAAACAAACGTTTTTCGAAAGTCTGTGTTTAAAAATGGCAGTTTTTCAATGGATTTCGTAATAATGTAGTTTTATTTTCCTAATATTTATTTGGTTCCTTACAGAAAACTTGAATACGGAAGATAGAGATAAAACATCGAAATATTAAATAAATAATTAGTATTTTATGATATATTTATCCCATCGCCTTCTATTAATCTATCCATACTTTTCAAAGAGCAAGAACCCAAATTATTTTCCAAAAAATTTAAAGGGGTTTTTTTTAAAGATTTACGGATATCAAGAATTAGTATTTTTCTTCAGGAATTTGGCAGTAATCAAAGCTAGTGACATTAAATCTTTTCACTGTTTGAAAATAATTAGAAAAAAATTTAAAAAATTCCCACAAAAAAATCGATTTATTAAATAAATTTCCAGGGGGAAAAGGTAATTTTCATCATTTTTTAAAACTTTCCCGTAATTTTTTTGCCCGGAAAAATTTGAGTTATGCTCAAAGTTTTTAAGGAAGAAACTTCTATGCGATCATTAAAACTCTACGCAAAATTATAGTTTTCAAAAGAAAGCCCTGAAAAGAAATTTATGGTAAATAAACGAATCCATTAAAAGAATTACTAAAATCTTTTTAAGTTGACGACATGGGTTGGTTCCTTAAGATGCTTTATGCTTGTCGCATGCTCAAAGGAAAATATAATTGTTTGCATCTCCAGAGTGGATGTACCATATTTTCAAATTTCGGTCATTCCAATTTAACTATCAACTTATCAGGTGCTTCTTTTTTTTAAGTTTTTAAAGAGCATTTTAATTTTTAATCACGCTGAAATGCATTTACCTTCAACATATTTATATGTACATTATAATAAATAAACATGCACAAGGGGCTCAATTAAAGTGATATCATAGTCATATGATAACGATAATTACGTGTTTTTAGCCAATCAGTTCAAACACTCATGTGAGGTCATTGTCTCACGATAAAAGCAATTATGTGGTTCCAGATAATCATTTCATGCGTTTCATTGTTGCCAACTTTTGCTCTTGCAGAAACTTTCTTTAAAGAATACAAATTTGTAAACATCAATAATGCACATAGGTAGACAAAAGACATTTTATTATTTAAGAGTATTTGTATAAAAAAACGTTTTTTTTTTAATTTTTAAAATCTTTGAATAAGTTTGTTTTTATAACATTTTAATTTTATAACATTTGAACATTTTTAGCCAATTATAAAATTTAAAATTTTACCCAAGTTTTTTTACAAATAGTACAATTAGTTTGATATCTGTTTTGAATTCAATGTAGAATACGTGTTTGTGTTTTTCAAGTGACCGTCAAGAATTGAACCCATTAGGCTTCTACAAGAAAAATTAATGCGAGATGCGTTCTGAAAGTAAATTTCGTCATTTTTTTGCATTATTCAATTCCTACTGCTAGCTCACACTCTCTATATATTTATTTATTCATTTATCTTGGTGGAATTTTCAATCGTTAATAAAATACATTTTAAAGCGCTCAATTGAGCTGAAATTTTTTATACATGATTATTTTGGATGGCAATAAAATTTCTTAACTATAACTAATAAAAATAAATTAAATAAAACTAATTATTTAAGAGAATTACAAATACACACACACAGCAATGTTGGCAATTATTTTTGGCGACTTAGCGACCTTTTGGTGACTTGTGTCAAAACTTAAAAAGGTTCTTTTCTCACGTTTTAAAGCATTCAGTTGAACTGAAATTTTATAGAAACGATTGTTTTGGATGACAATATGATACTTTAATAATAATGAATAAAAATTAATTACCACTTAATGTTGTGATTCTTTCATATGTATATACATATTTATATTAATTGTAACTATTTAATAAATTCTCATTACAAGGGCCAATATATTGGCATTCGGAAAAAAAATCACGGGTTTCACAGCAATCACAGGTTTTATGGCTTTTTTTAAAAATAATTTTCTGGGTTTTTTTTGGCAAGGTTTACAAAAGTGGATGTACAGTTCATTATCATAACGTGTAACATTTTTGTATTTGGTTGAAAGTTTTTTCAGAATTCTATCACGTCCTCAGAATTCGTGACGTAATACTCACTGCTTTCCAACCTTTTTATCTTCCAGACCGGTCATTGTTTGATAATTTTACCGTGACCCACTGAAGGTAGTAAGTTAATTATTTATATTTTAAATTGTTTTGATTAAATTCTTTTAATTGTATTTAAACATGCAAAAATTTAAAAAAAAAATTTTTTTTTTTTTTAAAAAAAAAAAATTTTTTGGTTTTTCTTTTTAAAAAAAAGGTTTTTTTTTCGGTCCCTTTTTTTGGGAAAAGGTTTTTAAAAAAAATTTTTCCCCCCCCAAAAAAAAAATTTTTTTTTTTTTAACCCAATTTTTAAATTTTTTTTTTTTTTTAAAAGGTTTTTTTAATTTTAAATTTTTAAAAAAAAAAATTTTTTTTTTTTTTTTTTAAAAAAAAATTTTTTTTTAAAAAAAAATTTAAAAAATTTAAAAAAAAAAAATTTTTTTAAAAAAAAAAAAAAAACCCCCAAAAAAATTTTAAAATTTTTTTTGGGGGGGGAAAAAATTTTTTTTTTTTTTAAAACCCCAAGGGGGAAAATTTTTAAAAATTTTTTTTGGGTTTTTTATTTTAAAAAAAAAAAAATTTTTAAAACCCAATTTTTTTTTCTTTTTTTTTTTTTTTTTTTAAAATTTTAAACCTTTAAAAAAAAAAAATTTTTTTAAAAAAAAACCCCCCTTTTTTTTTTTTAAAAATAAATTTTTTTTTTGGGAAATTTTTAAAAGGGTTAAAAAAAAAAATTTTTTTTAAAAAAATTTTTAAAATTGAATTTTTTAAAAAACCGAAAATTTTTTTTTTTTTTTTTGGGTTTTTTTTTTTTTTAAATTGGGGGAAAAAATTTTAATTTTTTTTGTTTTTTTTTTAAAGGGAAAATTTTTTAAAAAAAGGGGGAAAAAAAGGGGAAAAAAAAATTTAAAAAAATTTTTGGGTTTTTTAAAAAAGGAAAAAAAAAAATTACCCCCAAAAAAAAATTTTAAAATTTTTTTGAAAAAAATAAAAGGTTTTCCCCGGGGGGCCCCTTTTAAAAGGGCCCTTTTTTTTTTTAAAAATTTATTTTAAAAAAAAAATTTTTAAAAAAAAATTTTCTTTTTTAAAAAATTTTTTTTTGGGTTTTTTTTTTTAAAAAAAAATTTTTTAAAAAATTTTTTTTTTTTTTTGGGGCCCCGGGGGTTTTTTTTTAAAATGGGGAAATTTTAGCTGGGCTTTTCCCAAAAAAAAATATGATTCATCATACCCCACAGTAGGGCTTTTTTTAAAAAAAAAATTAAATTTTTGGAGTTTTTTAAAAAACCCCCAAAAAGGGGGCCCCCCCCCCAAAAACCCCCTTTAAAAAACCCCCCCCAAAAAAAAAAAAAATTTTTTTTTTAAAAAAAATTTTTAAATTTTTTTTTTTTCCCCAAAAAAAAAAATTTTTTCCCCCGGGGGGAAAAGTTTCCTTTTTTATCCGAAAAAAAAAAATTTTTTTTTTTTTTTTTTTTTTTTTTCCCAGTCAATGTAAAAAAAACCCCCTTTTTTAGACATTCTATAGAATGCCGGATTTCATACTTTTCCGGCAAAATATGCCCTACTTTGAATCGAATTCTGCAGTATACTAGGTTTGAAGGAAATTGTGTGATTATAGTAATTAAATTAAAAATTCTTAGGTTTCCTTTTTATTTCCAAAAATCTGCTTTTTTTCCCAAAGATATTTTTAAAACTTTAAAAAAACTTATTTAAAAATGGGGGGGATGGAAATTCGGGGTCCCCCTTGAAGGGGTTGACCCAAAATTTTTGAAGGGGGAAGAAAAGGGGGGCAAAAACCCCCCCCAAATTTGGGGGAAGGGGGGGGGGAAAATTTAAGGCAAAAATTGGAAAAGGGGGGCTTCTTTTTTTAAAAAAAACCCCCCGGGGAAAAAAAAAATAGGGAAAACAAATTTTTTTTCCCCAAAAGAAATTTGGATGGGGTTTTTTCTTTTTTTAAATAGGCCTTTTCCTAAATCATAGAAGTGAACTTAAGGATTTAAAAAGAAACATCGTAAAAAATGATGGTGTGTATAAGAAAGAAAGAAAATTTATTCAAGTTTTAGGACTTTTGGCAACAATGTTTACTTTTCAGGACAGTGAAAAATAATTTTTAAAAAGAATTAAGAATAATAGAGAAATGCTGAGATATTTAAGTACCTTTTTTCCAAAGAGTTGTTGTCTTAATTGAATACATGGAAGATTTCCAAAAATTTTTAAAATATTTTTTTTTTTTTTTACTTTGGAACAGAACTTTAAGATTATTTTTTGAAAGAAATGTATTTTTTCATATGTATTTTTTTTTTGTGCGAATTTTATTGTTGAAAATTATTGCAAACTGCTAATGTATACAAAATTGCTTCTTATTATAATAAAAAGGTTCTTTATATAGAATTACAACTTAAAAAATTTTTGCAGAGACTAAGATACCCATCAGTCCTTTTTTAAATATATCAATACTAATCGTTACCTGCCGCTTCGATGGGTATATGACTATCAACTGTTTTTAAGTAATTGATTCTTAAGTCCTAGTATTAAGGTTTTGATGGTATTGAAAATTATTGTTTTAACACTCGCATCTTGTTTTAAAAAGGAAAGGGCTTACATTTTCAAAACGGAAGTACAAGTCTCTTTTAATCTACTAATTTCCACAACATTCGATGGAAGTCGATTTCCGCAAAACTCGTTCTTACTGGATCTCTACTCAACAAAAGAAGCGTGTTTGTTGAATTTAAAGTCTGTAGATATATTAGTTCAAATACGAGGTTTTTCTTTGTTTTAACTCTGCTTGAGAATCAATGTATGCAAAATCACTAAAGAAAAGATCGGGAAATTATTGAGGGGTTCACTGATGAAAGCAGAACTAAAGGAAAAAAAACCCACTGAAGTCACCTGGAATGGAAACAAAATGAACTTATATAACATAATAATTAAGTATATAAACTTCTGAAGAAATGTTTTTAAGTTTTATATGTAAGAGGATATTTAAAACATATGTAATAATTTAATTTTTTTTTTAAATTTGAGGGAAAAAAAACATACACCCACGTAAAATGCCCTTAATTGAAAATTAGACATTACAAATGTTATTTTTTCAATGCAGATTGCACTGTTAAAAAAAAATTAGAAGAGCAAGCAAAAATGTGAAGAAATGGTTGAGTGATAGAAATGCAAGGGTTATACAATGGAGAATACTGATGTAATAAAACGCAATACATACAAAGAGAAGCAAAAAATAAATCTATAGGAACTTTGGAATGTTACAAAGTTAATGGTATGATACTTCAGGTAAGCCATTTGGTTACACGTAAAGGACAAAAACTTGTTTGGTAAGGATACAGAATGTTTAACATGTTGTATGGTTGCCCGAACTGCTAAGACTGCCACACAACTGTTTTGCAAGGATGTAATAAGGTTGTCGACGAGACTTTGGGGAATACTGTTCCACTCTTGACAAAGTCCAACCTCCTGGTTTTCCAAGTAACAGAAAGCCTTGGTCTTGCAGCAACGCGTAGTACGAGTATGTTCCAAAAGTTCTCGATTGGATAAAAATCTGGAGAGCCTGCCATACTCTGTATTGTTTCAGGTTCAAAAAAATTCCCCACAAGATGAACTGTATGAAGTGTGGGACAGTCATGCATTTAAAAAAAGAAATCGCCAATGTCTGCAACGTAAGGCATAGCATGGGATCTCAAGATCTAGTCTTTATAACTTTGAGCTGTCAAATTGCCACTCTGTAATATGCATGTCTATACGTCCTCCTATGCCGATTTCAATCCACACCATCAAACCACCTTGTCTGAAATGTGATCTTTCCTGAACGAATATAAGGTTATTGGAATTCCTCTTTCTCATTACCCCAAAACACATCTGGTGTCACACTTAATCGGGACTCGTTCATAAACAGCATTTGACTAAACTCACTTTTCCTCCAATCTCAATGATGAGAAGCCCACTTTCTTTGGACCGCTTAGTGTCATGTTGTCAATGGAATACACACCATTAACCTGCGGACATACAGACATTCTGCATGAAGCCTGTTTAGGATTGATTGTTTGAAACCCTCTGTCCTGTTGCAAAAATATACTGCTTTCGAATTTGTGTAACAATTGCTGTTCTGTCATAACTAACTGTTAACAAGATATATCGGTAATTATTTGCTTTTGTAGCATGCGGGTGACCTTGCCCTAGCCGAAGGTGAACATGCCCTGTTTCTTGGAATTAATTTCAAAGTCTTGCAATGACACTTCTGGCCACTCCAGCAGTGTCCACTATAGTTCCTTGTATTTGTCCGGATTCTAGTATCCTGATAATACGCCAAGACATGGATTCCGGTATATCATATTGTCGTGGAATTTCCAGTTACCTTTTCTCAAAAAACCCAAAAAAAAGGTATTTAAATATCAAAAGAAAAAAACCCGTTTCTTAAACATTTCTTATATTTTTTATGATTTTTGACGTCATGAACATTGCATAAGGCGTTTTTTTTCTTTCTGTTTTCCGCTACCTTTTAGACTAAAGATAGTTTATTTTAAGTTAGTTATCAGAAGAAATATTGCATTGATAGTATTAAATATATTATTGCATTTTTTTGTTACTTACGTATAGGTAATTTCATCTCTTGAAATTTATCAGAGGGAGGCTATGAACCAAAAATGCGAAAAAAAATACTTATGAACATCTGATTCTAAAACCGTCAGCATATAAAACATTGTTCGTCGATCATATTACATTATCTTCATCTTTTTCGCAAATGATTTGACATAGGAAATAAAAGAAAGGGAATTAGAGCAATTCTTAAGCAGTTATGACAAGACAATTGAGTCAATAGCATTGCATACATATTCAATTTCAACTCTCGTTAAGTCTAATAAAATAGCAGAAATATCCTAGTATATGAGAAAAGAATTGTCTATTGCTAGTCTATCTCATACTCAGTGAAAAATGAAATGGAAAATATTTGTCGAAAAATTTCAATGCATGTGAGCAGAAAACCTGTATCAACTTTTGTTTTTTGATGTATTTGTAAATCGTATTTTATGTGTGTACAGTCGTTACTGTAGTAGGATTAGCATTTGAAAATCTTTTCATAAATTTAAAACTTTTCCTTTAAAAAAATTGAATGATTAGATTTGTGGTATTTTCAGCCCAAGAAATTTGCTTAGCGTTATACATGCACATCAGTTACAAGCAAATGCACATTGTAAAAACCATAAAATCAAAGGTTGTGTAAATTTTATCGTGTCCCCTTAATATTGAAATACTATCAAAGTAAACGTATTATTTTGAATTTTTAAATTTATTTTTCAATGCCCTTTCATTCTGAAATTTACTTAAAAACAATTAATATAAAAATATTTTTTTTAGTCGATTTCTACTTAAGTCACCAAAGAAAAATATTATTTTAGTTGCTTTTTATAAGAGAGTTACAAGTAGTATGAAAATGTACAAGCATATGACTGATTCATAATATTAAGTGACAAAACAGAAAGAGATTTTCCATTTTCCTTTCCATAAATGGTGTTGGACTCTATTTTTTTTTTTTTTTTTTACTATTTTTTCATCAGTTAAACTTATTTATTCTAATAAAATATTATAGTAAAAAAGAAATTACATTCTCAGAAATTAGACCAACCCAGGTAGGATTCGAACCCACGATCTTTGGATTAAAAGTCCAATACACTATCCATTGCGCTACAGGGACACAACGAACAGTTTTCCTTTCTATATATACTGTTGAAAAATATTTTTTGTTACTCTTTACTCATTTTTAATTTTAATTAATGTATGAATTTTTGAAAAAACCGTATTAACATCAAGTGTCATCCACTGCAAGCTTAACAAAATATATTTGAACTTGAATGCATGAATGGAAAGTATTTTATATCCGAACCCGTTAAAAATGACCAAATTCGGTCATGACAGGTATTTCTGGTTTTTATTTTATTGAATAGAGCTATCTTTTGGCGCTTTACAAAACATACAATGCTTTGATTCTACGCTTCCTAGAGGCCAAGTTACGAACAATTTTATACAGTTAAAAAAACCAGAAGTGACCATTTAAATAGTTAAAAATCTATCATGGCGAGTCTGATAACTCAAAATATTACAAATGTATTTATATACAACCTTTTTAACATGATATTTATGCTGTTTACTAGAGAATGCACTGAAATATTTCTTATTGTATGAATACTTTTTGAGTTAGTGCTTGTTATTTAAATAATAGTCTCAAAAAGAATGTGACTTTTCTTCAACTGTTTACTCAATCAGCTGTACATTTTTCAAATTTTAATAAAACATTAAAATTATAGTACTTTCTCCAGATAAATACATCTAGCTTGTTTTGTTAATAATTTAACCAATATAAGTTTAAGACTTTTTTCTCTAATTGCTTTGACATTTTACAAAAAATATTGCTAAAATTTCACTTATAGTTGGGATTCTTGTGGAATCTAGGGAATTTATTTTAAATATTGATGTTTAAATATTAGTATTTATTGCTATTGTGTCCTAAAAAGTATTTATAAAGTTTAAATATGTTATTTTGTCAAAAAGTACTCCGAACGTGTTCGGATAGCTTAACGATTGGAAATTTGAGCAAGGCACACACATATATATGTATATTATTATTATTATTATTATTAGCTAATAGAGTAAGAATTGAATGAAATTGATTTAACTGAATTTCCTTAAAACCACTTAGTGTTCTAAATATTAAATAATTGCGTCTAAAAAGGAAACTCTGTTGTTCGATATAAAATAAAAATTTAAATGACACAAAAAATATTGAAATCGTTGAGCAAGCAACAATAAATATTTTGAATTAACCGGTCTAACAAAGTCTCAAAAAGATTTTTTCCGCCAAACTTTTTTTTTACAACTAGTTTTAGTTAGGGAACTTTTCTCTGCTTTGAACTTTCTATATACTGCTTCAAAAAATTATTTATCATTTCAGAAAATTCCGAAAGAAATTTTTTCTTTATCATAATAAAATATTTGCATTTATTAAATATTTACATAGAAGCATTATATTTACCATTGGTTATTTTGTATTGGTAAGTCTCCCTTTTTTTTAATTATTTCTAGAGAGAGGAAAGTATACATTTTTTCATGAATAAGTATGAATACGCAGATATATTAATAGAAATATATTAAAAATAGCAAGGAAAGGGATTTTGAAAGTAGCCAGTGGTGTATTTTTTTAGTATTTTTCCTTTCAAAAAATAATATGAAATTCTTATTCAGAATTTTATTTATATATTCAAATATGCAATTTGGTTTTATATTTCATTTTTTTCCAGTAAACTTTTCATAGATTTTTTTAAAAAAAAATGTGTGTGTACTTATGTACACACGTAAGGAGTTATACTTCTTTGGCGTAACAAGATTAAAATCTTTCTAAAAATCTTTAGCATGGCAAGATGGGCCAAGAACGAAGGCGGTCACGCGAGCAGAGTTGAACGATACTAACTTTCAGTGAATCAAACCAACCAAACCTGAGATAATTACGATTTAAATAAATTTAAACACCCACGCCGGGACAAAGGGTTTAAAGGGGAAAGGGGGTCGAAGGGGGAAAGACCGTCCCGCACGCATTCTGCATATTTCTAGACAAAGCATACCGATCCGTTTCCTATGGAACGTAAAGAAAAGGGGTTAACTGACGCGGGGTATAGCTCAGTGGTTGCGGGATCGAGTGGCCCCTTTTAAAACCCGGGGAGTCTTCTTCTTCAGGAAGTGAAAAAAAATTTTTTTTGAGGATTTTAAAGGGGGGGGAAGGAAGTCCGTTTTTGTATATTTCTAAAAAAAGCATTTTTTCATATACTTTCCCTACGGAACCAAAAGAAAAGGGTTTGCGGGACGCGGGTGTATAGCCCCCAGGGGTTTAAATTCGGCTGCAGATCGAGGGGGTTCCGGTTAAAAACCCGGGTGCCCCCATTTTCCCGGGGAAGTGAAAAGAAATATTTTTCGGGAGATTTCGAAGGCGGGAATGATTGTCCCGTTCTGTATATTTCTAGACAAAGGATTCTCGCATCCGTGACGGTGTGTGTCACATCCGTGACGGTGTGCTCGCGCATTGCAAAAAATTTACCCTCATCCTATTTCTCTAACGCCCCAAAAAGAAGTATAACTTCAAAAATTTATTTATGAAAAGTTATAAAAAAAAAAATTTAGTATTGAAGTTCTAATAATATTTACAGCGTATTTCAGAATTACAAGTGGGAAAGTAGTGATATAAAAGAAAAGAATATCATAGTTTTATATATATAAATTCTATGTGTGTTTGTGTGTGCCTGTTTCAATACATTCATAATAAATAAAATCTAATATACATTCAAATCCAGAAGAAAATTAATTAATACATGATTTAAAAAAAAGACATTACGGGAAAAAAATTTTTTCCATTTAAAGGTTTTTTTGGGGTTTTGTTTTAAAAGATGTTTTTTTTGCAGAAATCCATAAATTAAAGTCAATAGTTTAAAGAATTATTACCCATGTATATAAGGGTAAAACAATGTTAATTTACAGAACAAGTAAGGTATATAAAAAAATAATAAATCAATCAATCTTTAGGTCATCAAAGAAAAATTTTACTATATTTAAATTTTATTAAATAGTTACACAATTAAAGTAAATATTTGGGTATACATATGACCGAATCACAATGTTAACAAAATAGAAATCGTTTTTCCTTGCAATTTTCCATTTTTCTTTCTGTATAAGGTGTTGAAATATTTTGTTTTTGTTTATTACTATTTACTCATTAATTAAATTTAATTATTCTAATAAAATATTTTAGTAAAAAAGAAATCACATTCACATAAGTTAGGATAACCCAGGGGGGGAATTTCAAAACCCACTTTTGGGTTTAAAGAAGTTAACACGTTTTCCTTTTATTTTCGGGGACACAAAGAACGGTTTTCCTTTCTATATATACGCTGTTTGACTATTATATTTGTTTGTTTCTATTTATTCATTTTTAATTTAGGTAATAAATTAGCATTTGAAAAAAATGTATTTGAACTTGAATGAATGAATAGAAAGTATTTTATGAACGATTGAAAATTTGAACAAAATATATAAATTAATATATATAGGGAGAGAGTGAACTAATATGAGGAATTGAAAAATACGCATGCAAACAAGGACGAAAAAATTTTATTTTATAGAAAATGAGTTTTACTAGCAGATATATTTTTACTCCATTTAGAAGTAAATTTACATGCTTTAGAATTTTTGAACAAAACACTTAGATTTAAAAATTCCAAAAGAAATTAAATAAAGTCTCATAAATTTCTTAACGAAACTTATAGAGAAAATCAGAAAAGCATATGAACATGCAATGCATCCATATTTTAAGATATTTCTTTTAGTTTTTATGAGTGTATAATATATTAAGGTAGACTTATATAATTTAACAAGTCCGGAAAATCAGTAGAATGATATACTCTCGAAAGCAGTGGGGATTCATTCTCTAGGCAGTTTTAATTAAATAAGTAAAGCTTTGAATTAACTTCACGCCAGCTCAAGCGTACTTCTAACACTTCTAGTCCTACCTCGAGGGTAATTGAGGTCGTGGTCGGTGACCTGTTGAAGTTTTACACATTCATTCTCTGGTAGAAGAGTGTTCGTCAAAAATTATTTTAATTAAACCACTGAACTTTCTAATTATATTCACGTCACTTAAATAAGTATTACTAGTAAAATTCATGTGTTTAACACTAGAACGTTCGGGATTTCGATTCCCCTTAAACGTCTACCGGTGTCCTTTCTACACCGCGATGTAAAATGTATAAAAATAATAACTGTTTTAACTAAAGAAATGCAGGACTAATGTTCATTAGTGTTTAGTTTTAAGACTTTTTAATATTTTTCATGTAATTATCACATACAATAACCTTTTATATCATAAAAAAATGACGGTGACATTATGTTTAGCGAAGCTTGTTGGACTACTCCTTAGTCGCGGAACATTTCGAGTCGCAAATCTGCCAGTAACATTATAATAATGCGGTATCCACATTCTGTGTCATCCCTAGCGACAAAAAGGGGGATTTTGGGGTAGTACAAGCATCACACCACCTTCGATTTTTCCCAAAACACTTTTCCCCAACTATATGTCGTCATCGGAATCTAAATTCACGGGCAGAACAGCTCACCACCATCCGAATCATTCTCAGAACGCTCTCGCAACAAATTAGCATTTTCATCAGGGCTTAGAACTTTTCTACGAGCAATCATTTCAGGGTGTCTGCTCTGCACTAAGTTTGAAAATCGAATGAAATTTTATTTTTGGATCTCATAATCAAGTTTCTTGTAACGAAACACTTAGATACAATAATTTTAGTATAACTGATTCATTTCCACTGTTAACCCAATAACACTGATTTTCAGGTCAAATAAATGTTCGATAGGACTTAGGGAAGTTTTGTTTCTTAATGGTATCTACTAAGCGAACTATATTTTGTTGAAGAACAGCTATTAATAATGATTAATTGCCTTGGTGCCGAAACAACACCAGCGGACTTTCTGGGTATGTTTAATGGTAAATTCTCTCCTGAATAACCTAGTTTCACAAATCTTTTTCCATGATCCACAAAACTTTTTCCAACGAAACCACGAAAAAGGATTAAAAGTCACGAAAATTTTTTTTAAAATTTTCCCGCAAAAAAACAGAAAAAAGGGAAAAATAAAAAAAAGTTTCCCGGGTTTTGACTCTCGCGTTTTTTTCTAACATAACCCTAAGTTCTTTACGGCCAAAGATTAATGGCAAAACTTTTCCAAAACCCCAAAACCGAAGAGAAACAAAGCAACAATGCAAATAAGATATAATTTTTAAAAAAGGGTAGAAAATTTAGTGAGAGGGCATGACAATCTTAAAAAAGCTTAGTGTGGAACAGTTCGGAAACAAGTGTTGACGGCCACCAAAAGGAAGAAGGAAACGCCCAACTTCGATAATAATAAAAATTTTTAAGGAAAGTAATTTTTATATGGTAAACCATCTATCTACAAGTAGCAGAATAGATGAGTTTCCCTTTAACCAAGGTAGTAGGGTTATTTTCTAAACGATAGTATAATATAAAAAAATGAATTAGGTAGATAATCAATTATATTTAGGATAAGTGATCTAGTTGGGGTTCTGACTTAAATATTCGGCCTACTTTGTGGTTTTTTTTCTCATTTAAAATAAGTTTTTCATTATATATAAAGTAATTTGTTTTATTCTTAATAAAAGTTGTATTAAAATTATAAAATGTTTTCTTCCTTCCCATAATCCCAAAACCCTAACCCGCGGACCCACCACGTCATAGCTATCGACTGATGGCTATGTCAAAATTTTTTCCCAAACGACACTTACGAGCGCCTAGTATGTTCTAGTGTTAAATCGTAACAATAATGTGTAGCTTTTTATTTAAAAATAAAAAAATATTTTGAAAAATTTGGATGAATTATTGTTATTATTATTTACTTTTTTATTTATATATTTTGTATAAATATGGTATATACTGCAAAATATCTCATAACTATAAAGAAAACACCTACTCTACTTTCTTGAAAGTAACGTAAAATTACATGATTTTTTCCCTATATTTCTACGACTTTGTAAGAATAATCTACGAATAGTTATGATAGTGTGAAGGAATACTGGGTATAATAAGTTAAAAATTCATGCGAATGCAGTCTTATACGAATCACATATAAATTTCTACTTTTAAATTTTCGTTAAAATATTCAACATTAAAGGGGAAGTGCTTGTTTTAAATGTAACTGTAATTTTTTTTATTTAAGGTGATATGATTTTTGGAAGGTTTTGGTGGAAGGTATTTTATTTAAGGTACTTTCTATAAAAATTCAAAACATCTATTTCTTTATTACTACATTTTAATGGTGAGACTTTTCAAAAATGAGTTCAAAACTTCGTATCTATAGTCACGTTATTTAGAAATTATTTAATGCATTCAACTATATCAAAGCGAAAAAAAAATTAGAGCTCGTGTCACCTGAATTTATTGCGTTCATTTTATTTTACTGAGCATTAAAAATTTAATTGGCTTTTTCTCTAACGGTTTTTATTTTCCATGTTAGTAGTGCATTTTAAACGAAAGGCTTTTTTATATGCAATATAAAGTTTTAAAATTTATTATGCTTGTTTTACAGAGTATTGTCGGTGATTCTGAGCCTGGAATAAGGATTTATCTGAATAATTTATTTTTTTGAAAAAAATCATCAAAGTTAGATATAGCTGTTTTTTCACGTTTTTGTAGTGTCTGCATATGTATTACATGAACAAAATTGTAAAAATGAAGTAATCACTTGTAGTACCAATCCAATGTGCAAAATTATGTGGTACACTTCTAAAAATATGTAAAAAAAATGTTCTCTGGCATTAAAATTTGTTAAAATAGTAGAATTCTTAAAATATTAAAACATTTCTAAAAATTTTTAATTTAAAATACTTGTTTGATAAAAAATGGTATGACTGAAAAGTGCATTGTATGTCTGTTTAAAATGGATTCATGTAAACATTTTTATATAGATATACAAATAAAAAAAATGGCAGTCTACCGTATCCTTTTAAAATATTTAATAGGCTTTGATGTCAAAATTTAATAAAAAGCGAAAGAAAAATAATCATGAAACATGCATTAACATATAATGAACCATAAATTCAGATCTTGCACAAGTTTAATGCTTTAAGAAAGTTTTCTATGCAATAAAAAATAAATTAAGGAGTCCATTATATGTGTGTGTATTGTAATAATAACTATGAATTACAAAATATAGAAACCGTTTCATTCCTAAGCATGCTAGGTTTGTTTATGGGCTAGATCTGTGGTTAAAAATGGCAGTCTTAGAATGGAATATTATAATACTGTAAAATTTTTTACTACTATTTATTGGGTACCTAACTACAGGTAAATTGTGTATGGAAGAGAGTGGAGAAATATCAATCGATGAGTGAAATAAATAATTAGTACATTAATTTCATTATCCCATCACCTAACATTTATCTACCCGTACTTACAAAGAACAAGCAATTAAAATTCCTTTTCCAAAGGCTAAATTATTCCTTTAGAGATTTATAGGTATTTAATTTTTTTCTTCAGAAATTTAGCAGTGATTAAAACTGCTGACGTTTAATTACTTGCATTGTTAGAAAAAAAGTTAACAAAGTAGAAATAAATGCACTTGAAAAACGTCGGATTTATCACATAAATTTTAGAGGAATATAGTGAAATTTTCCTTTTTTTCAGTAGCTCTGCAAAGCTACTGAAAATGAGTGAGAGATTACTTACGTCGCAATACCCCAGCTACTGAGGGTTTTTGACGGACTGGTTTTTTTGAACGTTGGCCCGGACGAAGGCGAAATCTGAACTGCACCTCTCTGTCTTTAGCCACACCAAGGGGAAACGTTTGAGCTTTGAAATTTAACGTGCGCATTTAAATAAATTTTGGAAAAAAAATGGAAAACTTATTTTTTTAATTTACTATTATTTCCCCCCCCTTTTATATATATATATATTCTTTTTTCATTTTAATATGTTACCAGGTTTTTTTCCCCGGGTTTAATTAGGGGTTTTAATTTTTTTAAATTGGTGTTTTACCCCATGTCAAAAAAATTTTTGCTGTAGGGGAAGGGTTGGTTATAAAGCTTTTAACCCTAATTATAACCCAAAGACAGCTTTAGAAATCATAATAGATTCCAGTTTAGTCCAAAGACTTTTTTTTTCTACATTTGTTGTGTCTGGTGAATTCCAATTTCTTCCTGCTTTAGCACTGTAGGTTCTAGTACTTCTTCACTTTATTTTATTTTACTATATATATATATATATTATATATATATATATATATATATATATATATTAATGAAAATTTAATCGTTAATAAAATACTTTTTATCCATCCACTCTAGTTCAAATACAGTTTTTTTAATCTTGTAGTGGATGACACTTGATGTTAATACATTTTTTTCAAATATGAATTCATGAATTCTATTTAATTAATGAATAAAGAGTAACAGAAAAGTAGTGCAACACCATATATAAAAAAGGAAAACCGCTCGTTGTGTCTCTGTAGCTCAATGGATAGCGCGTTGGGTTTCTAATCCAAACTATGTGGGCTCGTCTCCCCCTTTGGATGGCCTTATTTCTGAGAATGTGATTTCTTTTTACTATACTATTTTTTTGGAATAATTGAATTGAATTAATGAAATAAACAGTAACAAACAAAAATAATAGTCCAACACCCTATATAGAAAGGAAAATGAAAAATTGCAAGGAAAATCGATTTCTATTTTGCCAATTTTGTGATTCTGTAATATGTATATATATGCTTATATTAATTGTAACTATTTAATAAAAAGAAACTCTAAAATAAAAATTTTCTTAGAGAGAGTTGACCTAAGTAAGAATTAACTTAATATATTTTTTTTATATTTCTTGTTCAGAGATGATTCTTTTTTTTTATGAGAAAAATGCTTCAGTAATAATAATATTTTGCTTATAAATAGCTAAGACTTATCTAGAGAACTAGGAGATTTGAAAAATTTCGCATTTTTCCCTAATAGTTACTCCCAAATTTCCAAATAATATCGGTTTTTTTTTGTTAAAATTTCCCCCACTCTGTTAAAATTTAAAATATAAAAATTTTCCCACTTCTTGGGTTATTTTTTTAAAAAAATCCCAGTTCAAGCTCTGCACAAAGGGCTGAGTTATATATAAGGAAAAAAATTTCTATTATAAAAAAGCATTTTTTTATAAAAAAGGGGAATGTTTTTTAAAATGGGTAATTCTAAGTTATATATTTGCTAAAATACTGCACTGAAATAATTTTTGTACTGAGATAATATTCTTAAAAAAATTTATACGTGTATTCTAATCTAAGTGATGATATAAATATTAAAAAAATATTCGTTTGTACATTTTTGCAAAATGAAGGTTCTGAACGTAGACGGATATCTTAAGAAGACTTGGTACCCCAAAAATGACCGACATATCAATTTTTTTTTAATCTTATTCTTTGCATTATTATCTTTCTATTGTTACATCATTTGTGACAGTCGGAAAGTTTAAAAGTGAATAAAACTTCATTTAAAAACAAATTAGGTAATTCGGCCAAGCCCCCTTTTTAGAAAAAAAGCTAAAAAAAAAAGCGTTATGATTAAAAAAAATCTGTTTTATAAAGAGAAATAGTGACTAAAAAAGAAGAATGTGTAATATATAAAGCAGAATATTTCAGAGATAATACAAAATGGGAATTTTTTTTTCTTTTGTGAAATATGTGCATGTAAAAATTTTGGGAAAAAGGCATTTTATATTAAAAATTTCATAATTTCAGCCCTTTTTTCCCCATATGTTTTTTATACAAAATAAAATACTTCAATATCGTGAAAAAAAAAACTAAATTTTCTGTCGTAACGGGAAAAAAAATTTTTTTAACATTTTTTTTAAATTTTTCCCTTTTGCAATTAATACCTTTTTAAAAATTGATCATTTAAAAAAATGTACGGGTTGAAAAAATGGGAAAAATGCAATTATTTTAAAAAAAAATATATAACTAATATTTTTAAAATGAAATTTAAGACATTTTAAGCTTTTATATTTTTTTTCAGAATTTATGTTTGGGTTTTCTCAGTTTGTTTTTTCAAAAACATCATTATTAAAAATGCTATCCTTCCAAACATTTAACAATTTTTTTTTGCGGTTTAAAAAAAACGTAAAAAAATTTAAAGGTCAATTTTTGAAACTGTACTTTTTTTAAAAAAAAATTAAAATGTAAGAGATATTGGGTTTTATTGATTTTAAAATCAAAATTTTTTTTTTTCTCAAAAAAAATTAAGCTATTTAAAAAAAGATGCCTAAAATTATTTATAATATCCATTAAAAAATATAAAAAAATTCAGGTCAAAAATTGATAATTCAGAAATAAGATTTTAAAATTTTCCTTTTCTTTAAAATTTAAATTTTTAAAAAATTTGTTAATATTTAAAAAATTTAATTTGTATCATTTCTTTTAAATAGAAACATTATATAAAATGTTAAATATAATTTTTAAATACATAAAGAAAGAAAGTAGTTCAAAGGGTACCAAGTCGCCTTAAAGTGAATAACTTTATCAAAATTTTATTTATACATTTGAATATGAAATGAATGTATACACGACATAGATTCAAATTCAATAGTTTAAAAGGTTCAAAAGAAATTGCAAAGATTCTACTAAGTTAAAAACTCTTAGGCTTCTTTTTGATCAAATAATTCCTGTTTTCTCTCTTTGACTGATATTTTAAAATTTTTTTTTTATCTCTCTACTACTTTAATATGTTAACATATTCTAGAAAGGCTTCTTGAAGGAACGAATCTGAAACTTCAGAAAGAAAGAAGGACTTCATATACAAATGAAGATATTTTACTTTGGAAAGACTTCTTTTTAAACTGAATGAAGACAAAATCTTTATTTTGAAGAATGATGCTTGTCTTTTTTAAATAGATCTTTTCCGAAATCATAAAAGTGAACGTGATTAAAGTGGAAACATCGTAAAAAACGATGATGTGCTTAAGAAAGAATGAAACTTTATTGAAGTTGGTGAGCTTTTGGAAACTATTGTTTAATTTGGGGCCAATTGAAAAAGGATCTTGTTAAAAGAATTTAGAATAATAGAAATGCTATAATTCTTAAGTACCTTTTTCCAAAGAGCAGTCGTAATTAAATACATGTGTGTTTCTAAAACTTTTTTCGTTTTCACTAACTGGGGAATGAAATTAAAACATTATCATTTTTACAAGCGTTAAGTTGTCATGGCAAGGAAGCTTGTTTGTGAACGCTCTTTTGTGGAAATCATTATGAAAAGAAATGCATTTAAAATTGCTTGTTCACATAATAAGGCTTTTTAAAAACAATAAGAACTTTAAAATTTAGTTCACATTGTAAGATACATTATAAAACTTCAAGTATCACATTATGATTTACTGCAGTTTTTTTCATGCAATATTTTTTTGAATCACTACATCAAAAGTTAAGGAATATACATACTCAAAATACTACGGAATATACACTCTGTTCACTTAAAACAAATAGTAAACTTAAAAGTAGTTCACTTAATACAAAAAAAAAACAATAAGACACTTTTTGACATTAACTATTTTTTCGAAACAAAAATGACAACTTTTGCAATCCGTCACCTGAAAACGCAATTTCTGCTATAAAACTATACGCCTTCCTCGCTAAAATGGGGCTGCGGTAGCCCAGTGGTCAAGGTATCGGATCATGGCAGGCATGTCATGAGTTCGAGCCACAGTACGACTAAAAACCGGCCTTATAGGGCAGAGATGCAAGTTAAATCTGTCGAGATGTAGAAACTTCCTCCCGCTGGTGGTAGTTAGAGAGGGGGTGCCAGTCTGCAAAGTCGTCCACGTCACTTGACCATGGTTCAAAATTACGTGGTCCGTCGCCGTTAATCTCTCGTGTAGCTGAACAGGTCGACGTTACTGATGCCCACTCACCACCATTACCCGCTAAAATACCCATCATAGACTCTTTGCTGCCATAAGTACTTTGAAGAGTGGATTTAAAAGAATATTCCTGCTAAGTATCGTTAGAATATGCGTGAAAATAATTTTCCTATGTCATTTTAAAGTAAGTGGTACTTATTAGTACCGTTGATAGATAAAGGGTTAAATATACATAAATACTAACCGTTATCCACTTGCTTCCCTGGGTATATGATACTTTTGAATGGCTATCAACTATTTGGAAGTGTTGGTTGATGTCTAAGACAATATTAGCTGATTATAGAAAAACATTCTTATAGTATTCGCCTATTGGTTTAAAAGGGCAGCGCTCGAATTTCTACTCTATACAACGGAAGTATATTTTAACTGCACACAAACCGCTTACAGGAAGTCGTTTTTCAAACTCGTTCTTAGCGGATTACTCAACAACAACAGAAACACGTTTGCTGAATTTCAAATTCAGATTCAAGCAGTAGCAGTAGTCAAATTATCTATTAGTTCAAAACAGTATTTTTCTATAACACCAACAGAATTATATAAAGATTCGATTGTTGAAAATCTTTGTTTGGAGGATTCTGAGTGCAACAAAGGAAACATACTTACCAACTTCCAAGTCCAGGTCTAATATTTCCGAGATGTCATGATGAGTAAGTGTGAATGAATATTTTTCAAATATACAGATCTAGATATGTATACCTCACAAAACAATGTAAACTGTTCATCCCTCAAAATTTTTGTTTTATTTAAGTAAGATGTATTTTCTTCGAAAAATTTTGAAGGAATTGACAAGAATGAGACTCACAATTTAAACCATGTCTTTACTATGCAAAAACATAAATTTCAGAAATATTAGAGAACTGTTGTTTTTGCTCCTATTATTGCCTTACAGATCCATTTTCTGAAAGGAACTATTAAAGATATTAAATTGTTATGCAAATGCTTCAAATTCAATTAAAGTCGTTTTCTCAGATAAAGAGAAGATATTGAATAATCATACAAATATAAAATTAAAATCAACTATATTTTTTGTATTAAAAAAGGTATACATTATACTGAATATTTATATAAATACTTATGATTATTTTCAAAACAAGTATATACTTTATTAAAAAAATTGCTCAAAATATACTTTTGCCATGCTTGAGTAATAACTGAAAAACGTAACATTTAAGCTGCTGATATGCATAAATATCGTAATAATCATTTAAGAAAACTAAAGGAATTAGTTTGAAATGGAATTTAGCCCAAACACATATTAAGTCCAAAATAACTGGTGCAAGCACGTATTTCCTTACGTGCGAGAAAATTTCAATGAATACTCTTATGAGACCTAAATGCTTGTGAATTATTTTGGAGTTTGGAAGCAAAAAACAAAAAAAACGATGTTAACTTGTGGTGACCACAATTAATTTCACATCAAGTGTTGACCCTTTATCTACTGCATTATGATTTACTGCAAATTTTTTTCGTGTAATATTTTTTTAATCTCATCATTGAAAATTAAGGGATATGCATAATTAAAGTACTCAATTTTGGGAAATTTAATTCGTTAGAGCTAAATAATTAAATTGGTACTTTAAAGTACCGCCAGCACACAAAGGTCTAAGATATTCTCATAATACGAAAATACCGAATGACTTTTTTAACGCAGTTTTAACTTTTAAAAATGCTAAATAACCAGAGAACATTAATGTTTTGCAGCAAAAAATACTTTTTTTATAGATCATTAAATTTTTAATATTTATTTACTGTATTTTACGCATAAAAACAGCTTTTATACTTAAACTTAATTTGATAATATTCAAATAAACAGTTTTCTTTTTTCATTAATACACAGAAATTTACTACTTGTTGTGCATTTTGAGTGAGGTTTCGATTTAATGTTTTTAAAAGTACTGCATTCTGGGGTAAAAAATGTTTTTTTTTCTTAGCATGAACTGCTGCACCTTAAGTCTTGTTCAGTCTCTTGATCGTCATCTTAAGAACCTAACGAAAATTCTCCAACATATTTTTTTTATTTCTTGGGACTTCTTCATCTAGAAAATCATCTGTTAGTACATCAATGATTTCAGATGGTAGGTTCTGTAATAACTCCAAAGCCTCTTGTAAACTGAACTTCTGTTTTCCAGATTTCTAAGAAAATGAAATAATATATAATATATAATAATAATACTAATAACTACTTGAAAATATCCATTTATTGCTGAATCTCAGTTACACATAAGGAAATTAATATGTTGTTAATTTTTGAAATAAGAATAGATGTTTCATCTAATTCTGTGGCAAATAATAATAATAATAATAATAATAATAAATAAATAAAGAAAGAAATTTAAAAAAATCTCAGATTCAAAGTTTAAAATTTTTTTGTAAACGTTAAAATAAAACAATAAAAATAGCAAAGTACATAAGTTAAGTAAAAGAAATGCTAAAAAAGACATAACTATATTGTTTTATAGTGATGGCATATCACTAGAACAAAAAAAGGAACAATAAGCCACACGGACGAAAAAAAAACCAAGCCCCTGTGTGCTGTCGGTTCTTATAAGTACCACAATGTTATTCATCTGTAAAATTAATTATATACACTGTTCACTTAAAATAATTTGTCAAATCGTTTTCTAAAGTCTTCATTAACATATATATATATAAAAAAGCCACCTTTATTTTGACATTAACTACTTTTTCGAAACCAAAATGGTAATCTTCGCAATCCTATTAAAATGTCAGGTGAAAACGCAACTTTTGTTGTAAAACTATTCGCCTACCCACTGAAATACTCATCCTAGAACCTTTGCTGCCATATATCTTGGAAGAGTGGATTTCAAAGAATATTTCTGCTACGCATTGTCAGAATATTAGTAAAAATGATTAATCTATGTAATTTTAAAATGAGTGGTACTTATAAGTACCGTCGGTAGATAAAGGGTTGAAGGTGCGGTATGTTAATTACAACTTAATGATTTAGTGGATTAAACATTACCCTACGAGTAAAGTTATTGTTTTCTGTAGAAAATATTCTTTAAAGTTTAATTAATAATTGATATCATAGCGATTTAAAAGTCATATAATTTCAAATACCAATCTCTTTTCTGCGTTGTGTGTGTGTGCGGATACAGAAACGCGCTTATAACTAAACTCAATAAAAATCGAAAAAAAAATATTTTGAGAGTATTGTTGGTAAATTGGTTGGTTGGTCGAGGGTAAAAAACAAAACACACACATTTGGAATTATTGATTTCTTCTTGGAAATTAAAGAAAAGAAAAAGGTTTACATGGGCAAGGGTTGTTTTTAATTGAAAATGAGACGCATTGAAATGATATTTTTCAATGTAATTTATGTTTAAAAAAAAAAAAAAACATTATTGCATATTTTGTTATCTACACATCAAAAATTTCAAAACATGAGAGATTTCGTAGAGTTATATTAGCGTTTCTCAAACAGTGGGGTGCACCCCCCTTTGGGGGCGTGATAACTCTACGAGGGGGGCGCGAGAATATTGAAAAGTCGAAAACAAAAGGTCAGTTAAAAAAAATTATTAATTTACTGAAAGTAAACAAGCAAAACATTTTCTGATATAATAAAATATATAATACACATTTACACCGATATATTACACTTATGTATCAGTACTATGTGTGTGTGTGTGTAATATACATTTTATTATTAACTTAACAATACTAAGTTAAGAACATGTTTAATAATTATCAGTGACCCCATGGGCTTGTATTAACACTTATCTTGATAATTTATATGGTTTATAATTAGTTCCTTAACTGCCGATTAGAAGTTACGTAATTTGTTTCCTAATGCCACCGTTTACCACGTAGGCGAGCGTATTTTGATGTTTTTTTTAGAGGGAGGTGGAGGAAAAAAGAAATAAATAAGCAAATCCTCTGAAATAAGTAAATCCTTCGGAAACATTGTTATGGTCCTTTTATTGCAGTCCAAAGCCTTCGGAATAGTTTTATAGATGGCACTGCACAGAAAAGATCGTACTTCGGAAATACGCTTATATACGTCCAGAAAATTAATGCTTTGGCTGAGAGAGACGTTTATATGCGTCGGTGGAACATAAGAGGTTAAAGTCGTATTGTAGCTTTAGTGTAAAAGTATAGTATTTTTGAATTTAATACATTGTTATTGTATGGAGAGGGGCGCGTTGAAAATGATGATTGAATAGTGGGTCACATATATTGAAAGTTTAAGAAGCACTGAATTATTTGCTATGGACTAAAAACATAAGAGAAAAAACATGCATATATCTGATTCAGAAATATTCAGCATACAAAAAAAATAGTTAATACAATTGCATTATCCCTAAATTTATCATGAAATCTGAAATAAAAACATAAAAATGAAAGGGAGCAACTCATAGTATTTCTGACAAAAAAAAATGAATCAACCCTTTCACGCACTCTTATTCATATTCATATTCTAAAAGTCTACTAAAACGTCAAAAAAATCCCCATACGAAAAGAAATGTCTATTTCAAGTCAATTTCACACTCAGATGAAATGGGATGGAAAATATTCGTTGAAAATTTGAGTTGCTACTTTTAGATAAATGTCTTTATTTCAACCGAGAGTGGCAAGTAAAAATAGAAAAGAGTTTATAGTTCATAAGTGTCAAATGATGGAAGATTTGTTGGTGTAATTGATCAAGATTTCAAGAAAAGAATTAAACAATATAGACATAAAAACACCAGAACTTTCCCTTTTAGTAAAAATCAGGGGTGTTTTGCAAAGACCAAAAACTTTTTAAGAATTCCCCTAGAAAATTGTTTACGCAAATCTCCGTATTTTGGGTTGGATAACCCTCCCGGCGTTTTATTCCAAAAAGCAAAAAACACGCCAATTTTTGTAAAAATGGGTCCCCCAAAAAAAGGTGAGGCGTATTTTTTAGAAATTTCCCTTCAACCGTTTTAATCTTGTTTAAAGAAAAAGCACCCCCTTTTTTTTTATGGGGCCCGGAATTTTTAAAAAGGCGACCGCTTTTTGGGGTTTTTAAAAAGCACCCTTAAGGCGGTTTCCGACCCAAGGGAAATGCGGTTTCCGGTTTGCCAAAGAAACTTACGGTTCCTTACAAAATTTTGAATCAAGCCCCGATCAACAGTGTCTTCTATCACGAAATTAACATACCCAGTTTGAGATATCTAAGTTCCCCCTTTCCCTTTAAAGTTCTTTTTTATTGATGGATATATTTTGATGTCGGAGGGGCAACACTCCATTCAGTGAAAAAGTGCGTACACGCGTGACTGATTTAAACCGTTAACCAAAGACACCATCTTTACTGTGGGATCCACATCTTTCAATGAAGTCGTACAAAAAAATTTTTCGTCTGTGATTGCCGAATAATGGCACGCGTGCGGCGGATCGGACAGACTCAAAAAACCTCGGAGAGTTTTCCAATACACGATATAATAGTTTATTATATTCTGATGGTTTGTTCTGAAATAATAAGGCATTACTTTGGGACCTGTATATTATTTTACCCTGTATATTTTGTTATTAAGATAATTTGTAAATGAGAGCATTTTCACACGAGTCAACTAGTGCCACACATAACAGAGGGTGATGACAGGGGGAGCTAGTGTTGAATAGAAATCGCATGTATACCTACACATGTGATCAACTGGAGATCCTAGCTGTGGCACTCCCTCAAGTTTTCGAGAAAAAAAAATTGTTCATCTTATTGCTTGTCGACCCTATTAAAAGGATATTGTTGAAGCTACACTTTTCATACGTGGCTTTTTGTGTCTTGGAATTGAGAACGTTTTTTGGCTTCATCGGATTAAATCCCTATGCCGATCAGTAGCGCACACAAAAATTTTTCAAAAGGGGTTCCAGGGTCGAAAGTCCACCATTTTGGTATGCTCCAATACGCCACTCAACATATTCTTTTGATTTTGTCGATTTTCGGGAACAAAAACAATACCAAACTAACTATAAATTAACCATTATTATGAATAAATAATTAGCATTGATAAAATTAATTATTAATAACAAATGCATAAATAAATTTTATGTAATATATACATAGGTTTATAACAAATAAAAAAAATCAAGGGCCATGGGGCTGCCCGGAACATTAGGACCCCCTTGTATGCACCACTGATGCCGATGAATCCATCACTTTCTTTTCAATCAACTTTGTGCTTGCGTGTGAAACAAATTCTCTCCCTTCTTTACACTAGAGAAGTTATTGACTGATACAAAAGTGAATGGCTGTTGTGAAAACGATTTAAGAGAAGTTTTCCTGAAAGACACAGTCCAGTATTTTGGAATCTTGAAGTACTAAGAGCTCTAGAGCGTTGCTAACATATCCTGACTTCAGTTATGACTTGTTGGTGTCAGTTTTTGAAAAAATGCAGGAACCAGTGACGAATTGTGTAATGAAGCCAGTTTATGCGGCAACGTTTGAAGAGTGAAAATGCTGCTGATGGAAAGTGGGTGAATTTTCGGTGTCCAAATGCGGGTACTGTATTCAATCACTTGACCATCCAGAATATGTAAACTTGATTGCTAGATACAAGATACCTGTTTGGTGTTGGCTATTATCCCTTTACCGGATAGGATCGGATAACCAAAACTGGAAACACTCTTACAGATAGATCTAAGATAATGCAATAACATAAAAAACACTTTAAAAAGTATTAGTAGTAATAATATTAATAAGCAAAATCTGTTAAAAAGTGTTCTCATCCCTTTTCTCATTTTCAAATAGTTATAGCATTTGAATGATATAAATATCGATAAATATTAAAAATAACATTAATCCCACTAATAATCATGTATAAAATTTTAATTTTATTTTGAAAACATTGGTATTTTGATAAAAATAAGAATTACTACAATTGCTTATATAATTGGTGTAATGTGTCGATAGTAGTATTGAGACGTGTGACTAAAAAAGCAGTTAGTCTGATAATGTTGTTTATTGCTTTGCCTTCAGCAATTATTTATAAAAATTACGTATATATATATATATATATAATCTACTGTTACAAATTTTTAAAGTATCCGACTACGTTTGGAACCATGATTTTGTAAAAGGGTATAACTGGACACTGTTTATGATATTTAGTGTCACTTAGATTAGAAAACGTATATAAAATTGTTTTAAGAATAGTATTACAATAAAAAAAATATTTAAGTACAATATTTTCACAAAAAATGAACATAGAACGACCCATTTTTAAAATATTCTCCTTTTGTGATAAATGCATCTATAATAATAATATTTTGCTAGTATACAGCTCAGACCTCTGTACAGAGGCTCAACTAGAACTTTTGAAATATATAACTTAGAAGTTGGTTTATCCATATTTTACGACAACAGATGGGAGCAATTTTAAGAAAAAAACGCCAGTAGTTATTTTAATGGTGGTAATTCTGAAAATAATATGAATTTTTCAAAAATTCTAGTTGAGCCTCTGTAGAAGGCCCGGGGTTTTATATACAGGTAAAATATTATTATAATAAATATTTTCACAAAAGGAAAACATTTTGAAAAAAATTATTCAAAGTTAATTTTTTGCCAAAATGATGTATTTAAATAGTTTATTTTTGTCAAAATGTCCTTAAAACAATTTTATGCATGTATTCTAATCTGAGTGACACTAAATATTATGAAAATTATCCATTTATACGCCTTTTTAAATCACGGTTCCGAATTATAGTCGGATACCTTAAAAGTAAGTAAGAATAATTTATCTTATTTAAGTTATTCTCTCTCTCTCTCACTGGGGTTACGACTTTTATCTTAACTTATCGTCACGATTTTTGTCGTATCACTGACATTAGTATCAAGTGCGTGTTTTCTCTGGGGTTAAGTATGTGGTAGCGTATATCCGGTAGGACAGAACCCGCGATCTACGCAGCAGTAGCTAAGTAACATGACCACTGAACAAAATTGATCACCCTTGTCCCTGGCTTATATAGATACCATCGCTGCACTACTCTCCAATCATTGAGCTGGTGGACAGGTGAACGAATGAAACGTTTGTTATCGCGAGTGTGTGAGTGGCTTCTGTTAGTTGGTGGTGTTGCGTCAAGTGGGTCTGACGACTTTTAAACGCTCTTGCGGTGGATAGATACGACCACTGCGAGAAGGTTGCGTTTTTCTTAGCTCAGCGTTAAGGTCACTAATGTGGAGTATAGAACCCGCTACGCTCGTGTTCTTAGCCAAATAGTATGATTACTAGAAAAAAATGATCACCTATGTACGGTGGTTGTTACTGACTTATGTAGATTTCACCACCACAAGTATTTAAAACAATTTTTACGGGCTAAAAAGTATGAAAATGAAGACTAAAAAAAATTGTATCACATGTTATTCATTCTAAAACTTTTAATTTAATAAATTTTAAAAAAAAAAAAATGAAGGGAAAAAATATTTTAGAGCATAAAAAATTGTGTATGCGATGTCGATTTCGCAATAAACGTTAATCGGAACTGGAACTTCTTCAAGAAATATTTATTCTTTGAAAAAAGAATGCAATCAAACAGAAAAAATTCTATATTGGGAAGAAGTAGAGGAAATAGAAATTGAAAAGTTATTACGGTAGAGATAAGTTTAAATCATTTTCTAAACAGAATTCTATGAGACCAGTAAAAGTGTACTTATTGACAGGAAATGAAAAATTTCAACATAAAAATTTTCTTTTTTACAATAGGTAAAAAATATGCATGTTTTAAGAAACTATGATTTTTTTTTCAAATTGACACTAAGTTACGAATTGTTGCCTCGGAATGTCGTTGTAGTAGCTCATTTTAAATTGGATATTTGGTATTTTGAAGTTTAATTTGGTGAGATAATATAAGTTTCTGTTTTGTGTGTGAGATTTAAAAAATAAATAAATAAATAAACAAAAATTGTGAGGTAAATGTAAAAACTTGGCTGTTTCTTTCACAAATTTATTTATATTTTTGCATCACTTCATTTAAATGTAAAAGTATGTTGACTCTCTCTAAATCATAGGGAGTCTTATTTTTTGCTATTAGAAATTTCAAATCATCAAGTAATTTCTTTGGTGATGGTTTCTACACAAAGGTATCAGGACCTTATTTTGTCAAGAATCTATTATTTTTATTGAGTATATTTAGCTAATTTTGTTCATCCCATTCGAATTTTCTGATATATCCATTGTCTTCAGAAACAAAACAATTTTTGAGAATTCGTATTAATTTATACGTATAATTCATTTTACATGGATTTTAAATAAGTACCACTATCTATATGGATGTTTTAGTTTTGCTCCTTTTATTGTTAATATAAACATATATACATACACACACACACACACATATATATATATATATGTATAATATAAAATTTTAAAAATCAAAAAGCTGGCAAAAATCTTTCTACATAAATATTTTAAGATACTATTTTTTTCCATTCTTTGTTATAAAACATTTGGCGAAAACCACTTCCTTGCATTCTGGAAGCACAGGAAAGCACCATGAGCATCGTCGAACACGGTCAGTACCTGAGAAAATGACCACCTGAGGAACATCAAGATTTGACTGTATGTAAATTATCTCCTATGGTGCAACCTTATAAGGTTTCTTTTAAGCAAATATAACTTCTTTTTCTCATTTCGTTATGATCAAGGAAATTACGAGAATAAAGAATTATATTCTTTCATATAAAATTTGCTATCAAAATAATTAAAAGCAACGAAAACGACGTTTGTGTTTCTACATTCGAGAAAAAATTTTCATACTTTTTGTGCAAATGAAGTCAATAGCAACGGCCTTATTCTCTCAGCCTAACATATTTAGAAAACAATTATATTTGATTTAGACTTACGAGTGAATTTTTACACAAAGGCCTTGAAACGGACCTCATAATTTAAAACACGATCAAATAAAGTATTTTGAGCCTCAACACATTTAGTCTTTCTTTACAGTGGCTTCGTGTGGCCGCGGTAGCCGAGTGGTATAGGTATCGGATCGTGGCTTGCCTTGTCACGAGTTCGAGACCAGTACCACTGAAGACCCGCCGCGTAGGGCAGCGATGCACGTTAAATCTGTCGAGAGCTGAAACGGCCTCACATTGGTGTGGTGTGGTAGTTAGGAGAGGGGGGTGCCAGCTCAGGTGTCGTCCACGTCACTTGACCATGGTTCAAAATTACGTGGTCATGATCACTCGGCTACCATGGCAACGATAAATCCACTGAAGCCTAATGTTCAAGGTCACGGGCTCGTGCACAGCGTGTCATGGGTTCGAATCCAATACCGCTAAAGACCGATACACGTTAAATCCGTTGGTGCTCAAACATCCTCCCGTTGTTGTGATGTGGAAGGGCGAAGAGGAAGGGGATGTCAGCTTAGGTATCGTTCTGTAAATTGACCATTGGTTCAAAATTTTGAGGTCCGTCATCAAAAGCCCTTATGTAGCTGAATAGGGTGATGTTAATATTCACTCATTCATAAATTCTGTGACTACGATACTCGGATTAAGTTAAGTGTTTTATCTTCAATTCATCGAATCGGAGAATTTTAAAAATATACTAAATATTTCTATAATTAACACTAGAACGTCAGGATTTTGATTACCCTTAAACATCCACCGGTGTCGTTTCGACACCGCAAATTAAAATATATAATATAATTATAATAACTACATAATTGCAAATTTATACTGCTAAGTAAGGTTTAGTTTTAAGACTTTTTCATATTGTTTCATTTCATTATCAGATATTTCGACTCTTTATATTATAAAAAACTGACATTGGCATTATGTTTCGCAAAGCGTGTTGAACCACTGCTTTTTGCAAAACATTTCGATTCGCCAATCTTCCAGGAACATTACTATTATGAGGAATCCATTTTTCTTTCATCCCTATCGACTTATATATCAGGGTTTACTTGAATATTATCAATTTCATCAGAAATTTCTTCAGATTCTTTGCATTCACTTTCATTCAATCTTATGTCTTCATTGGAATCTAAATTTAAAAAAAAACAGCTCTCTCTCTCACTACTATCCGATTCATTCTCAGAATGCTCGTTTACAGGGCTTAGTCTTTTTCTTTGAGGCATCGTTTCACATTGTCTGCTGTGCACAAGGTTCGAAAAACGAATGGAAATTTTTTGTGAGTACAAAAGCAAACGCTATGTAACGAATCACTTAGACACAGCGATTTTAATATAACTGACTCATTTCCCCTATGAACCAAATAACACTGCATTCCAGGACAGATAAATGTGTGGTATTACTTCCAGAAGTTTATTTTTTTCAATGGTATCTACTTGTGGAATCTGTTTAAACGACAAATAGGGATAAATTGGTGGGTCAAACACCCCGCGAACCCCAGGTATATTTGTTTAATATCTCAGTATAACCTAGATCTACAAAGCTTAATCTTCGTAATCACCATGGAAAATGATTAAAATTCATGAAGATTTTTCAAATCCTCTGCAAAACCAAACAAGCTCCGGTATCCAATCGACACCAACGGACTTTCTAGAGTTAAAATTTCATCTATCACACCTATTTATTAAATTCGATACTTTATACACCACGATAGATAAGAGGAATATTTAAAAATACGTATTAAAGAAATTAATTTTTAATGGATAAAGGTTCTCCTCCTTTTTTATATTTATTATTAATAGAAAAAATATGCGATACACGACGATACTCATTCTGTGAAATCCAAAAATGGTAGCTGCATAAAATACAATAATTTAATTTATTGTCTGCAAATCCCTAATCTAATAAAAAATAGTCAAAATATTTAGCTGTGGCTATAATTTGATTGATAATCACTTCATTGTAATCCACTAATTCAATGAGCTGTATTGATTTTCTTGTAAACTTTTAAGTGTTATCAAACGGGCTCTTGCAACGGAGAGAAAAAATCGAAGGCCACATATTTTACACCTTTGTTTTTATTAGTTTTACTATTTAATTATATATGTTATGTATTTTGTAAGGGAACAAAAAAAGTGCATAAATAACCATTCTTCTTTTTTTTTTTTAAAAGGGAAGATAAATTAACCAACTTTCTTCAAAAAAACAGTTTACCTACGTTTTTAAAAATAATTCAACCGAAACATAAATTTATTTACAGTACCAAAATCATTCGAATAAATATATTGATTTCATCATTTTATTTAGTAATATATTAGTAAAGTAAACTATTGATTGTAAAACGCTTCTAAAATAAATTAGAGTCTAGTTTTTTAATATTTTTGCAGCAATTCTAGTTCATGAGAAAAAAAAAAAAACTAAGCCTTATAGAATACAAAAGGATTCCACTGAAAAAATAAAAAGAATAAATAAATCCATAGGTAAAAAAATAACAAAAATGCTTTTTAATTACCTTTGAGATTATAATATTAAAACAAAATCACCTGTTTTTTTTTTTTCAGAGTTTACTTAATATTTCATAGTTCTCAAGAGATTGTAATTAAACGCAAGCAATTAGCTGGATTAAGAGATGCATTATATTTTAATTAGGAATAGCAGCCACTCAAAATAAATTTATTTTTCAACATTTTTTATATTGTGGGAAACAGTTATATAAGCATTATGCTTAATTGTTGTGAGTGTGTTCATAAGTGTAGACTTAAATTCTTGAAAACACTTTATACAAAAACTTTCGCAAAAATGTGTAATGTATACGTATTTAAGATAATTTAATGCTGACGGATTAATTCAAGTAAAGAAAACCAATTTTCAAAGAAAATTGTCTTAAATCAATTCTTCAATTAATTTATATTTAATTAGTAATTACTTGAATTAATTTATATTATGATTTTTATCATTTGACACGCTTAAAACGAATGTAAGTAATCTGAATTAAAAGAAGTTAGCTATTCCAATGGAGTTACTTAATCATGCAATTCATTATGACCATTTGAAGTACAGTATCAGGACTTCCACTTTACTTATGCCTCTTTAAGATATGCAAATGATTAGTATTGAATGCATATTCAAATCAATAGTTTTAGTAGCAGGACCTAAAAGTGTTATCAAAAGAGAAGACAAAATGCAGTCGCATCTCTATAACGAAGTCGCTAAATGCCGGAAATAAAGTTCGTTATTTGGAAAATTCGTTTAAAAGGGTTCATCTTTTTTAAATACTTTTTCCCAAAAAAACTATAATTTTTTAAATTTATAAACACTATATAAAATTAAAAAAATAATCATTCACACCTTTTTTAAAATTTATATGTTTATTTTATAAATAATCTTAAAAAGAAAGAAAGAAAAACTGCAAGGAAAACAAGAAAAAAGAATGTCGAAGAATTCATTTATTTTAAAAAAATTAAGAAAATCATTTTTTTTTTAAAAACTTTTTAAAGGACTTTTTATAATTTAAAGCCTAAGATAATTTTAAAAACATAAAAAATTTTTAAAATTTTAAACACGGAAAAAATTAAACCCATACTGAGGGAAAAGGGATATCGAAGATGTTTCTAGTGAAAAAGGGCAATGAAAGGCTACAGGTTGCACTTCTCGGAGGGGAAACGTCCAGAACTCTATTGCCTCGACGAGTTAGGATCTAATAAAACCAGTTAAAGGGAATTTAAACCCCCCATAAAATGTTTTTTCAAGAGATAAAAAGGTTGATCAAAATACTTTAAAATAAAAAAAAAAAATTGAATCAAAAAAGAAAAGTTCGTTATAACGAAAATACATTTTGCTATAGGGGGAAGGTTTTTTTGTAAAAGAAAGGAGGGAAATTTCCCAATGTTTCAGGAAAAGTTCGCTATATAGAAAAACCCCAAAAAATAGAGGCCGTTTATAGTTTTTCCCGACGGCCCCCTTTAACGCCAAGTTATTTTGATGTTTTGGGGAAAAATTGCCCAAATTGTCCTTTTCGAACCAAAGAACTTCTAATCCCCCAACCCTTTTAAAGGGTTTCAGGGAAAACGCCATCTATTGAATTGAGCACATTAACTTTTCAAAATTTTCCCGTCGGGTTTGACAAAAGATGAAGCCGAAATAAATGTTTTGATATATATTCGGGAAAAAAAAATACAATGCACCCAAAAAAAATTTCCCGGGTAATACTCGGGGTGCGACATTGAACACCAGTACTGTGCCCGAGAAACCCGGGTACCCCAATTAAAGGTTAAATATACTGTCATAGCCAGAATTGCGGCAGAGGAGGGGTGAGCCTTGCTGGGTCTCTTATGTTCAGCGAGATATCTTTACTTAAGAAGATTAAGCTCAATCCCCCAAGGAACTACTTTTTGTCACCCCCTTTTGGGTTAAAAACCAGGAGGTTCATTTACTTATGCCTAGGAAATACTAGACTGCCTCCCCTTTCGTTTTTTTGAGGGGGCCAAAATAAAAACTCCCCACTTTCGTCAGAGTTAGAATATATTTCCTGGAGTGCCACTGGTGTTATTCCTGAGCTGGTCTTTCCTGCCCAAATCTGGACTTCTTTGCATTTTAAAAGGGACGAGGTCCTTCTCGACACTCTTCTGTTTTTAGAATTTCTAGAATTTTTTTTGATTCAAGGAGATATATTGTCTAGCATTGCTAGACAATCTGAGATTAGAAATAACAACGGCAACAAAATAAGGGTTTTAAGTATTTGAATAGTAATTTTTTTCTGTGTTTATGTATGAGAAGTGTTAGAATACTTCACAGAAAAATACAGAAAGCTAAACATGCTTTTGAGTTTGACTTGGGAAGAAAAGCGGCTTTAAAATAATGTAAATTATGCATATTCGAAAAATTGCTGCTTGTGTTGAAAGATATCAATCGAATATGAAGTTATTAGGTCCTGAGAAGACGAATAGTTTGAAGAGATGGGATGCAATAGCTTTTTGTTACACAACATAGCATGGGGACACACATGCTGTGTGTATGCCAAGGTGGATCCTATTACATTTAAAATCTTAACATGAGAATGTCACACAACAACCTGCGCTTCATGGTACCATTTGATGTTGTTTGCAATAGACGATATTTTTAAGAGGGAGTATTTAGTTATAAATACCTTTTACCTATAACTTCAGATACGTATATGCACATATGAAAGAGTGTTTTTTCACATCGCACTATAAAGATACATGAAAGTTATTGGCGATGGACCTCGTAATTCAGAATCATGGTCACATGATGAGGACTACACTTGAGTTAGCACTTCTGAAAACTACCACATCATTTCAAAGGGGAAAAAACAGATGTTGCAAAAGTCAAGCGCCCCCGGCGCTTGTTTGTCATAAAAGTCTCGTCCACACATGCGCTTCGATAGTGGCGAAAGGAGAAAAAGTTTTGGGGGTTAAAAATAAGTTACGGCAGAAATGTGTTATGCTGCACTTTTCTTTTTGAATGTATATATGTATAAAGTTGTGGTGTGTGTCATTAAAACTAATTTAAAGGCCTATTCAACAGCTTCTTTCTTCTAAGTCCTGGACTTACGGTGGTTAAGTTACACCACAACAGATATCACATAGTAAACACTAAATAGAAAACAAATTACAAGTTTTTCTCAAATTGTAGAGATTTTAGGTCTTTCTCAAATTCATGTGCATACAGCATATTCTTCGATTGTCCTCATCCGAAAATAAAGTAAACAATCAGTTCAATAATATATTCTATTAAACAGAACAAGATCAAGACCACAAAATACTTTTTTAAAAATTTCAAAATCGTGCTTAAAGTGATGAATTGAGAAATCATTCGAGAAATTATAAAGTTTTCATTGCTAAAATTGTCAAATATTTTCACAAAATATTGTCAAATAACAGTTAATGAATATTTATTTCAATAAATTTTAGAAAGACATAAAAATCAAAATTTTGAAAAATGTTTCAAATATTATATAAATAAAATTTCAAAGTAAATTTGACCACGTATATATATAAATATCTGTCATATATTTCACAAATACTAAAATTATCATTTATGAGAATGACACTATGAAGTATTATTTTTTGAGATCATTTTAAATCAGGAAGTTACATTTCTTTTGATATTTAAATGATATCAATGCATACATTTAAACTGTATAATTAATCAGGTAAAAAGTTTCTTGCATCAGTTTTTTTAACATGTTTTTTCTAAAATATAGCTTTTTTAAATGTATTTGTCCATCCAAATAATTTTCAAGCATTTACAACTTCAACAAAAATTCAAAATACAAGTGTATCAAATAAGTCAATATTTTATAATTTAATAAACTAGAAGCACTTTTAAATATATTTAATTAAATATAGTTTATAATTTTATTCCATGGAATGCAAAAATTTTATCTTTATAGAATTTCTAAATTAAACATGATCCTTGAAATATTAATTAGGAGCATTATTTGTTGTTATGTAACCAATGAGTATTTTACAATTGTTATGTATAAGTATATTTAATATTTACAGTAACAAATATTTATATTCTGTTGTAATAAATCCACATTGCAAATAACATAATCCTTTGAAATTTAAACCAAAGTTAATTATCCTAATCATTATTAACTTTCAACGTCGAGAAGAAAAGCCACAAAGGAAAATTAATGAATGATATGGTACGTAATATATAGATGTTAATAAGTTAATTAACTACTTTGTTTTATCTGTTATTACTTTTAAATCTTATCAAATTTTCTATTTTTTAATGTGGCAATATTAAGCACTAATCTCAACAAGTAGAATTATTAATTAGTGAATTTGAAAGCATGATTGTGGTAATTTCTGTGTGCTTGGTTTGTATGATTGGCTTATCAATTTTATTCATCCCGAAAAAGATGAAGAAGTAAATATAATGTTTAGATAATTGCATTATTTACATGAAATAAAACTTTTAAAAGAAAGTATGGTAAATGAGATAATTAAAGTTATTATTTCTTTCATTCAAAACTATCTACCCAGCTAAAGGATCCAAATAATTGCCTTTCAAACATGCTGTCATATTGTATTAGGGATACAATTATAGAAAACCTATGGTAAATTTGTGCGTTTCACACAAAGAAAGAATTTTGAATCTCCCAAATATCTTTTTCTCGGAAAATTACTAAAATTACTAATTCTAACTCTATGAATAATTTATTGCTTTAAAATTTGTTTTTATTTTCTAAAAATGAAATAATTGTTTTATTTCAGTAATTTTTCTTATTTCCATCTATAACTATACCGTTTGATTAAAAAAAAGTGTGACCGATTTTAAAAGCATATAATTAATTTATGATGAATTTCTATCGTTTTACTGCTGGTTTTATTTGAAAAATTAAACATTTAAATTACTAATCAAACCATTGTTATTTGTGGGAGTAAATTACAGTACTGAAATTATATCCTCAAACCAACAACGAACTTTTACAGATTTCCAGGGATGGTTGTTCAAATTCTGTAAATAATAATGCATTTAAAAATCAAAAAAGACATTTTTCTTTTGTATTACTATCTAAGCTTCAAAAAGAAATATAAGATTTGACTCGTAATAAAAAGCGCCAGTAAGAAAGTGTGACTGAAATGATTAATGCAAGAGAAAAACAGACGTTGGAAATAATTATCACTGTAGAAAATTCTGTGCCTCAAAAACCTATTGCAAAGAAACTCTAGATATAGCAATTGACAATTTATCGTCAGATAAAGAAAATTGGCTATAAAAAAGTAAATTTTCCAGTCTGTCATCAAATGTCTGTAAAAACAGTAGAAAAACGAAGAAAACATTCTTGTCCTTTGCATTTAATGTTACGCAAAGTTAGATACAAAGCATAGATAACTTCTGATGAAGCATAGTTTCGTCTGTCGTTCACAACTGGCGAAACAAAGATTCAATACTTTTCAAGCAAAAAACGTTGCAAAGAAGCAGCTGTTTTGAAAAATGTAAGTTGGTTGTCAGTTGTTATGGTATGGACGGAAATGTTTTCTCAATGCTTAACAAAACCATTTTTTTAAACCCAAATTTTAAAAATTGAGGAGAAATATTATCAGAATAAAGTTTTGAAACACTTGATCAAATAAAGTAAACGTCTTTATCCTCAAGAAAACTTTGCTTTTCTGCAAGATTCTGCAAAAAGTCATACTGTAAAATCAATTATAAAATGGCTGAAAGAGATTAAAAAATAAATTTTCTGCCTCCTGATAAATGACTATCACTCTCCCCTATCTGTGTTCCTTGTGATTGTTTTGTTTGCGGATGCTTAAAAAACAATTAAATAGACGTAAAATAAGAACATTTCAAGGGCTTCAAAAAATTTAAGAGAGTTGGAAAAATAACCCAAAAATAATCGAAGAAACTCGTTTAGCTTAGCCGAAACTTTGACGAAAAGTGTACTATGATAGAGGAAACCATATTGAAAATTCCATGTAAATAACTTTATTCAATTAAAATTTATGATCCTCTGAAATTGGTCACACTATGAATCAACCGGTATGTACAGTAGAGCGTCGTTTATCTGAATCAATTGGGACCGGATCCCGTTTGGATACGCGATTGTTCGGATATCCGAAAACCGAATGCAACCCATGCAGTATATGAAACCGGACACTATACGAATATGTTTAAATATACGAATAAGCACAAAGGTTTTTTTAAAGTTGTAGGCAGAATTCTTATCGCCAGACAATGATTCGCCTTCAATCTGCAATTAACGTATCCTGTGGAACACAATTTAAAGTTCTTTAACCAATCAGTGCTAGCTTTGAAATCAGCCGAACCACCTAATATCGTTACGTTCCAGAGCTTTTTCGCACAACAGAGGGCCGATTATCGGGTAACCTTCACTCCTTCTTTGTGAAAACCACTAGTAGAGTACACGATCAAGAACAACATCGTTTGTTTCCCTCATAGTTTTCCTTTTTCCGAGCCCTTCTGAGTCAAGCTTTCACGCAAAATTTAAAACGGTTTCTCGGCTTTTTTTACTGTCAGAACTTGTTGATTTTCCAACATTATAAAACTGTGCTAGAGACGCTCCACTTTCTCACTTCGCGAGATGGTTCAATATTTCAAGTTTTGTCTCTATGTTCAAAAACAAACATCTCAACAAAAGAGCACGTATACACCTCCTCACTTAGAAACAAATTGACCTAATATTCCACGCAGATGTTTATCAAATCACACACACACACAACTGAAATTCCTTAAATATCCCTGACCTTTCATTTTCCTTCACTTTTGGCCTCACAAGAAACAACTGTTGAGCATTGCACTGTTCAAAAACGTATTCATATACAGTACATGCAGTTGACAAAAAAAGTGGTCCGGATATTTGTCGCTCCGGATAATAAACGTTCGGATAAACGACGTTCTACTGTATATAAAGAGACGGGGAGACAAGTAACTCACTCACTTACTATTCATGAATCTCCGAAACTAATGGACATGCAGACTTGAAATTTGGCATTAATATTATTTTTGTTGAAAATATACCCGCTAAAAATGGATTTTGTGGAAGTCCACCTACGAGCGACGTCCCGGAGGCATTATAGACAAAAATAGTTTTAAACTATTAGACTAAAAACATGAAATTTTAGCGCCATGTGTCATTTATTAAGATCCACCAAGAAAACGAGTTTTATAGTAATCGACTCACAAGGGAGTTTTTGGGTTTCATGGGGTCGTTATTGATAAAAAAAAAATCGTTTTGAAATATTAGAGCTACAGACTTTAATTAGGCTATTACGTCACATTTTGTTGAATAGATATCCACTAAGAAATAATTTTGTGAAAATAGGCTCGCAAGAAGGTTTATGTGGGCGTGTACTTAAACAAATTTTTCAACTATTAAGTCTACAGACTTTATGTTAAGTATTGTTGTCTTTTTAATATTAAGTTCACAGAGCTTATAAAGATTGTTTTTGAATACAACCGAGTGAGTGAGTATTAACATCACACTGTTCATCTACACGAAGGCTTTTGGCGGCGGACGTCTTAATTTTGAGCCATGGCCAAGCGACGAGGATGACATCTGAGTTGGCACACCCTCTTCTAATAACCACACTACGCCAACGGGAAGACGTTTGTGCTTTCGACAGATTTAACGTGCATCGCTCTGGCATGTCATCGTAAAGGCGGGTCTTCTGTGGTACTGTACTCGAACGCTTGGCACGCCAGCAACGAGTCCGTTTCATTGACCACTAGGCTACCGCGGCCACTGAATATAATCTAACGCTAAATGCTAAAACTTAGATATAAATGAATTCAAAGAAATATATAGTCACACAGCATTACGGAATAAGCTTTGTAGCAGACTGATAAATGCTATGTATGTCGCAGGAAAATGATGAAATTAGGGCTTTCATCAAATCCCTAAGGGAGATGATCCATTTACGCAAGATGTTAAAATAACGTTTCTTTGAGGTCATTTCCCTGATGTAAGTAAGTGATTTGATTAAATCCCAGAATTATTTGAGTGAAATGATGAATTGAACAAGTCAGCATATGTAGAGCTCTGTTTTCGCTTATTACCACACTCTCTTTTACCTCCCCTCCTCTCTCCTCTTGCTTGCTAGGCATCGCGGAGATTATTACGTGACGCACCAAAACATGATGACCTAAATATCACTTTCTAGTTTTATTTAGTTATATTCTTTGCATTATTATCTTTCAACTGATATATCACTTTCATATATGCCCAGAAATTAGAAACTGGACAAAACAATTCAAAAATGTAAGCCAAAAAATTGGGGAATTCGACAACGCCTTCTTTATAAAACGAAAAAGCTTTTTGATATTAAAAATAGCTATTTTAAAAAGGAAATAATAACCAAAAAAGAGTTATACAAATAAAGCAGGATATTTATGAAGTATTACATTAATGTGTAATTAAAAAAGAAAATGTTTGAATTCTACTACAAATAAATTAACTTTTTTTAAAAAAATACAGGCTTTATTATCTAATTATTTTGTTAGATAATTTCGTATAAATAATTTGTAATTCAATGGTTATTGTTGCATTTTTAATTTCTCTACTTTTAATAATGCACCATATTTGCTAAATAAACTCATCTAAACTTTTGACAATATTATTTCATCATTTCACTGATGCAGGTTAGGGATTTGATCAAACCATTTACTCTTTCCAAGGGAAATCACCTTATAGAGTTCTTATTTTAACATCTTGCGTGAATTCATCATTTCCCTGAGAGATTTGATGAAATCCTTCATTTAATCATTTTCCTGTGACATATATGTATAGCGGTATATAGTTTTTATTTTATTTATTTCTTCTTTTTTGAATTTTTCCCCCTCCATTTAAGGTATTCGACTACGTTCGGAACCGTGATTTTGCAAAGCGTGTAAATGGATAATATTAATGATATTTAGTGTCACTTAGATTAGAAAATGTATATAAAATTGTTTTAAGAATAGTATTACAATAAAAAATTATTTCAGTACATTTTGACAAAAAATGAACATAGAATGACCCATTTTCAAAATATTCTCCTTTTGTGAAAAATGCTTGTATTATAGCATTATATTGTCTGTATATAGCACTGACCTCTGTACAGAGGATCAACTAGAATTTTCGAAATATATAACTTAGAAGTGGGTTTATCCATGTTTAACGACAATAGAGGGGAGAAATTTTAAGAAAAAAACGTCAATAATTATTTCAATGGGTTGTAATCCTGAAAATAATGGGAGTTTTAAAAATTATTAGTTGAACCTCTGTACAGAGGTCTGAGCTATACACAGACAAAATATTATTATAATAAAAGCATTTTTCACAAAGGAGAACACTTTGAAAAAAGGTTATTCTAAGTTCATTTTTTGCCGAAATATTGTACTAATTTTTTTTGTCAAAATGTCTTTAAAAGAATTTTATATATGTATCCTAATCTAATTGACACTAAAACTCATGAAAATTTTCCATTTATGCATTTTTTTAAAATCACGGTTCCTAACGCAGTCGGATACCTTAAGACAAGTTTTTATTATAAAAAAATGTACTGTCTTTACCGAGGAAATGATTTTTGTTTGTAAAATATTCATGTTTATATATATATATATAAAATTACAGGCCATATATTTCAAACACAATCTTAAATTAGACATATTTCAAGTACGTAAATGCGGGTTCGTGTTTTCTTATGTAAGTAATCTTCTACTGAAGTAAGTTTTAAATTTTTTCAATCTATTTAGAATTATATACCCTTTCCCATTAGTCATTGAATAAAATATTTTTCTTTAAATCAATTTCCTTTTTCTTTACATTTAGGTATCTGAATTGTAAACATCTGGTTTGCAAGAGAAGAAACAATCATTTTTAAATTGTTTCGGAAGCGGGGTTTAGTTCATGACTACCATTATTTTATTTTTGCGACTTGAATCGTCTGTTTTTCAGATTGTATCACATGTATTTAATGTACTTGTAAAGTAGGGAGAAATATCTTACGATTAATGCATTTAAAGTTTATTTATTATAAAGTGGACGGAAATAAAATGTTTTCAGTGCCGGTACGTAGAAACTTGTTTATAGAAGGACAATTATAGAAAATGTGCAATATGTCAATTTTCTTAAAAGAGTAACTAATAAAAATGCAGAATCCCCCCTCCTTTTTAACACGCTTTTATAAGCTTCACTTGCTTGTAATGGAATCCTTAAAATTAATTTTTACCCCCTTTAAAAAGTCAGATTAGTTCAAAAATTTGCACACTTGTCACACATGTCAAGAAACGATGACAATATAATAATGTCCTAATTTTTTCTATTGTTTTGATCAGGATTATCAGGATTAACAATTTTTCAGATTTCCACATGTGGTGACTAAAAGATTATTACAACCCTAAAAGTGTTCTTTATGTGAAAAGGGAGCGTGCGTCAGCAATTTTTAACCATAATATATACAATTGTCTAGTTTACCTAAAAGTGGAAATAAAAAAAAAAAAAGCTTCGTGCATGTGGAAAAAATAGTTTATGCTCTTAACTGCTAAACTCAAAGTCTGTTTTTCTAACTTCTATTGTCGGATAATTGGAATGAAAAAGTATTAATTGCGACAGTTTACCAATGCAGCTGAAAATTGATTCAAAGGTCTCCAGAATAAATAATTTCTGGCAAACTCTTTGATTAAAAATGTGTACTTTTACGTCTGATGATGATGCAAGATTCAGAGAGAATATTGAGCTATTTTTAGTGAATAATATCATTCTTTTACACCCTCTTTCGCATGAAATATTTCAAACTTAGCTCGACCAGATTTTCCTCACTGATCCTACATTTTGCAAACCAGGCCGTATCGATGCATTCATAGGAAGCCAATGGGGATTCCGAATTCTAAAAAGATGTAGCATTTAAAATGAATTCATCACTGAATAAATCATAGTTTAAATAACGAAAAAGACATGCTTTTTATTGTAAATTGAACTAAAAAATGAAAAATAAATTACACTTTACAAAAAATGAAAAACACGGTTTAATGGTTAATCGAAATAAAAAGTAAAAAATAATTCCTAATATAAGAATAAAATGATCAACGAGAAACTACATGCCATTATGGTAAAAGCATGGAATGTTTTGTATTACATTTTTACATTAACTCAGCATTTCGGAATAGAACTAGTAAAATATTATAACTACTGATATCAAGCGCCCCACACTGTTAAACTTTTTAAATGAATGTTGAACTAGATGGTTCTACACCGATGTTCTTCAACATTCTTGTTTCAAAATGGCTACCCGCAAGAATAAGTTGTAGTTTATTGAATATAAATCTGAAATGCAGGAGCAGAGGAAACTTTCAGACATTTTTAAATGAAGCTCACATTTAAGATTCATATTTTATGATTTGCATAAAAAGTTTTCCCTCAACTTCAAATTTAAAATCTGTTTTCCCTAGTAGAATCTTCGATGATGTCAAGGAATCCGACTACGTTCGGAAGCGTGATTTTGTAAAAGCGTAGAAATGGATAATATTTTTGATATTTAGTGCCACTTAGATTAGAAAGTGTATACAAAGTTATTTTAAGAATAGTATTAAAATAAAAAAAAATATTTAAATACAATATATTTTGACAAAAATTGAAAATAGAATGACCCATTATTTTCAAACTATTCTACTTTTGTGAAAAATGCTTCCATTATAATAATATTTTGCCTGCATATAGCTCAGACCTCTGTACAGAGGCTCAACAACAATTTTTGAAATTTATAACTTAGAAGTGGGTTTATCCATGTTTTACAACAGAGGGGAGAAATTTTAAGAAAAAATTCCGAGAATTATTTCAGTGGATTGTAACTCTAAAAATAATGTAAATTTTTCAAAAGTCATAGTTGAGCCTCGGTATAGAGGTCTTAGCTATATACAGGTAAATATTATTATAATAGAAGCATTTTTTACAAAAGGAGAACATTTTGAAAGAAGGTTATTCTAAGTTAATTTTTTGCCGAAATATTGTATTTAAATATTTTTTTTTGTGAACATTTCTCTCCTTAAAACAATTTTATACATCTATTCTAATCTAATAATCTAAGTGACACTAAATATCAGGAAAATTATGCATTCATGCACCTTTTTAAAATCACAGTTCGTAACGTAGTCGGATACCTTAAACGAATTCAAGAAACGCTTCGCCATTGTTCATCGAAAAATGCCTCAGGCTTCAGATTATTAATGGTCTAAAACCGAACCTACTTAAATTTCCATACATATTGAATGTTGTGCAGACAGAGCCTTTTAATTTATTTTCATGGGGATACGGGTAAAACATTATTTGTCATCATTTTATTCTTGACACAGGCCAACTGAAAAATCAATTTATAGTGGACGTCCAGACTGTTGGTGCTGCATTGTTTCATAGAACGTTTTTAGCAATCTCAGAAGACTCGATGCGTTTTGTGCACCCAATTGTGTACACATTGAAATTGTACAGTTACACTTGTAGCAAACACGAGGCGGGATTTATAAGTAAGGTATCCAATAGCATAAAATAAGTTTCCGACAAGGTGAAATAATAACAGAGTTATCAGAATGAAGTAAATTTATTACTCTTACATATTGTTAATTCATATCTCAACTTAGCCACCACTAACAGCTACACATTTGTTCAACCGTTCTATCCATTTCTTCATTCCGTCAACGAAAAAAGTTCCTTCTTTAGGTGGGTACGGGTGTTACAATCCCGAGGTACCCTTGTGACCCGGGTGTACCCCAGTGATCCTTCTCTATTTTCGACCCTCCATCTTGTCATCCAATTTCTCCTTTTCTTCTTTTCTCGGCCAGACCGCAGACCTGTGAATGTTTGGCGCAGTATAGCCAAAACTGGCTCTTGCGCCATAAAACACCAAACAACTCAACCCATGAAAAACGTTTCCGATTGGCTACGTATCCTTTTGCGTACAGCTGCCTAACCCTCTAAGCGGTCTGTACGTAAAATCCTGCCATTCTAGAGATGCTTTTTTGCCTTCAAATATAATTCTCAAAAGTGGTTGAGCTGTATTTTTAAAATTATGCCTCAACCGCTTTTGAGAATCTTACTTGAAGGCAAAAAAAGATGAAAGGTGCATTTTCAAAGCATCTATAGAAAGGTAGGACTTTACATGCAGACCACTTGGAGGGTTAAACCTTTTCATCCTGGATTCATAATTATGGCCAAAAATCAAGAGGTAGCCCACCGAATATCTTCATCCTGTGTCTCCGAATGTCAAGATATTCAAAACTTTAATGTCAGTAAGTCATGCTCACGATCAACATTACAATCCCTCAAGAAACATATCTGCAGAATCAGACTGGAAAGAAACGTCTTTCTCTTGCATCACGACGATTCAAGACCGCATTGCAGTGCACAAACACAGGACGTCATGGGGAAACTGAAATTAAAAGTCATTCTACAACCTTCTTACAACCCAGTTTTTGCACCGTTGGACTTTTGGTTGTTACCAAAATTGAACGAGATATTGAAAGGTCAATGTTTTTCAACGGTGGCCGAAGTTCAGGCAGTCGTGTGCAAATGGACGCAGCCAACCAAATCTTTCTACCAAAACGGAATGAAGAAATTGATAGTACGATTGAACAAATGCGTAGCTGTTTGTGGTGACTATGTTAAGAAATGAGTTAATAATATGTAAGAGTAATAAATTTACTTCATTCTGACACCTCTGTTATAAGTATACCTTGTCCGAAACTTATTTTATATACTTTTGGAAACCTCTTACTTATCAATCACTCTTCATACATTAAAATTTATCTTGTTTTTAAATGTCATAACTCTCCAAACAAATATGTAATAGATGTCTATGTGGATCATTCACGTTTAAACCCGTAAAGCCTATTCAGACAACACGAATTTCTCTAGACATGGATGGGAACGTCTATTTCACATCGAATTCGAAATAGAACAGGAGTTATTTGATAAAATGCTGTAAAGGTTTTCAAAAAGCTAATACTTTAGCTTAGAACTGTCATCTTGAAAAAAAGAGGAAAGTAAAAATAGAAAAGACTTTACAGTAGTTAAGTGACAATTTGTGTTGAACTTAGCTTTAAAAGGAAAAAAAAAAAAAGAAATATATTATTTACGTTAAATACAAAATGCATTGACAAGAAATAAAATCGTGTATTTTGAAGAATACGTGAAACAGTTTACAGGTTTAAAACAGCGAGTTGCTCTTAGGTCTATGTTTTGAAATGTTTGTCTCAGAATAGTTCTGTTCATTCATATTTTCTTAAAATATTTAAATAAATGAAAAAATGGGCTTGTTGCCAGTCAAATTTCAGAAATGTGTCCAGTTTTTAGTATTTTATCTACATATCTTTTCTTTAAGCGGTAGTATGCTAGACTTTTAACTTAATATTAAAAACTATTGACATGAAAATATTTTGAGGATTTTCAAAACAGAAAGTATAATTTTAACGTAGTGAAGTTCTTAAGAATGCCAAACTGTTCTTTATATTTAATATGTCTTTTTAGTACAATTTAAAAAATAAGAAGCTTACATAGGGTCTTGTTTTCAAAGGAAAGATAAAGGAACTTTGTTTTAAAAAAAACCTTTTTTTTTAATATTTTAAATAAAATAATGTGTATATTTTTGAGTAGGAAATACCTGTTGTTAATTGAATTTTTATACTGAATCCATTAAAAATATTTTGATTAAATTAAATCATAAAAATCACACTGAAACAGATATTTTTTTCCTGATGAAATTTGTTTAGTTCCAGAAATTGCTTTTAAAAGTAAAATTTTTTTGTCATATATATATATATATATATATATTAAAATTATTCGTAACTGTATAAACTAAAACACACATAAATCTCATTAAATATTAACAATCTACACAATGATTAAAAAGACGAAACTAAACCTTCTCATATTTTATTCATTACCTTTTAATAATTTTTCAAACCCTTTTGGCATAT
>BMAV01022222.1:0-32623 GCA_019973955.1 Trichonephila inaurata madagascariensis | reverse complement strand
GGAGAGTATTTCCCTTTTTAGTTCCATGCCTAAATTGTGGAGGTGGAGATAGGTGTAGTCGCCTTCATTTTCCCCTTCGGGAATTTTTCCCCCAGCTAAATCGTACTTCACCATGGGCTAAAGGAAAACGCAGGTGTACATCTATTGCCACGTGTTCGTGGGTCCGATCTGATTATGTCAGGGGGCTGAGAAACAAAACAGTACATTTTAAACGACGTTTTAATAACACTTTATTTTTCCTTTTTCGTTTCTTATTTTTGGGTTTTATGTCACCGTTTTACTTGCGCCCATACATTCTTATACAATAAAGATTTTACAATGTTCTTAAGTTACCCTTAAAGTTTAAACCCATGAATTCGGACCCCCTGTATATTAATACAATATTGGTACCTTTTTTCCAGAAAAAAAAGAAAACAAAATTGAATATTTATTATTAGAACCACCCCTGAAAGAAAAATATTATCAGTTAAAAAATTTTTCAGAATCAAGAAAAAAAAAATATTCTCTTTTATAATCCGTTTTTTTTTTGTCATGACTATTCATTTAACAAGTTTCTCTTCGTTAATTTATGTTTCTTTTATTACAGATATGTTAACAAACGGATGTTTTCAGAAGGAAAATAAAACATTTTTCTTCATAAACTTTTTTCTTGTTTTGTAACTTTTTTGCATATTGTTAAAAAGTAAAAACGTAAAAGAAAATTATGAAAAACGAACTAAACCTTTATTTAATTAACTAACACCAAAGGCCTTTATTGCTTTGTATTTTTTTAAACAGAAACTTTATCCGGCAATCACGCTCGCCTTTTTCTCCTCCCGCTTTGTTTTTTCTGCAATGTCACTTGTTTCGTAGTTTCGCATTATGTTTTAATCTTAAATAAAATATTTTTGGGGAAAAATTTGTGGCAGCTTTTTTGAAGCAATCTCCCCCACGGCAACAGAAAGGAAAGCATTTTTATGTTTATAAGATAGCATTAGTTTAATAAAGTATTTAGAAATTCGCTTCAAATTTTTTTTAAAATCGTTGCAAGCTCAGCATCAGTTGTACTAAAATGTCGAAATTTGTCAAATTCAATTTTCGCCATGTTTTTCATATAACGTTGGGCTTTTATTTTTCATTGTGTTAAAAAATTTTTTTATACCCGTTCTGATTTGGCTTTTTTTTCGATACTACATGATTTTTTTTTTGTCATATTTTATATTTATTTTTCCCCAACCACCCAAGCTAATCTAAAATATTTTAATTGAAAAATTGATTTAATTTTTCAGTTTTTTATTCGCAAAGCTTTTGCTAGCTTTATTGATGTTCTTTTAACGATATATTAAAAAGTGTAAAATATATTATCTATGTATTTTGAATCAAAGGCCCCGAATCCCCTTGAAGGTTACCCCAAGTTTAAAAAGCCCAAAACAAAACTACCATTGTAGTTTGGGATTCTTCTAACACCGAATTTAATTTAAAGAATATTACCAAAAATTATTTATTTGGGAATTTTCCAGCGATATTTTGAAATTTTTCAGTTCTGGGAAATCTGTCAAACAGCTGGCATAAAAAAAGATTCTTGTATTATGTAGATAAATTTAATTACTTAAAACTTATTCATTAAAGCACAACAAAAAAATTTTCCTTAACTAAAAAATATAAATCGCCATTAAATTATGAAAATTGGTTTGGGAAAAAAGTTTTGTTAATCAACCCAAAAAGGGCTTGCCTATTAAATATTATGTTTAAAAACTTCTGTGACTCAAGTCCTTTAGAAAATTTCTGATCACTTACCTAAAAAAAAATTTTGAAAAAAAAACTGGTAAAAGGGGGTTCGAACCCAAAAAAAATGCATTTTCTTATTGTTTTTGAAATTACCTTCCCGATCTGGCATTAGAGTATAACAAATTAATGAACCTAATGGACCCAAAAATAAATTGGGGAGATAAAAAAGGGAAACCTGTGGGTGTTGGGAAAAAACCGGGGGAAAACTTATGACTCGGCAACAAACAAAAACGATAACCATAAATTTCCCCATGACTGCAAAATTTAAAAAATTCAAAACAGAAAGTGTCAAAAAAGAGGTAATATTTTTTTGTATTTTGTAATAAATCGTTTGAGTTCTGACTGCAAAGGGGGCGTTGTAATATTTCAATTTTTTAAAAAAAAATATTGAATGTTTTAAATGCTTTAAATCGGATCATTTAAGCAAATGCTTTTGGAAACGGTTAAACTGGGGAACACCCCTCGTATTAAGTGCGATTCAGCAAAAAAAAAGCCTCATGATTAAAACAAATTAAATAACTGATAAATAGAAAAAAAATGAAATAAAGAATTTTCATTTTCAATACCCTCAATACTTCTTTAATGTCCCAAACTTTAGGGGCCCCATCCAAGATCGGTTCCCAATGCAGATAGCATTCCGTTCATATCCCCCCTGCACCCCAAAAAATTGAGTCCTTTCATCGACATCACACGGGAAAAACGGGGGGCCGTGAGAAACCTAACAGGGGGAGCCACCTCCGAGCCAAAAGGAAAAAGGGGGAAATTAAGGGTTTAAAAGGGAACCGCCTCCACCCCAAAAAAGTGGAGACATTCCGTTTGAAACACCTCAAAAAAGAAAAATTTGTGTTTGTCCCCATCACAAATAACGTATTCTGAAAAAATTAAAAAACTTAATAGTTATAATAACTTGAAATTTAATTTAAAAATTAATTAATGCTGAATACTTAATAAATATTAATTTAATTTTGTATGTCTCACGCTACCCATCAACCAATCGTTACAACGTTTTTTGGGAGAAAAATAGTGAAAAGTCTAGAAGAGTTGTTTCTAAATATGTTTCTTCTTTCTTTAATGGATTCTGAGTCAATCGGCGAATAAAAAAACTATGCCATATTTTTTGGGGGAATCAGATTGTGGAGAATCATATAAGTATCTAATTCTGCCAGTTGTTTAAAAAACACTTTTTTTTAAACAAAAGTTTTTTTCATTATCAAAATAGCTTTTTTTCTGGGATACCCTAGAATTGACAATGAGTTCTTTTGCCGTAGAATTTAAAAAAACGAAAATTTACTAATTAATACACCATTTATGTTGATAATTTTGATTTTTTTTTTTAATTCAAAAAGAAATTTTATTAATTCTGATAGGGAACATTTAAAAACTATTAACAGACAAGTTCATAAACTTTGGTAGAATTATCCTCCCTTTGACCCTTGTTGGGATGCACAACCCCCGGAAAAATCAAAAAGATCAAAATGAAAAATGGCCCTTTTTCTCTACTTACTTGTTTATGATAAAAAGAATTCGATTCTCGGGACAGCGGATTCTCTTGGACTATAAAAGCATTGTATAAGGCATAGAGTACGAAACTTGATTACTCTAATTTTTTTGAAAATAGCAAGAAAAACATCTATTTAGAGTAGATACAAATAAATTAACCCTAGATTTTGGACATCGTTTTTTTACAAAAATGGCCCCAAAACACAGTTAAATCCTAGAAATAAAGAAAAAAAATGTTCGAAGAATACGGTTTTTATCATTGACAAATAAATCTGAGATTAATTCAGAAAATTTCGAAAAACCTACCTCCCCCAATAATTTTTTTTAATAACTCTAACAAAGTGTAGTCTGCATTTTGAGTTGAGTTGAGTTAGTTTGGGGATGGCGGGCCCGTTTTTGGGTATACTGCCCAAACACATAGGACTTGGTCTGGGCGGGAAAAAAAAGAAATTGTGGATGCCTAGATGGAGGGCAAAATAGAGAAGGATCAGGGGACCCCGGGGTATGACACCCCTTTTATCAAAAAATAGTAAACCCCGGGAAAAGGTAAAGATCACTATTACCTCGGGGTTGTGACACCCGTACCCCCCTAAAAAAATGAGCCCCTTGGGGGTTATTTTTATCGCAAAAAAAAAAACCCATATCATATATGAATGGAAAAAAGGGTCAAAATTTTCTTATTTTGGGGATGCGACTAGTTCGGAAAGTGATTTTGGGTTATAAATGGATAATTTTCAGAATTTTTTGCCATTTAGATTAGAATCGTATAAAATTGTTTTGGACTTTTTGACAAAAAAAAATTTTTTTAAATACAATACTTTGGCTCAAAAAATTTAACCCAAAACAACTTTTTTTTAAAATGTTTCCTTTTTGGAAAAAAGTTTAAATTATAATAATATTTTCCTATGTAAAACCCCCAAACCCCGTACAGAGGGTCAACTATATTTTGAAAAAATTTACATTATTTTCAGGTTACAAGCATTTGAAATAATTATCGGCGTTTTTTTCTTAAAAAATTTTTTCCCTTTTTTGTCGTAAAAAATGGATAAACCCACTTCTAAGTTATAAATTTAAAAAATTTAGTTGAGCCTCTGTAAAAGATTTGAGCAACATACAGTCAAAATATTATTATAATAAACATTTTTTCCAAAGGGGAAATTTTAAAAATGGGGCATTCTATGTTCATTTTTTTTCAAAAAAATTGCACTTAAATAATTTTTTTTGTAATACTATTCTTAAAAAAAATTTAATATCATTTTCTAATCTAAATGACACTAAATATCATAAATTTATCCATTTATCCCTTTTTAAAAATCAGGGATCGAACGGTCTTCCAAATTTTTACCCTATTTTGAATAGATTTAAATGGGGAGGGAGAAAATTGGGGGTTATTTCTGATATAAAACAAGTATTTCTATAAATTGCCCTAAATGAAGTTGATAGGTTTGGTAATAAGTTTCGTCAGGTATGGAAAGGTGACCCTTCAAATCTAATATTTAGCATATCTTGTGCAGCCCTTTTCTACATGTGGCTTCATTTTCTTCCGTTCTGTTGTATCAAAACCTGTTTTTATTAAAGAGTTAAACCTATGTTTCATAAACGATCTTCATTTTTCAATTGTATTGATAAAACAGATGGAGTTTTAAAACCATTAAAATTGACCTTTAAAGAAAAAAAATAAAATTTTTGGTCAAAAAATTTTTGAATTACTTGAGAATCTTATTTCATTCTGTTTAAAAATTTTTGCGTATAAGAAAAGGCAATTTTTTTGCTTTTAAAATTTGGGAGAATATCATTGGAAACTGCTTTTGAATCAAAATGTTCCTAAAAAAATTTAAATAAAATTAACAATATGAAATGTTCATGTAGTGTAGCTTGGTAAAAATATAGTCTAGACTGTGCTATTGCTTAATGCCCCCATTGATTTTTTTTAAAGCCCCCCAAGACATCTTAAAAGCAAATTAAAACTTTTAGAGTTCATTAAACGTTTAAGATTTTTTTACGTTGAAGATCCTTCTCTGAACCATTGAAAGAACCTATTTTAATTAAAAATTAAACAAAGAAAGAATACTGATCAATTTTAATGTTCCCCCAAGGTTTTCCCTTAATTTTGAATTCTTTTGTACTTTTTTGGTCTTTTTTTTTTTAAGTAGTGATAGTTAAAGGTGACTTTTTTTTCCCTCAAAAAAAATGTAAATTAATGAAAAGGATGTAAAGCAGATTTAACTAAATGTTCGTTGTTATTTAAAATAATAGATAAAATGTGTTCAAGTTAGAGGGGTTTATTAACTTTTTAACTTTAATATTAAATATTTTGCGAGAAAACTATTTTAAATAGCATTAAATTTTTAAAAATTATTTAATTGTAAAGTTTAACTGTTTTTTAGTTATTTTTAAGATGAACAAATTATTTTTTAAAACTCTTCATGCATTGAAATGAAACTTTGGGAGAACTGATTTTTTTCTTTGCTTTGGGGAATAAACGCAGAAATGATAAATATCTTCTGCACAAAAGTTTTTTTTTTTAAAAGATTTTAAGATATAAAGAATCTTTTACTAGCAAACAAACTAAATGTTCATGTTGTTAGTTAAATGAATAGATTGTTTAAGTTAGATGGATTTATTAATTTTTTAACTTTAATATCAAATACTTTGCAGAGAAAAAAACTTTTTAAATAGCTTTTAAATTTTTAAAAAAAATATTTGAATTCGAAAAGTTTAACTGTCTTTTAGTTTTTGCAAGATGAACAAATTAGTTCTTTAAAACTCTTCATGCATTGAAATGAAACTTTGGGAGAACTGATCTTTTTATTGCATTGGAAAAAAAGCGCAGAAATGATAAATATCTTCTGCAAAAAAATTTTTCCCAAAAGATTTTTAAAGGTATCATATGAATCTTTACTAGCAAACACTTCGACTAATGTTTATTTTATTTACTTTGAAAACTGAAAAAAATGTGAAAAGTCTTATATTTTTAAACAAACTTCTGTTTGTTTGAAACGAAAAATGGAATCTTTTCACATTGAAGGATTTTTCAAATAGAAATATCGAATCCTTGATGTCTAAATATTTCTAAAAATGTTTTGGTATTTCCGTAACAACAATTTGTTTGTCACATTGTATTTAAGCTTTAATTATTTTGTGTTTCCATTACTTAAACGGACTTTAAATTTAAATTTTACGTCGAAAAAAGTACCGTATTTATTCGAATCAAGTCCCCCCCGTTCCTCACCGTTTTTGTAAAATAAATAAAAAAATGTGAAAAAGGGGTACTTTTCTTTTCCCCGGGCTAAATCTCACCTACCCATTTTTTATTGACGACAACACACGATAAATGCAAAAAATGTTAATAAATGTTAGTTCTCTTTGGGTTTTTCATCTATTTTGATGTATTTAAAAAAAGACGTTACTGAGGGAAAAAGACTACAACTTGTTTTAAAAAGGGGTGTAAAGGGTTACCAGCAGGAATATTTTTTTTGGTGTTTTGTACCATTTTGGCGACTTAATCGCTTGCTCCCAAGAAATGGAAAGGTATTGTAACATGGTTTATAGCTATCTGGTATTTACAAAATTTAAAAAAATAAAATGACAACTCTAAGTAAATAATTTTTATTTTTAAAAGTTAAAAATTTTTTAAATGCATACTTTTAAATACATACATGTAATTATTTGCTTAAATTTTCTCTTGAAGGATTTCGATTCAAAATGTTCTGGATTTTCCTTAATACTTAATTTTTTTTAAAAAATCAAAATTTTATCTCCCAACACAATCGAAACGTTAGACTTTTTTTTAAAATTGGGTGATACAATCTGGCATCAACTAAGTATTCGGACCCTTTAGAAAAACTTTTTCCGGGAAAAAATATGATTATAACAGCTTCCGGTTGAACATAACCGTAAAAAGCGATATCTTAAAAACAAAGATGTCATTTTTTTAAGTGCTCTAAACGGGGGAGCTGACTTTTTTGGGTACGGGGTACTTCTAATTTTTGTAGGTGTTGCGGTCCACCTGTGAGTAGGTGTAGGAGATAAAAAAAATATACAATGCAGTTGAATTTATTTTACGAATCTCTATTTTACGAATTTTCTATTTAGCGAACTTTTCCTGGAACCAAGAACATTTACTGTTTTTTTCGTAAAATAACCCTAAAAAGGGAAATGCATTTTCGTTCAACGAAATTTTTTTTTATGGTTTGATTTTTTCTCCTTATTTTTTTAAAAACCGTACGAATCTGAGAGCAATTTTTCCCAATTTTTTTGCTACGGAAAATCGGGGGGGCTTTGAATCGAAAATTTTTTTGGGTTGGGGGATTTAGAGCAATCACAGCCATGCAAGTATTTAACAATTTTATAATAGTAATAAAATAACTAATTATTCAATCCTTATTAGTTTTCCTTTTAATTTTTTTTTAATTTCGTTAAACTGGATATCGATAAACTATTTTTTGCTATTTTCGCAAAATCTTTTCGAGAATTTGGAGTTCTGCTTAGAATCGATAGCAGCTTTGATTCGAATAAATAGGAAAATTTCGACCTTAGCAGATGGCATGAACAGGTCTTGTGAAAGTGATCAAAAATGTAGGGGTCCACTGGTCGATCCCCGACTTAACCCATCCCCGGGCCTAAATATTCGAGGTGACTGTCCATATGTATTTGTTTTTTGAGTTTCGGGAAACATTTTATGTTTATTTAAAAAAATATAAATTGATTAAAAATGCGAAAGGGTTCTTTTTCCCACCCAAGGCAACAAATTAAATAGTTCGCACCTGAAAATACTTTCAGCCAAGCCGAATTTTGCATACATGAACCTTTTAATTGTTTTTGGATCCGACTACGTTCGGGAAACCGGGGTTTTAAAAGCACATAAATGGATATTTTTTATGATATTTAGTGTCACTTAGAATAGAATACATGTATAAAATTGTTTTAAGTACATTTTAAAAAAATTTATTTTAAAAAAATATTTCGGGAAAAATTAACTTAGAACAATCTTTATTCAAAATGTTCTCCTTTTTTGAAAAAAATTTTCTATTATAGAATAATATTTTCCTGTATATAGCTGACTTTTTTTACAGAGGCTCAACTAGGGTTTTTAAAAAAAATTCCCCTTTTTTTCAGAGTTGCAAACCTTGAAATAATTATCGGTGTTTTTTTTTTAAGATTTCTCTCCTCTGTTGTCGTAAAACATGGATAAAATCACTTTAAATTATATATTTCAAAAATTTAGTTGAGCTTCTATACAGAGGTCTGGCTATATACAGGCAAAATATTATGATAATAGAACATTTTTCACAAAAAAGGGAAAATTTTTTTAAAAAGGGTCTTTATGCTTCTTTTTCAAAATTTTGTCAAATAACTTTTTATTGTAAAACTATTCTAAAACAATTTTATAAACATTTTCTAATCTAAATGACACTAAATATCATAAATATTATCCATTTATTTTAGAAAATCACGGTTCCGAAAGTATGAATACCTTAACTCGCGTATTAAGTTCAATTTCTTATCCCAAAGAATTTTCCGCTTTCGATTCTAAACCCCACCCGATTTTAAATACCTTAACATTAAAAAAATTCGGCTAAGCTTCGAATAAGTCGGGATGTTTTAAAAATAAAAATATGTATCCGTTCACGAAAAATACTAAATATTGTCAATTTGTTTCACTGATTAATTTAACAACTTTGTCGTTAAAAAGATAAAATAAAATTTTTTTAAAACCCATCTTTGTAAGCCTTTACATAAATAATTAAGTACACTGAAGTAACGCGTAAAAATTTTTTTTTTTTCCCGATTCTAAAATGATTTAAACCATTGACAAATGTAAAAGTCTGCAAAATTTGAAATTGCCTGCTGACTGAAATAATAATGCTAATATGTATTCCAATAACAGAATAATTTGGGAACGCTGGGATACCATTTTTTTTTTTGCATAATTTTATTTATTTAATAAAATGCTGGCTGAACCCCAGTGGGGAAAAAAACAAATTATTTTTTTTCTTCTAATTACGTTCGTAAATTGAAGAGAATGGAACAATTATTTACAATTAATGAATGACCGTAGTTTCTTTGTGTTTCTCGTTTAAACTTCTGATTACCTTTAAAAAAAACTATTATACAAGCATTGTAGCAACCTTTCAAACCACCTTTTTATGTACATACTTAACTAAAAAAAATTGGGAAAATATTTAGTGTTTCGTTTATTTTTTATAATCCATTGCCTTGAGCAAAATTCATAAAATTAAAAGTTGTTTTTTACATATAAAACTGGCTGTTTAAATAAAATTGAATAGTTAAAACATTTCTCTTAATTATATTAACCCAAGAACCATAGTGAATATTTTTTTTAAAAAAATTTTTATTCGTGGTCTGAATCATCGATTTTTATATACTTAATTTTAATAATCTCCAAGGTATTTAACTCTTTTTATTTACTAAAAAAAAATTCGAGGGCAGAAAGCCCTTCTACAAAATACTTCATTGCATCAAGTGCAAGCGTGATTCTCGGGGTTTTTTCGCTAGGGGGATGTGGGGCTCAAGATCAGGGGATCTTTGGGGAAAAAACAGCTCTCTTAACTCTTACGGAGACACTGCTTTTTCGTCTCTTGCGCCTCCCATTTGCACGAGTTGGGACTAAGAGGAGTTATCGAGGTGCAGTGGAATTGTGTTCTTTTTGGATATTTAAAAGTGCTATATATTTACCAACGTGAGTACTTATTATTTGTTTTGATTTAGAATTTATTTTTAACAAAGTTTTGACAAGTTTTTGTTTATCCAAAATAAATAGAAAATATTTCACATCAAACTTTGAAATGTGTTCATTAGTTGTATTGTCTATTGGTATTAGTTGTTTTATTTGGTATCGTTGTTATGAACTTATGTTTATGCTATTCTATTAAAATTGTTAGATCTTTATAAAAAATATTTTTTCAATTAAAATTGTACGACATTTTTCAAAGTTTACTTTTGGAATTTATTATATCAGGAACGCGATGAATTTTGTTACTAATTTTATATGATTACGTTTTCTATTGTATTTTTATTATAATTTGATATATTAAAAGGAATATTTTGTTTTAAATGATTTGGCAACAAATGTTTTCAAAGGTTTTTATTTTTATTATAAAAAATTTTTTTTAAAAAAAACTTTTGCTTCGGGGCGTTTTCTTTCAACTAATTTCTGGAACTGAATAATTAACAAAATATTATTCTCTTTTTAATTGTTTAAAATATCTTTGGTTCAAAATAACATAATCTATCCCATTTTACTATTCTATTAGTTACTTAATTGAAATATTTAGGAGGTATCAATATATATGTAGTTCAATATGAAAAAGTTATAAAATATTTGTTTTGTGCATAAAGTTAATGCGGTGGTGTCTTTAATGTCTTTGAAAATGCTAAACAAAAGTTTGAAAACTTTGTTTTAGATAATGATATTTTGATTATATGCACAACAGCAGCGCAAAGGATTTAGAATATGTTGATTATGAAAATTAAAGAAATTGATTGAAAAATAGCTTTTCTCATTTTGATTTAAAAATATAAAATAAAATATGTGTAAGTATGTGAATATTTGTATGAAATATTCAATGAAATATTTTGTTTTGAAATGGAGGGTATTTTAAGTATTTGAAAAATTTCCAATATTTTACTCTACACTTTTGTTACATTAGTAATAGACATTCTAAAATATTTAAATCATATGTTAAATCCGAAGTGTAAAACATACGGTTTGATATTTACAGTGAAACATATTTTTGACGGATCCCTTTTTGTGCGATTTTTTGTTAAAATATAATTTGTAAAAGCTTTTTTTCCCAAAGTTTGAAATTTTGAATATTTTTTTGCGGGTTTTTTTTTATGCACTCTAAAACAACAAAAAAAATAATTTGGGATTGTATTTTATACTAAAATGTTATACTAATGTATTTTATACTAAATCAAATGTATTCTTTAGTTTTAATGTGTTTGGGAATATGTGTACACATATAATTTAATTCGTTTACATTTGACAATAAACTTGTTTCAAGTTGAAATCTAACAAAGAAATAACATAATAAAATGAAAGGAAAATAAATGCCCCTAGGGAACAGTTTAATGAAACAAATACTAAAAAAACAACACAAAATCTTTACATTGTAAGTTTTAAAGTTTTTTTTCATCGTCTTCTTTTCTCTCATTTTAATTCTTAATTCAGTATTTAAACAGTCTGCTGTTATCATTTAAGCGCCTTTAGTTTCAAAGTGCATCCGTCTTAATTGTCTTAAAATGATATTAAAAAATATCTAGCTTTTCGCGTTTACTTTTTTTTTTACATGGGGAATTCTGTAATTTCTTCTGAGTCATTATCTCACTAGATAGTGAAAAATTTTTCATTTTGTTCGTAGCTTAATTGTGTAAAAGGGAAAACTAATCATGGGCGACTTGTGATTTAATTATACTCTAAATGAACAATTTTCATGAGAGTATTTTTCTTATATTTCAACTTATTTTTATTATGTGTTTTAAAACTCACTGTGTTTTATAATTTCATGAGTTATAATGGTAATTTAAGGATTTATACCTTTTTTTTATTGTACATTGATTGGAATAGATCTTTTAAGGTCAGAGAAAAATTTGAATTTATAGAAGATAATAACAGTAATGAATGGAAGAATTTTACTAACTTTATTAGAGCCACCATAAATTTACGGGGGCTTTTTTTTTAAGTAAGGCCGTTGGCGTGTATATTACTTTACGCCGCAATGAGTTCTCATCATGACCAGCATCCTGTTGAACACACCGTGCCATTTCGCTCTGTAGTATGTGAAAAGCTTGCTGTGCGTCTTTAAAATGTTAAGGTGATTGAGTCCCCGCAAGTGTGAGATACGGTCTGTTATCCGTTTTTGACTGCGAAAACATGTCGGTGCAGACATTCATCCCATGTAAAAAGTTTATGGTACTGAAGCAATGAGTAAAGCAAAGTTGGGGAAATGGGTCGGGAAGCAAGAGGGTGAACAAAAATCCATGACAAGAACGCTCAGGCCGGCCCCCCTGTAAACACTAAAATTGTAAGTAGTTGAATTTAGGAAAGAAACTGGTTTGAGGTACCTTTTCTAGTACCTCACACAGTCTTGGCGGGAAACGCTTCACAGTGACAAGGAAGAAATGAAAGTGGCCGTGAACGTTTGGCGTTCCCAAACCAAGGCAAATTTTTAAAGGGTTTTTTTAAAAATTTTTAAAAGAAAGTACATTAATAAACTCGCAACTGTGTGAAAAAAAAAACAAAAAATATGTACAATCCTAAAATAAAAGTTTTTAAAACAAAATATTGTAGTTATTTTTTAAAAAACAAACGGATCTTACTTAAAAAACAGCCCTCGTCCCAATTACAGTCCAAAACAATCCCAATTAATTCAGTAACATGACGTGATTGACGTCCGTTTGGCAAAGAAAATAATAGCAAATCTAAAATATTTTTTTTTGAATCTTGATCAGTAATGTAAACAAATGTTTCACTCAGTTATAGGGCTTAAGAAGATATATTTCCTAATGTTATATATTTCTGCAAATTTTTGCTATTGTTATAAATTCGAATAAATATTTCCGCTTGTCATTGATATCAACAAAATTTGCTTCTGCCGTTTGTTATAATGTATAAATATTTTTGTTAACCCATAAATAAATGTCCTTTTGCTATAAAAGATAAATGTTTGTTGTTGTGACGTATTGCAAAATATATATGCTTGTTATAACGTATTTTTCTATGTGTATAACGACGTAAGTATAATATATAACAACGGAAGAATAACATATTTATTCTTTTAAATTGCTATATTCCGCTTTCATCATTCCATTATCATTCGTTCCGTCGGAAACAATTGTTTTTGTTATATACCTCAACAAATATACTACCTATTGTTAAAATTTTTTAAAATTCAAATTGTCATCCATGGTTTTTTTGACTATCTGTGGGGAAAAAGGGGTTTTTTTACTGTAAAACATTGCCCTTTTCCCCGTAAAAAAAAAACCCCTCTAAATTGAACTTCGTGGCCACGATAGCCAAGCGGTTTTGATGACGAACTAGTGGGTCAGTTTGTCATGAATTCGAATCTTAATGCTAAAGATCCACGTGTAGAAGGAACGAGGGGGGTTAAATATTTTTTAGGGAAAAAATTCCTTGCTTTGCGGTAGTTTGATCGTTTGGAGAGGGGGGTTTCTAGTTCGGGGTTTTGTTCTCCCCTTTTTTTACGTGTTCAAAAAAGATCCTTCTAATAAATTTTGTTGTCTTTTAGTGCAACTTTAACAAACACTCACACGAGTAATCCCTATAATAGTATCATAAGCCTATCGTTTTTATTTCCTGATCGTTATTCAAAATTTTGTGTCTCTTGGCCCTTAGTAAGAATGAGATGAATTCAAAACGAAAAGAATTGTAAAACGTTGGTGACATCTAATTTATGTTTACATTTGGATTTTTGCCATTAGCTCTCAAATCAATATTCTGCATTTTTATCAAAACAAACTTTTAAATGTTTAACTAAGTTATACTTCGGAATTGAAATTTTAATTTTTTTAAAATTTCAAGGTTCAAAATACTCAGATTATAGTTTCAATTATAAAATCGTTTATGGAAAGTTCTTTATACTGGCTTCGTCTAACCCGTTGCCATTACATGTCGGTGGTAGCCTAGTAGTTACGATTGCGTATACGTGGACGTCGTGTAATGAGTTCGTGTTCTAATGCTCTTGAAGACTTACCATGTAGAAGGTATAATACCTCAAAAAATCCCCTTGGGGCTGGTGTGGATGACTGACAATTTTGTTAGCTTTCATCCCCTCCTTAACCGTTTCAAAAATTTCAAAAAACCATTACCAATGGTTTTGTGTTCTTTTAAGCTATGTTAATAAAAACTCGCTTCCCCTTTGCATCATGTGGCGGTATCCGAGTGGTATAGGTATCCCGGGTCGTGGTTTTTTGCCTTGTCACGGGGAGTTCAAGCCCAGTACCACTAAAGACCCGCCGTGTGGGCAGTATCACGTTAAACTTTGGGGCGGGGAAGCCTCCCGTTGGTGTGGTGGGTAGTTGGAGGGGGGCCAGTCAGGTGTCGTCCACGTCACTTGACCAGGTTCAAAATTACTGGTCCGTCGCAAAACCCTCTGTGCTACCACGTAATTCCATGGAGTCACTGATAATTATCAAAATTTTCTTAACTTCTTTGTTAAATTTAAAAAATTAATTTGTCACGTAATACTTTTAGGGGTTAAAATTTTTTTTACCAAAAATTTTTATTTGTTTTACTTTCATAAATTGTTTTTTTAAATAATTGTTTTTATTTAATATGTCACCCCCTCATTTAAAATTATCAGTAAAGTGAAAATTTTTAATGTTTTTTGTAAAAAAATATTAAATTTGGCTCATATCTTAATAAAGGCAGCGAAATTAAAATTCATGCTTCTTTTTTGGGTAACTGTCTTTTTCGACCAAAATTAATTTCTTTGGGGCTTATGCAATTCGCAAAAAAAATCGAAAAAATTTGATCGATAGGTTTTGGGGATCTCTATTTCATTTTTTCTTAAGAACCACCAAACAACAAAGAAAAGTGCCATAGTGTTTATCTGTTGCTTCTATTCAAGAACTGGAGAGCTATTCATCACTATAGAGAGATGGAATGGATTTCTATTACATGGGAGGTCGGATTGAATATTCAAAGTCGCATTATTCCGTTTCTGATTCGAACTAACGATTGAGTAGACTTATGTGTATAAGTAGTCATATAAGCCTTGTGTGTCTTTATATGTGCTATTGTGTAAAGAAAACTGCATGTAGTAAACTTACTTATTCTCTTTTTCAATGAATGGATCAAATCAATTAATTTATTACTTTTTTACGTTTAAATTGCCGTACAGGAATCGAGCATATCATGCTATCTTCAGACTAGCGTGTGGTCACACGAACTCGTGGCTGACGTGTTATGGGTTCAAACCCTGGTGCCACTGAAGACACGTCGTATAGATGGTTGATGCGAATTAAATCTGAGTAGATGAAATTCCTCTCATTGATGAGGTAGTTTGGAGAGGGAGGTAGCAGCTTAAGTGTCGTCCTCGTCACTTAAATATGGTTAAAAATTACGAGGTCCGTCACCAATAACTCTAGTGTTGCTTAATAGTGGACATTGATATAACTTTCACTTCAGACCTTCATATCCTAATGTGTCTTTAAACTTGGAATATTTTTATATTAAGAATTTCTGGCTTTAGACAATAGTTGAAACCAAATATACGTAGCTTCTTAAAATCAAATTTTGATTTTAATTTTGAAGTGTTTTTATAGAAAGTGATCGAAGTTGCGCCTTTTTTATACAAGTGAACTAAATGTTGTATGAAAAGGTCGGATATTAATATGTTTAGAATACATTGAAGATCAAAATATATTGATGGATATTGCTGGTGTAATGAGAGCTTCGGTGAGTGTATTTTTTAATGGTGTTATTGTCATACCTCGCAGATCTTGTGGTTAGCAATCAATCCCTTTTCTGTTGCGTGTTTAAGTTCTGGTGGGCCACTGAAAACCCCTCCTTATGCATGTTCAATCTATCTGAATTAAAGTCCTTGTTGGCGTGATGTGGTAGTTTAGAGAGGGTTCCAGTGCAGGTGTCAAATTCGTCAATTGACTGAGGTGCAACATTTTGGGAGGCATCTTCAATAGCTCCTGTGCTTGCTTTTTAGTGTGACGGGTATAAGCACACACTTACATGTGCACACACTTATATGTGCACACACATCCTAACGCACTTACACGCAACCAAAAGAGCTTGCGTACATCTACACGCATGCACATGCTCTTAGACGCATCCGCACCCACGTACACACGCACTTAGACGCATCCGCACCCACGTACACACGCATTTAGACGCATGCGCACGCACGTACACACGCACTTATGCTCAAAAAAGCACTTACATGCATCCACACGCACTTAGACGCATACGCAAGCACGCACATACACACGCACTTATGCTCAAAAGCACTACGCATCCACGCAATTAGACGCATCCGCACCCACGTACAACGCATTAGACGCATCCGCACGCACGTACACACGCACTTAAACGCATCAGCATGTACACACGCACTTAGACGCATGCGCACGCACGTACACACGCACTTATGCTCAAAAAAGCACTTACATGCATATAGCACAACCATACGCACGCACGCTAATATGCACACACGCGTGCACAGATGCACGCACAAACATGAAAGCACACACACATTATAAGGAATAATTTGTAAAATCAAGTACTTTATTTAAAGGATCAGTTTTTGTTAAACAAATTCAGCTTAAAACCTCCCTTAGTGTTAATAGAAAGTAGCGTTTTTTGAAATAATCATTGTGCTAACGTTTTTTTAGCTGAATACGTTATATATAATACTCTTAAAATTTTTTAATAAATTGCATTGAAATTTTCTATTAGAATTGTTAATAAGTAAAAAAATAAGCATTTTTTTCATACTTAATTTTGATAAAGTTTATTTAAAAAAAATCGACAGAGTATATAATATCAAAGAAACATTTCAGAGAAAATAAGTATATTAACTTATTTATAACGTATCTAATACATTTTCAATAGCTTAAGTCAACTCTGACCACATCATAAGATGGAATGATAAATTACAAGACACCTTTTTAAAATGTCGATTCGAAATCTCGAAAATATATCCTGATGATCTTTAAAAAAACCGGAATGGGAAAGCTTCAAATACCATAAGTAACCCAATAGGTCACATTTTCGTGAATGTTGAGGCAATTTATGATAGAGAGTCGGATTCCATGCATGGACTTTTTATATTTCGGTTTTATGTATGTGTTTTTCATGATGATGGAGCTTTCGCCCGAGTTTTATGTTTCATTTTAGCTAAATGAAAAATAAAAAAAAGAATGTTTTTATGATAAGGTAGTGAGCTCTCCTCTTTTGTGTTTATTTCAAAAAGGAAAGAACTTCTGGAAACCTTTATATTTTTTGCTACTTTGTTCAGATGTTGTCATTTTATAATACATTTTATTTATTAACTCGCTTTGTGAGTCATTTTTATGTGCAAGTTTGTTAAAACTAATTATTTCCAAAAGGGTTCTTTAATTATTACATAATTTAATTACTGAAATAATTGGCGTTGCTTGGGAAAGAGAGTAAAAGTTTATTTAAACTTTGTAAATAATTAAAATATAAAGTGACATTTTTAAAAAAAGTTTAATGAAATCTCGTATCAAATTATTTCATTAACGATACAATTTAAAAAGTACAAAATAATGATGACTCAATAGAATATCGGAACATGCCAAAAAACAAATTAAGAAGGAAAAGCTTTAAGACCTCAAGACAAAAGTAGGGTCTTCCACTCTAAAAATTGTGATTAGTTCCTATTTTTTTCAATAATTTATTTAAAATTATTAACTATATGGAAAATTTTACAAAAATTGTAAAGTCAAAAAGTTTAGATTTTAGCATGTGGGTGTTTCTAGAATCTTGTAAGAACTTAATGCAGATTTTTAGTAATCATTATTTGGGCAAGAAGGTTAGAATCGGAATAAAAAGCAAGTTGGCATACATGGTTATAAATAGTAGATGAAACATATATGAATTATTTACAAAAAATTAATTTCATCAATATCTCTTTGGTCTTTGTTATTTTGTACACTACTATGAAAGAATTTATTACAAATGAAAGTTATTCCGAGTTTTACTTAATAGTAAAAAAAAAAGTCAACATTCTCACCAAATAGAAAATACTAAACTAAATCGTGGCGCAACGGGGCCAATCCACTGTGCCATCCAGTATTCATGAGCTATGTTCTATTCGATGGCAGTTTTGGGCCGAAACCCGTTTTAGTCCCCCAAGCTTGGTTCATTTATTACCCAGGGAGGGTTGAAAGGTTGAATGCCTTTTCCCAGCCCACAGATTGTGAGGGAAGCGCGCGCACCCTCGGCACGGGGTTCAGTATAAAAAATACTTTTTGGGGGAACCCCAAAGTTTTTGGGGCTGTCATACATGCAGCGATGATCCCCACTATATATTGTTTATCAATCCGGGATCTGGCGAAAGCAGCTCCGGGAAAAATTGGGGGGGTTAAGAACCCCCCTCAAATGTTTTGGTGTAACTTTATTGTTTGGTTCCTACAGTTTGGAGAAGATAGTTCCCAAGATAAAACCTTATTTATGAAACTAAGCCCGCACCTTTCCTTCTACACGTTTTTGGGAAAAATAAAAATTGTTAAAAAAGTTCATAAATATCATAAAAATAAGAAATAAAAAAAAAAAAAATTAAAAAAATTTTAAAAGAAATAATAAAAGTTAAATTTTTAATTTTTTCTAAAAGTATTAAAAATTTTCAAATCGTGAGAATTTATAATTACCTAACCGTAGTATCATGTTTGGAAAAAAGATTTTCATTTTATTTTAAAATTACTTGGTTTTTGGGGGTCGGCGTTTTCCCATGGGGTCCTTTCCTACCATCCCAAAGCATTTGTTTTGAAGATTTTTTTCAAATAATGATGAAAGAAGAATGTAAAAAAAAAATGACTGATAAATTCCAAACTAAATTATATCATTTTTCTTAAGCCATCGAGTGTTTTTTTCAAACCGTGTCAAATTTTTTAGTGGCCGTTACTTTTCCCTTTTTTTGCATATAAAATTCTCCCCTTTTTTCCTACTTGAATATGTGAACTCGTCTTGATGGGTTTGGATAACTGAATTATATATATACTTAATAAACTGTGGGAAAGGGGAAAATCATCGATCAATGGCCAATGGAGGTTCATTTTCCTTTTTAAAAAAAATTAAAACCCCACCCCCCCATCCCAAAAAATGTTTTGCTTTTTTTTCTAAGCCCCGCCCAATTTTCAGTAACATTTACACTGGAAAAATGGTGCGGCTTAGATTCGAGTAAATACGGTAGCAATATCTTTCTTTCTGAATTGTTTTAAAAGCGTTTCACTTAAGACGTTTTGCTCAAATTTATATTCGATGTAAGTAAGTGTATTTTACCAAGAATAGATAGTCGACCTTGATTTAACGATTTCGTGGGAATTGAACATTTTGTTCGTTACATTGGGGTTATTCGTTATAACGGGGTCCAAGCAAAAGACATTTTTTTTGCCCTTAACTTTTGTAAATTATATAATAAGCGAGTACACACAAAAAAATATCCCGAGGTAAAAACTACACTCTTTTTTATTTAACAGCAAAAATTTTATTAGGCCCAAGGTCGCGTATACTGAGTTAGGCACAGTAGGCCTCGTTCCTCATATGACGTCGCGCCACTGAGTTAAGGTAAAAATATTATTAAGGCAGTGCTTCTCAAAGTTTCAATACTCGCGACCCAATATTCAATCATAATTTTCATATCGCCCCCCTAATAGGATAACAATGTATTGAATTCAATAATACTATATTTTGATGCTAAGACTCGACTTTAACTCTTGTGCCACCGGGTATTTAAAAGTCTTCATTTGCGCTAATTGTCTTACGTATATTACGCTCTTTTCAGATGTTTTCCATTATTATTCTGAAAGTTTGAATTGAATAAAAGGACTTGACACAGTGTTTGCATTAAATTTACTCATTTCAGAGGCTCTTTTTAATTGCTTTTATTTATTCCTTTTCTCTCCGTAACCTTTAATCGGCTGTTAAGGGAATTATTATAAACCGTACAAATTATCAATATAAGTGCTAATTTTTGTACATACTTTTATATGTGACAATCCCATATGTCACTGGTAATTATTAAACTTGTTCTTAACTTAGTATTGGTAAATTAATTATAAAATTATTGTAATCATTGGTAAATTAATTATAAAATTATGAATTATTATCATTGTGTAGCACCGATATATTTATAAGTGCAATACTCAGTGTAAATGTGTATTTTTTTAATGTCAGAATGTATTTTGTTTGTTTACTTTTAGTAAATTAATATTTTTTTAAAAATAATCTTTGTTTTCACTTTCAATAAACCTTCGCCCCCTTTTACAGTTGTCACGGCCCCCAGTTTGAGAAACACTGTATTAAGGAATGATTATGCACCAGTCAATTGAGCATTTTAAAATACTGTCTAATAGATGTTTGGAAATCTTTCTGATTCCTTACCAGTTCTTCATTCGACTTAATGCAGAGAAAAAATAATACTACGTCAATTAAAACCTGCTACATAAGGTATATTTTCAGTTTCCGAACAATGTAAAGCTTTAGAAAACGTAACAGATTTGATAAGAGCTTCATAATCAATTTCTGAATCAGGAATCACTATTCATTGGCATCGACACATTGACAATTTCCTGAATTCCAGTTGCATTGCTCGGCAGTCCGCCATAAAATATGCCTTACGTTGTGGAGTACGATGAGAAAAGAAAGGGGTTTCTAGTCCTATTCAAAACTCATACGATAGGTTGCACTCATGACTCATATCCACCTGTAAGTCTAATAACGTTCTGTTTACTTTCCCGTTGACATTTGCTACTTACAAAACACAACTTCTTTTTTTGTTCCATACAAATATGTAACTTGAAAAAAAAATCAGATTTTTTCTAATACAAACTAATAAAGTTTTTTTCAGCTGTTGAAATAATTCGTTAATTTGGGGTTTATTATTCGTTAAATAGGATTCTTGTGCCTTCATTTTAATCGGGGAGTTAAATCCGTTAAATCGCGAAATTCGTTAAATAGGGGTCAGACTGTATTCTTGAAATTCATTGATTGAATTTCTCACATTGTAAATTAGTCATTTTGTATCAACATCAAGATAATTGGTAGTTCATGCATTATTCAATGACTTGTATGTTTCATTGCCTGTGTTTTTGAGTGTGTTTTGATTTAGTTTTATCTGAAGTTACTAACTTATCTTGGGTGTTTCTTTCTGTTTGTTTCGATCATCGCCAACTTTCCTTCTCTTGGCATTGAAATGTAAAACAGTTTTGTACTTATCTCTTGAAAACCACACCTTTCTCTTGCTTTCCTATGTTACATTTCCTTCTTAGTATTGAAATGCTAATTTTTACAGCCGCTCATCTCTGTCTAACCTTTAAAGTACTTTTATGGTGTACACCTCTTACTGTCGTCTCAAAATTTATTTTTTCTATCCGTTAGTATTCCTAATTTATCTCGACTGGAAATAATTAATCTGAGTTGTATTGAGATTTTTTGTCTTTGTTGTTTTCTTCACAGTACGTCTTGTTAATATAAATGGATTAAAACATTACGTAACTCATTATGGAGGTAAAACAAGTAATATAAAAATTTTTTTAGTCAATTCCTACTTAGATCAACGAAGAAAAATTTTATTTTAGTTTTGCCAGTCAGTTACAATTAATACAAATATGTATATACATATGACAGTAGAATCATTACACAAGTGGTAAAAAATACAAAGCGATTTTCCCTTTGCAATTTTTCATTTATCTTCTATATAGGGTGTTGGTTTATTTTTGGTTTATTACTATTTATTCATTCATTAAATTTAATAAAATAGTACTGTAAAAAACAAATCACATTCTCAGAAAGACTATTACTTAATTAACGATTTCAACAAGATATATATAATATATATACACTAGCGGCCCGACAGACGTTATCCTGTACACACGTCTTAAATCCAAAAAGTTCAAACTGTTTTGAATGAGTTTTTTCCAATCTGGACTTTTTTTTGATGAAATTTTTTTTAAAAAAAGTTATTACAATACCTGACGTCGTCACATGCACAGTTACCACAATCCGACCTATCAATTGCGTTTATAAGTGTATACTATGAATATAGTAATGCTTATTCGGAATAGGAGCGGTTGTTTTAATCAAATGATAAAAAGACAAACTCGAGTTATTTTCTATAATAACAGATATATTTTTAATGCACAATAAATAAATTTATCGCCATTCAATGTACAATATTTTTGGTTAATCCTTGAGGGTATAAGCAAACAATGCATGGTTTGCCAACATATATAATTGGCCGTGCGAAAACAAAAATTTTTCCTCTTTATTTCTTTTTTTTTCTTGCCGCACATGGAATAAACAACACACAGGCGTTAAACAACGATGCGTTTTTAAGGTTTTTAAATAATATCTTTTAATCCATCATATGGTCAATCACAGTTGCCACGGTAGCAGAGTGGTCAAGGTATCAGATTGTGGCTGGCCCTTGTCACGAGTTCGAGCAAAGTACCACTAAAACCCGCCGATGCACGTTAAATCTGTCAAGAGCCCAAATGCCCCGCGTTGGTGTGTGGTAGTTAGGAGAGGGGGTACCAGCACAGGTGTCGTCCACGTCACTTGACCAGGAGCTCAAAATTGTGTGATCCGTCGCCAAAAGACCTCGTGTATCTGAACTGTGCAGTTAATATTCACTCACTCACCAGCTAAGTATCGGACCGCATTGTGAATCTAAAACCATTCTCGAATCCACTTGACCCCCCAAAAAAAAAATGTCATCAAAACGTCCGCCGTTTAGGAGGAAAGTCTAAATACATACACATGCACAGATTAATTAGATACATAAAGATTTCTTTTTTTTTTTTGGCCACGCATTAGCAGAATAAACAACATACAGGGGGGAAACAATTATGCATTTTAAGGTTTTTAATTAATATCTTTTTAACTAAATGCTATACTAGACCAAATTGTAAATCTAAACCATTCTTGAATCCACTTGAGCCCCCACAAAAAATGTCATCGAAATCGGTCCAGTCGTTCAGGAGGATTTCAGTCACATACACACGCACAGAAGAATTATATACACTTGCCTTCGAAAGTCTGCGTACAGGCAATCATCTTACGTGTTTATGCTACAATTACTATTAAAATCTCGCTTTAGAAAATCAAAATACTAATCTGCAATTATACAAAATATCCTTATTCATACAACTGCGCAACAAAATTCTACGCCAATAAGAAAAAAAAACAAGAATGACCACCAACAATCATCAACCATCTCTTGCGCCAAAAGTCTGCGTACACTTACAAAATAGAGCTTTTAAGTACCTTTATTATAAAATAATAGCACTAAATCGAGTTTTAAGTAATTGTGTGTTTCTTTTTATGATTTATTTAGATTTGACGAAAAGCTTTTCTGATTCCATGACAAGCGACATAATAGAGATCGATTATATCATTGAAAAGAAAAAATCATCATAGATCTTTGAAAAGGGGCAAACTTTTAAAACAATTATTGAAATTTTTGATAGGAAACCTCATTGATTCAAAAAGAGTCTGGCAAACTACAAATTAACTAAAATTTCACGTCCAAGCCAAGATCCAGCCACCCGTCTGCAGTGTCACCTCGAGAATCTTTTACTGTAATACGCCTATAAAAGTAAATCCAAGACTATAAGCTTCCACAAATAGCTAAATTGTTGCTGAAATGTTGCAAAAAAAAAAAGTGTGACTTAATTACAATTCGAAGAAAATCTAAAAAGGATGACTATCAAGCCCGAGTTGTGAATTAAGAAGCTTTATTCATCTTCCAGTGAACAGAGATAAGAGAGAATGACTGCTGCCAAAAACACCTAAATAGGGCACATATTTTTAGAAAAATGTAATATATTAAATTGAAAGTAATTTTAGTAATTTAGCATCAAAAGCACAAAAATATGCCTGGTGTAAAAATTCCTGACAGATCTTTTAAGAAAGGGGAATCCTTTTCGACTATCAAACGTGAAAGAGGAGGAATAATGTTTGGGGTGTATTTATGCCTTTCGGATGGTAATCTAGAATTTATTGAATCAACAATGCAGAACAAAATTGATTTTGATCTTATTGAAGTAAAATATCTAGGGCATATGCGAGAAATTTGCGATGAGTAACGATTTTTACTTCAGCGGCAATAAAGGTACCAAGCAAAATGGCCTACATTGTAAAGTCATTGTAAAGCCATGTATTGTTTGGAGCATGTCCCATACCAATTTCGAAAGTCAATCTAGTCTCCAGACCTAAGCACAATGCAGCATTTGTGGGATTTACTAGAGTGAATAATCAGGGAGAACATAATAACATCCAAGGAAATGCCTGAATCTGTCATAGTGGAAGAAATTAAAAAAAAATATTCCTCAGATGAAACAACTAAAATAGTTAACCCTTGCCAAATATGATGAGAAAGTTATAGGAAAGAACAGAGAATAGCTTAAAAAGTATCAACTTTTAGTTACACCCATTCTTAAAGATTTTTCTAGTGTAATGCAGACTTTGACGCGCAATAATGATTTGTGTATTTCTGCTATTAATACTATTTGTATTATTTTATGTAATATTCAGGTGATTGTTTCTTATACTATTTGAATTTACGACGTTAGAGGAATCAATAAAAAATAGTATTGATTCAGAAAGACTTCATTTAATTAGCGATCTTTGCATGAATATGAAAGCTGATCGCCTGTACGCAGGCTTTCGAGGCAAGGTATATAAAGATATATATCTATATATATAGGAGAGAGAGGAACTAAAACAGTAAGAAATGGATAAAAGAGTTTCGAAATGAATGGATAATGAGCTACTCTTTACCACTGACTCGGGCTTTTAAGAGTAAGTCGTAACAATTATCGCACAAAAACAGTGAAACCGAAACTTAGTGCTTTTATGCACTTGCCGAAAAGCTACTTTTTATACAAAACGGATATATTTTTGCATTAAGTTTAAATACTCTTTATTTATTTCGTTTTAATCGCATTTAACGTACTCGCCCACACCCCCTTTTTTTAAAGTGAGCATTTAAAATGTTTTACAAAGATATATAGTACTGATACTATATATTTACTATAATAGAAGATATATAGTACGAAGATGTATAGTAGCTTAATTTCAAACTGGCGTAAAGTGTTCTTTTGTAGATACTAAATAAGTTGTAAAATGATAAGTAAAACTAAAATGGTTGTCGATAATTTTTTAATTTTTACGTACACCCCCGCAACCCTTGGGTGCATTGAGGCGCCCAGGGTTCTTCTGGGGCTGCAAAGCCTGACTACTGCTAAGTATCTAACCTTTGTAAGATCCAAACTTGAGTGGGCCTAAAACCTGACTTTGCAGGGCCCAAATATTCTCCGTTACACCACTGTTTTGATAAATCTTATCAAGGTCCTTTTGGTTATAAATGCGACTTTGATTGTAAGTTTCATTATTTCTAATACAATATTGAAATTTAATTTTTACACTAGCATTTTAAATAATGGAGTTGTATTACGGATTATATATGAAATTATTTCGAAATTTTTTCGAAATGATACTTAAATCAAAACCAATGAGATAAACTTTTAAGGGTCGAGCGGCCGCAGTAGCCTAGTGGTCAAGGTATCGGATCATGGCTAGCCCTGTCATGATCTTCGATTCCAGTATCACTAGACCCGCCGTAGGAAATAAATGCACGTTAAATCTCCTCGAGATTTCAAACGTCCTCCCGTTGGTGTAGGCGTTTTGAAAAGGGGATGCCAGCTCAGAGGTGTCTTCCTAGTCACTTGACCATGGTTCCGTGGCGAGGTCCATCACCAAAAACCCTTTGTGTAGCTGAACAGAGCGACGTTACTATTCACCATTCACTTTTAAGGGTCGAACAATCTTTTAAATATTTTGTAGAACACTTAAAAGTATTACCATATTTCATTGTTTAAATTGCAAAAAATATTTCCATATAGTGGAAATTAATTTATCTGGAGGAGCAATATCTTTTATAATTAATGTTATTTTTTATATTTCACACGTTTCACCCCAAAATGTTAAATTTGTAACATTAATATCTGATACGATAACTTTTATTAGTTTTTATATTAATTGGGATTTTACATTTAATTTTCCAATGTTTTCCAACTTCAGTGTTTTTCATACTTTACGATTAAAGGAGTTAAAATAAAATTAAGGAAAATGCTCTGCACGCTTCTATTTTCTTAAGCATTTTCTACAATTAGTTTAATATTAATTATACCCATTTTTATTTTTACATGTATTGTTTTCCTTGGATCTTAATTCTTACATTGCTATGAAATTAATTACAAACAGCCTGTTGTATGCTATATATTTTAATTAGGCTCCTGGGAAATTCCGCTATGTTTTGATATAGGAATTTGAGTTTGATGGTTTTGAAATGAAAGTATAATTAAATTTCTATTTTAGCAGAAACTAAAATTGTGTGTGTGTGTGTTAAGATTATATAGTTTTCTATAGTTCATCCGTAAATATATTATTTCTATTTAACAACTAATTAAAATGATGCTATATTATGATTTTTTTAAATGCATTTGAGAGAAAAATAAATTGTGAATTTTAAGAAAATAATCTACTTTAGAATTTTAAGATTAAATTTTTTTAAAGAAAAACAAATTTGAGGTAACGGTAATGAAATTGTTTTTTATTTTAAATAATTAGTATTATTAATAATGCAGTTACAATTCTCTTTAGATATCTTGTAGAACGATAAAGGAAATTTGTAACTGTAGTTTTTATTTTTGTGATGGCAATCCACACAACGCCCGAGATCCATATTTCTTTTTAAAAGATAAGTATAAGTATAGTGAAGTATAGTGAATAAAACTAACTTGATAAGTATAGTGAAGGAAATTAGAATATTACCACCTCCTCAAGTCGATTGAGGAGGTGATTGAGTCGATCCCTTCTGATCGTTTAGGTTCCTGGAGTGGATTCGAATGCAGTATTGATTGAGAAGCTATGGAATTGCACCTCGAAAAGAGTGCGCAAAACAGATAATCACAATAATTCACTTTTAGGGTCTCTAGAGATGTTAAATTTTCTAGAGGTCTGAAAATATAAACAATTTTCAAACAGGTATAATTTATTAAATTTAAATTAAATAATTTTGAATCTTGTGTACACATTATTTATAAAGGAATGGGCTTCAGAAAAGTTTAAAATGTTTAAAATATAATCATAATTTTAAAAAGTATAAGCATATGAAAATAAGAAACTTTTCTATATAAGAAATATTAATTGCTTTACGTCGCGCATGCTATTTTCTAAAATAGTAGCTTTTAATTACTAGTTATAAGTTGATTTTATAAAAGTTAAATCTTATTCTTATTACACTGAGCTATTTTTATATAAATGGAATAATGACATACATATTTTAATAAATAAAAATTTTTTTTTTAAATATTTAAAAAGTTGCAATATTTTACAAATATTTGAAATACAAAAGATATGTAATAATAAAAATTAGTAGGGTTTATAAAATATGATGCATTTTATAATTTGTAAAATTTTATACATCAGAGGTTACTTATTTTTAGAAAATAGCGTGTCTAACGCAAAAATACTTAATATTTATTGTAGAATTTTCATACGCTTATGTGATTTTAAAATTATTATATTTTAAACATATTTTATACTTTTTGAAGCCCACCTTTTATAAATGATGTGTAAAGATCTGAATCATTTGAATTTAAATTCTAAAAGAATTATACCTGTTTGAAAATTGTTTGTTTTCAGAGACCCTATATTAAATCCAATTACGCGCTATGTAGATAATTCAAGGACTAGTAATAAATTAAGTAATAAGTGACTACAATTCAAGATGTACCAGAGTGGCTATATTGTCCACATAAAAATCTTTTATCTATCTAACTATTTACATTCCCTCTTGAGTAATGGCTTTCTTTTGCGGAGAGCTGAGTTCTATCTCTGTGTCACTTTGTTTGACGGAAAAACCTTGAGTTAGAGTTGCTGATAGCCCATGGTTACAATTGGTCGTATTATTACGTACCTTTTTACTCCTCGCCATAAACGTTAAGCAATATTGTTGTGTGACCGGTAAACTACGGTATCATATCAAACCAACGTCCATTTGAGGGTTCGTTTCCTAGTTTTGTTGAAGACCCCTTCATGCAGCAGGGCGAATGCACGTTAAATTTGTCAAGGCTCAAATTCGTCTTTTAGCATTGTGTTGCGAGAAGGGGGATGTTAACTCAGATGTCCTCGTCACTTGACCATGCTTGTCTGAAAATACAAGATCTGTCTTACACCGATAGCCCGCCCCTCGTACTCGCTTCAGGGTGCGATGTTAACTAAAAATCGAATCGATTTAAATCTACTTTCACGGCAATATCGTTGAATTGAGATATATTTTGGTGTCAAATATCATCTATCAGATAGATTTTTGCAGCAACAATAATAGCCCTTCAAAATCTAAAAGGTTCTTATTCTATAAGATTTAGCTGTTCTCTAAATTTTCCTTATATACTCTAAATAGAAAAGTTTAGAAGGTTCTTGAATGTTTTTTTAGCTTATATAATGACGGTGCAGAATCGCAACGTTGGTGTTAACACACATTTCCAGTCACATTAATGTGACCTCACTACATACTTTGACGTCGACGTCAAAAAACCAATCACGGAAGGCAGGTACTAGCACAGCAGTTGAGTGTATATAAAGGGTGTGTGGAAAATACAATGTTGTCCAGTGTTGAGATACGCTGCTAAAACTAATATAAATATTCTAGATGCTTTTTCAAAATTATACCATCCGGATGATCGTAAAAGCAACTAGGATATATGAGAAACACTTTATTGATCCGGAAAGTCATTAAAATCAATAGTTTCAAATCCTACATCCAGAAGATTAAAAAATTGTTTAACTTTCTGCAATATACTAATAATTTCAATATGATAAATCTGAAAACTACAGTTCCAATGATACTATTAAAAGGCCGAAGAATTCTTCTCGATTCTTACAATCCGCCATAGCATTAATTTTAGTGCAATCTTTTATTGCACACCTAATTGCTAAATTTAATTTCTAAATTTTTCATTTATCTATGTCGTATTCCTCACATCTGCTTGCCCTCCCCTTTAGTCTTAAATTTCTTCCTGAGAGATTTGGAGCAGCCAATGAGAGTCACTATCCTCACCCGCCATTATCCAATCTGGAGGAGCATGTACCCAGCTCTCGCCCATGTATCCAAAAAAAAAAAATCATGAACTTTGAACTTTTCTGAACGATTGGCTTGAACAATCAGAAGCTATCTACTCCCCAGCATGATAATATCACAGTCGATCCAGATCTACTTCCAGATATAGATGGGAGTAAGCCGCTTCGCGAGCCATATGCCCAGATGTTCACCGTATTTACAATCGTTGGCGTAATGAAGAATTGGCACGATTTATCCGACGTCATAGCATATAGGTTAATTGGCTTTCGGGCCAAGGGATGGAAGCATTTCCGAAACGGCTAAGTTTAGAACTGTTCAGGCCACCGTAAAGGTATACCGTGCATGGCAAAATGGGACTGTCCAAATCAGCGACGTGGCAAAATGTGGTGCACCATGGGCTATAGGATTTTGATGGGGCTTTTTTTTCGCGATTTCTACTAACTGTCCTCTTCGGTTTTATTTGGGGCCAGAATGGCAATTCTTTTCAATCAACTCAAGAAGAAGAAAGTGTATATGTAAATTAGGAATCATATATATATATATTGAAGTTTAGCATTCGCGAGGTCGCGTTAGTGAGTCATTAACGCGAGGAGTCGCTAGTGAAGTCACCAAGGGTTGCTAAATAGAAAGATAGTCGCAAGGTGATATGAAATACGGTATAGAAGAGGAATCAGAATTCTGTAATTATCCTAGCAAATGCCGCAGATTAACCAAAAGTGAGTCCTAGACCAAAGGAGTATTGCTGAATTAAAGTCGGAACAGAAGTTATAAGGACCGTAGCTGTTTATCTAGGGTATAGCGGTAAGCTTGATAAATTAAACTTTAAGCATAAAGCATTTACTATTGAGATAGTATTTGAATCTTATAAAGTTAGATTCAGTGGTTAGTTATGCTACTGATTGGTAATATGTGCTGCGTCTCTCTTACCTTCTTGATCATCCTCCTTAGATTATTCTTGTTGTTGTATTGTGTTTAAAACTAAGATCTTAATAAAACAGATTTTAGCATGAATGACTTTAGTAGTTTTTCGTTCCTCCCCACAGACAATGTGTCGCGTGGATAGTAGAACGAGTATCCCCATCGGTGGGGACTTTACAAGAGGACAGAGGTGAACGATGACTACGGAGATGAATTCCGTAATGACGTGCTACAGTTGAGCAACTGACTACCCATAGATGAACCAAGGGGATACCACAGGACTTTTTAACCCAAACTACTTTTCAGTGAACGTTACTGCTTTGTGAGCCTTCGAAGCAGACGCCTGGTTCATGCACCTATGGTGACTGCTGTTCATCGGTAGCGAAGGCTGGAATTTGCACGTCAGTACTACAACTGGACGTTCAATGAGTGTCAACCCGTAGCGGTTTTCGATGAATCACGTTTTATGCTCCATTGGACAAATAGACATTTGCGTATACGGCCTCTGAAAGCAAACACCCTTCAACCATAGCTGGAACGGCCCAGGCTGAAGGCGGTTGGCATTTTGGTCTGATAAATGTTTTCTTTGCGTTCTAGGTTCATTCATCATTGTGCATGGTACGATGGATGAATACAAGTACGCATCTGTCCTTGCCGACCATGTCCACTCCCTATAAGCGCATTATTTTTCTTCAGGATGATGCAGGCATGTACCAGAAAGATTAATGTGGTGAAGCGCAATACACATGACAGTGTATGTGCGTGGGTCAAAGAGGCCCAGGATGAGTTTATATCATTGTTCCTGGCCAGCAAACTCACTTGACTTAATCCCAAATCGAAAAATCTGTGGGACCATCTCTATCCAATTGTTCGAGACATGGACCTTCTCACCGCGTAATCTTAGCGCATCTTGGCTATGCATAAAAGTTTCTCAAACTTTCAATATAAGCGACCCAATTATTCAATCATCATTTTTATCGCGTCCCTCCATATAATAACAATGTATTGAATCTCAATAATACTATACTTTGATTAATTAAAGCTACAGTACAACTTTAACCTCTTTATGTGCCACCGACGTATATAAACGTCTCACTCAGTCAAAGTATTAATTTTCTGACGTATATATACGTTTTTCCAAAGTGCGATCTTTCTGTGCAGTTTTGTTCATATAAAATTATTTCGAAGACTTCCAAAGGTCCTTGACCTCAGTTTTACTTATTTCAGAGGATTTTTTGCTTATTTATTCTTTTTTCTCCTCCCCTCAACCCCCACCAAAAAATACGCTCGTCTACATGGAAAAATGGTGGTTGCATTGGGGAGCGAATCGCGTAACTTTTAATCGGTAGTTAAGGAATTAATTATAAAACCGTACAAAATTATCAAAGATAAGTGTTAATACAAACCCATGGGGTCACTCGATAAGTATTGTTAATTAATAATAAAAATACATTGTACGAGAAATGATACATTTATAAGTGTATTAAATCTGTGTAAATGTGTATTTTATATTTTATTATATCAGAAAGTATTTTGTTTACTTTCAGTAAATTAATTTTTTATATAATTTTTTTTTTGTTTTCGACTTTTTAATAGGCTCGCCCCCCCCGTAGAGTTATCACGCCCCCCACAGTTTGAGAAACGCTGGTTTTAAGGCACTGGAGTCGGTATGTCTTAACATTCCCGTGAACACCTTCAGAACCCTAGTTGACTCCCTTCCTGTACGTCTCGCAGCAGTCTCTCTGCAAAAGGTGGTTGTTCAGGTTGTCACATTAATGTGACTAGACTGTGTATTTGAGTGATGGTATTGCGGCGGTGTTCACCAAAGACCCATTTCCCGTCGGGAACGAGTGACGTTTCAACGGTCAGGTAGTTTCTCGTGGAAAAGTATCCCAAGGTGGACACGCCGGCGCTGATGTCCTAAGGGAAGTCAACCTCTGACCTCCCTTGATCTAGCCGACAGTAAGATGCCGACGCAGTTCCCACGACAACCGCCGGTTTCAAAGTACACCGCGCGAAGGGGATTTGGACCAATAGAAGAATGGTTCCACCAAATACGTCCAAACAGAAGTGACTACACATCACGTGTTTTTTTCGTGGGCGGGACGTATTTCACTTAAAAATCACCTTACTTCCCTGGACACTGAGGACGGCTCCCTTTGGGGAACCGCAAAAGCGTTCAGGAAGAAGGCCGCCCCTATCTCAGCCCTTAATGGCCCTAACGGTACTGCTCTCAGCGACACAAATAAAACTGATATAATTGCAAATTCGCTCGAGAGTCAATTTAAATTAAACGACATTCAGAACCCACACAAAGACGAAATTATCACAAATATTGTTGATGCATACCTCACTACTAACACAATAATACTGACTCTCCCCCTTCTCTTCCCTCTGAATAATTACCTATATTAAAAAGATTAAAATTAAGAAAAATCCCGGGAAAGGGGTGGTGTTACAAATAAAATGATTAAAAACCTAAACCCCTGCTAAATATTTTCAAACTTACCAACATAATCAAAAAAACCCAAAAAATTCAAAAAGCAGGC
>BMAV01022221.1:0-17793 GCA_019973955.1 Trichonephila inaurata madagascariensis | reverse complement strand
GGTTAAATCTGTCGAACTCAAACGTCCTCTCGTTGTGTGACGCCCTCGCGTCTTTTGATTAACATGACCCTATGTTTTTTTGACGGCCAGTTTAATGGCAAAACCTTTCCAACCCAATACCAAGAAGAGAAACGGATCGAATTTTAAAGGGAGTTCCAAAAAGGGAAAAACCTGTATAGAATAAGCAAGGCCCAGGGGTTGAGGGGGAACTTCCCTGACAAAGGGTAAAAAGCTTTAACTTGGGGATAAGAAATGCAGCATCGAATTTCAAAAAAAAGTTTAGATTATATTCTAGGTCAAGGACCAGAACTGGAAAAGGTAATATTAGATATAAGAAATTAGATAACGGGATTATTTGGGATAATTGAGATAGAGGATCTAATTGTGTGATCTGACTTAAATACGTGTTTTAAAGGGGTTTTGACTCTCTTTTTAATTAATAATTGTCAAATTAGAACTTAAGTATTATGTTCCCTTTTTTAAAAAGTTGTATTAAGAATTATGTCTCATCATTTTGATAATCCCAACCCTCTAGCTTACGCGGAACCGGCAAGACATGGTCATCACAGGATGGTATGTCTCAATGGCGCCCGAACGTATTTAATTCGGGGTTAGGTAATGTAGGTGGAAATAACCCTACCTGAAATGTATTTTTCGGGGCGGAGAATGTTGCAGAGTTTATCGAGTGATCGACAAAAATACAGTTACTTGAAATCCCAAGTAATCTGTCATGTGCTTACTTAAAAGTCATCTCAGGAAGGGTCAAGATTGGTATTCGATTTTTGGGTTCTTGTTGTGCAAAATACAGCCACGGATTTTGCGCAGCTCAAAGCTAAAATTAGCGAAGGCTTTTCCCCGGGTCAAAAAAAAAAGAACTACATGGAGTTTTATGCATCACAGCAGGGGAAAAAATCAGGAGGCGACGATTTTTTATATAGATTACAAAAATAAAAAAGTTTAGAATTAGGGGAAAGTCCCAAGAGACTTGGGATCATATTTAGTTGACTGAACCCAGGTAAATACGTGGGAAATCCGAAACCACAAAATAGATACAACTTTTTAAAATCCTGGCTAAATTCGAAGAGAGATATTCTTTCAAACCAAACGGGTTATCAGAACCATAATGTAGAAAGACGAGGTCAAAATGCGCATAGGGTGCCTAATTTTTAAGCTAAGGTAGAAACTGGAGGAATTCGGAAATAAGGGAACAAATAACAGAAATGAGTTTTACGAGAATAGCCGTCAAAATAATAGAGGGTTCGAGAGGAATAGGTTTAAAATAAATGACAAAGATTCAGCAACAGGGGGTTTCCTTTCGAAATGAGCGAAATGATAATTTTAAAGAGGGGGCCGTGAAAAAGGGTTTGGGGGATATTCAATCGAGGCTAGGGCGCAAAGGGGGCGATTAAATATTGTAAAGGGTTTAAAGATCAACCCAAGAGGTGTCGACAAAGAGACAATTGACTTTCTCCAATATGTATAGCACCCGTAGAACTTCCCCACGTGCCTATTTTATTAAATAACACATTTTTGAAAGGCTATGGGACACCGAGCAGATAAATCTTTTATATCGGAAGAAGATATAGAAAATATTTTTCTATAAACAAAAAAAAAACCCGGAGCCCAGGTAATAAAGCACAGGGGGTGAAAAACGGGGGGATTGTAAATTGAAAATTAAGACGACAATCGAAAGAAATTGGTCATTTCATGTGTTGAAAGATTTAGAATACCCATGTTTTCAGGTATAGATTTCATAAGGGGTCAAGAATAGTATTAATTTAATCAAAAACGTTGAAAATTCCAGATTCTCAAATAAATAAGGTGGTTGAACCAATTAAAGAGGAAAAGTTGAGATAGATTTTCTAAAAAAAAAATTGGGGAAGTAGAAAAAAAAACACAAAAAATTTTTTTAGTAGTTTTAAAGGGTTATTTTGACAAACCAGGTCTTACCATGTCTTATACCATGAAATTGACACGGAGTGTAATGACTTCCCCCAGATCGGGGCTAACATTTTTTTTTAACATGAAAAATTAGCAAAATAATAAATACAAGGGTATAATCAATTACAGTTCAATATCACAATTGAGTCTTTTTGACCTTTTCTTTTCCCTGATTTACCGCAGGAGACCGTGAAATTTCCGGGCCCTTTGTACTCAGTTCATCCTTCCGATTCTCCGGTTCTCTCGATTTTTCCAGCAGGAGACCGCGTATTTCGGGCTCACATCGCTCTTCCTATCGCTCAAGGGGGACGCCCGGGAACCGCCCCCTTCCAAGATCCAGCTCCCTTTTCCCGGGACCTCTCGCCCTTTTTATCGCTTTTTTTTCCCCCCCATCCACCGCTCATTTCTTTGTCGGCCTCAGTCCAAACCCCGCTGCCCCCTTTCCGGGTCCGGCCTCTTTGATGCCGCACCCCCGCCGCGCCGCGCCGCCCCCCGCCAGTCCGAAAGACGCCACGGTGGGTGTACAGCTGTATGTTCTCCGACGAGAGGCCCCCTCCGAGTTCGGGGAAAAATCACAAATGACAAGGCCCCCCCTTTTGAAAATTGGGCAAAAGGGTGCCGAAACCGACCACCCAGCTACGAAATCCTTCCCAGCCATAAAGGGAACTTCGGAATTGTCGCAGCTTCTGTGGGACGGGACTGTTGAAAATGGGGAAGGAGATAGTTCGTCACAGCTTCCTTCGAGTGTCCATTTCATGGGACACTGGGAATTTCCCTTCCATCACGCTACGGCAACCTACGAGCGGTCCTGATGAGTGAGACAATCGGGCAGAAATTAACTTAAATATACAGATAACTAAAATAACACTGTAAATTTCCGCGGGGGTTTTAATTTTATCCCATTCCTTTTGATACCAAGAGGCTCAAAGATTTGATAACAAACACTTTAATCATTTTACACATACAACACAGAAAACATTACACACAAAAAAAAAGAAAAATTTAAAAGAAACTGAAAAGTTATCACCTAATTTTTTAATCCGTCGGCATTCCCATGAAGTTTTCCTGGTTTATGCCGAATTTCAAAATTGAACGGTTGTAGACTTAAAGCCCATCTTTGCAGTCTGGGATTGTCCCCCCATTTTGTTTAGGTTTTTTGGGGGTTGTGATCGGTTTCTATAATAAATTTCTGACCATCTAGGTAGTTTTTTTAGCCCTTTGCCGAATATTACGCGCTAACCCCCCTTTCTAACGTGCTATAATTTTTTTCCGCCCTTAAAAATTTTTTTATTTAGGAAAGAATAGGGTTTTCCTCACCTTTAAACTGGACAAAACTACTCCAGCCCCTATATCATTTGGGGCCCGCTGCAAAAAAAAAAATCTTTCGAGAAACCGGGAAACAAAATGGGATTCGAGACAAGTTTACCCTTTCCCAATTTGCGAACGCCTTCTCGCATCTTTCATCCCACGTAATGCTTTCTCTTAATTTTTTCCCTTTTGAGGGCGCGGTAAAGGGGTACGCATCTGCGAGTTGGGGATGTAATGAGCGTAGTATCCTACGATTCCCAAAAAAAGATCTCACTTGTGTCTTAGTAGGGGGGGAGGAAAATCTTTATAGCCTTTACTTCATATCACTAGGGACCTACTCCCGAACCACGGTATGATGAGGAATAACACCCCCTTTGCGCGAATCTGCATTTCGAAGGTTTTACTTTAAACCCGGGCCACTTTTAGTCTCCCTAGCACAAGGTCAATATGCATACGGTTTTTCCCAAATTTGGGAAAAGATGGTATGTTTCGATGGGGGAGAGCAAACGACTCAATCCTTCCTTTTTACAAAAAAATTTCGAAAACCCCTGGGGGATGAAAAGAATAAGTTCCGCCAAACTACCTTTTAAATTTCCGCGCATTCTCACAACCTTTCCCGGGGGTAAACCCCCGTCAATTTCTTCTCGTAAATCAGGGGGGTGAGGGTCTTAATTTTCCTCACTATCACCCCCCCGGAGGGCTAAAAACCGCTGAGAGGATTCGTCTTCCCCTTTCCGCGCAGAGTGCCTTGGCGAGTTTTAAAATTCCCCCAAACCTTAACAAGAGTCACTCCCCGGGTGGCTCAACGGTTATATTCCAGGTGAATTTTAAGGGACACCTAGTTTTTGGTTTGTCCCCTTCTTCCGTTCCAGTGTGCCTCTTTGTTTTCCCTTCCCTTGTTTGACAACATTCGTCTAAACCATTTTGATTTTTCCCAACATGAGATCTTTGCACTTCTCTCGCCTGAACTAAAATCGTTTTAATTGAGCTGAGTCCCCTTTTTTTCGACAAACGCCGGAAACCCTTCGTTGGTTCCCAAAGATAGAATTTCTATCGTTTAAAACGGGTCCGGATTTCAAATGAAAGGTCGCCCCCGAGTTTTAAAAATAACTCTTTTCCTTTGAAAGGAACTACCTCACTAAGTTTTGGGGCCCGTCGTATTTAGAAGCAATTCTCTTGATCAATTAAGGCTGTGTGGTTTCCCAACAAGTAAGGTTCGCCCGAGGGCTGTTTTTTTGACTGCACCCGTAAAACCGCCTCCCTTGGGCTTAAATTTACCTTGCGAGAGGTAAACAATGGCATACGTCAACCGGTTTTGCCCAAAAAAAATTCCCAAATAATTGTTCTCACCATCCAACTACTCGCACACAAACAGGGGAGACCCGTTTTTCTAAACACCGACGCTCTACACCACCTAATTCAAATCCAACTTTAAATTCCCCCAAAAAGTTTCCCCCTTTCCGAGCCCACCCCCCAAAAGAGCCACTGTTTCAAATGTTTTTTATAAGTTTAGGGCAAGAGGGATGTGACCGACTTCATTGCAATAATAACAAATAATGGGTTTTTTCCTTTCGAATGGTTTTCCCCTTCCCTTTTTCCATCACTAATTCTATACCCCTTTTATTCCTTTTTTTCCCTTTCCCCTCTTACACATTTTATTTTTTTTTTGTTACTATCCCCATTTCTTCCGGGCGGTTGAAAATGTTCGTGTATCTTTATAGGTGGGTCACAATTTTTTTCGAAATCAAGACGTGGCCCTCCACTCTTTTTATTAACTAACGCGTTAATTAACGGACACTTTCAACCGGTTTCCCCAAATTCCCCGGTACGGTTTCCCGTCAAATAACAGACATTTTTAGGATTGTTTCCCTTTATCACCTGCATTCAAATTGAACTTGTTCTTTTTAACTTATTTCTGAGTTTAGTCTGTCGTTCTAACTCCACTCTATTTGCTTACGCTCCTCAAACCGAGCCCGATTAGACTTTCATTTTCTTCTAAAAAATCCCCCCATCACCGCTTTAATCTTTTTATATCATTATTCTCATTTTTTTAAAATTATCCTTTAAATTTTTACTTTTACTTAGATCACCGTTGACTTCCCCCCACCCCTTTTCTACCTCTAACAAGTCGCCTTTTTCTTAACTTAAAAGGAAAGTCATCATAAAATAAACAATAAAACAAGAGTACTACAATAAATTGAAGAGAACACGCATATACCAAAAAAACACAATCCTATTTGTACAACTAGAATACCCCGAAGTAGCATGCAAAAACACAATCAACTAAAAAGAGTTACAAAAATGAAAAATCACTTTTTCCCAAGACAATACAATCCTATTGGTTTGCCTAAAAATTGTAAAGTAACTATGCAAAAATTGCAAAAAGTATTTACACTACAACCCTACGCCTTATCAATATCATAAAAAAAAAAACAATTCTATGATTCTGACCCTACACAAAAAATTTAAAAAAACAGGTTAATTTCATACTAAAACAACTCTTTTAGACTCTTTTGGGAAACAAAATTCATTAGGCGAGCACAAAATTCACTTAGATTTCAAAAAAAAACTAAGCTAACAAATAAATAAATTTTCTCTGCTCCGAGCATAACTTTAAAGAAAAGGACCCCTCTAGCACAATGGGGTGCTGTGCCTTCACTTTTTTTTCGTTTGAAGCACCGGAACCACACCCCTCTTTTCCCTTTTGGCGAACTTTTAACTCTACCGGGGTAAACAGTCCACACCTTTTACAGGGCAGTTTTTTCCCCGTATATCGCGCACAAAAAAAAAAAGTCCTTTTTACTGATTCAAGATAACTTTTTTCCATTCAGGCGTAAATTCCAGCATTTATTCCATTTAAAAGCAAAACCCCCTGCCACCCGATAATAAATAGTATAGCTGTAATGACTTCTTTAGATTGGGGAACTATTTATTTTTTTTAAAATGAAAATTAGCAAAAAAATAAATACAAGGGTATAATCTAATTACAGTTCAATATCACAATTGGCTTTTTTCGCACTCTCTTCTGTTCCTGGGTTTTTCCCCGCCAGGAGACCGCTGTACTGCGGGCTGTTCGTACTCAGTTCGAGTCTCTTCCGTATTCTCCGGTTTTTGATCTTTCCCGCTAGGAGACCGTATGGGGCTCACTATCGCCTTCCTATCGCTCAAGGGGCGTCCGAACCGCTCCCCCCCAAGATCCAGCTCCCCTTCCGACTCTCTCGCCCGTTTTATCGCATTTCCCCCGTCATCCACCCCTTTTTTTTGTTTCCCCCAGTCCAAACCCCGCTGCCGCCTTTCCCGGGCTCGGCCCTATTGATGTCGCATTCTGCCGCGCCAAGCATTGTCTCGCTCCCGCCAGTCCGAAAGACGCCACGGCTGGGTGTACAGCTGTATGTTCTCCGACGAGACGGCGCCTCCGAGTTCTGGGAAAATGGGCACACAATGACAAGGCGCCCCTTTTGACAATTGGGCAAAAAGGGTGCCGAAACTCGACCACCCAGCTACGAAATTCCTTCCCAGCCATAAAGGGAACTTCTCGGAATTGTCGCAGCTTCTGTCGGCACGGGATCTGTTGAAAAATAGGGGAAGGAGATATGCTTCGTCACAGGAGATAACCCACCAGTAGCTTCAAGGCCTTATAAGTATGATCGCACTAAGCAAGCAATAATAGATTTTCACATACAAAAAATGTTACAAGAGGAAACGATTGTTCCAATTCAGTCCCCATACGCGTCACCTGTTGTATTATGCAAGAAAAATAATGGGTTACCACCGGATAATCCGAAGCATATAGATTTGCAGTAGACTATAGAAAATTAAATTCGATCACAAAGTATCCGCGATACCCTTTACCGTTAATAGATGATTTATTAACGAACATACCATATACAACAATAATGTCATCTCTTGATCTAAGAAGTGGGTATTTTCAAATGGCAGTAAACCCCAGCGATATAGTTAAGACCGCATTTGTAGTAAAAAGTGGCACATATGCTTTCAAGCGGATGCCATTCGGTTTATCAGGAGCAGCTCCCAATTTTCAAAAAGCAATTGACATAATCCTAAAACCGGTGATAGGGAAATTTGTGAGTGTTTACATGGATGACGTTATTATCGCGTCTCCATCATTCACTCACCATGTTGAACATTTAAGGGAAGTTTTTTCGTTGTTAAAGGATGCAGGATTAACATTAAATAAGGAAAAATGTAAATTCGCGTGCGATGAATTGAAATATTTGGGATTAATTATTAGTAAAGAAGGAATTAAAACGGATGAGACAAAGGTTAGAGCTATACAAGAGATGAAACCACCCCGTAACTCAAAAGAGGTATCTAAGTTTTAGGTATGTCCCAGTGGTACGCGAAATTTATTAAAAATTATGCGGATATTTGTGAGCCACTTTTATAATCTTAAACGAAAATTTAAAAAATTTGTCTGGTCCAATGAAGCACAAAAGGCATTCGAAGAGGTCAAGGAGGCGGTAACAAAAGCGCCAGTTTTAAAATTACCAAACTTTCAGGAACCATTCGAGTTATTTACAGATGCCAGTTCGATTGGTTTAGAGCAGTACTAAACCAACAAAAAAAGACCAGCCGTATTTGCGTCACGTACACTGAACAACGCAGAGAGGAATTACACAGTAACCGAAAGAGAATGTCTAGCAGTAGTATGGGCGTTGAACAAATTTAGAACATATTTAGGAGTATTACCAATTAAGGTAATAACAGATCACGCCGCATTAACACGCCTAACACATGGCAAAAATTTATCGAGTAGGATGATTAGATGGGCACTAAAGTTAGCAGAATTCAATATAGAATGGGAACATAGACCGGGAACTCAAAATGCAGTGGCTGACATTCTATCAAGGAATCCAATTAATAGTATAATTGGATAAAATTAATTGTGCCATAATCAAAGATTTGTACTTACTTCGCGAGAACAATTAATAGAGGAACAGAAAATGACCCAGAATTAGGTCATATATATAGATATTTAGAAAACCCGGAAGATAACTCGGTTAATGCAACGATATGTGAGAATTGGGCCCACGATTTCCGCTTTTAAATTGAAGGATTGTTATTTTATGCGAAACACGCAACGTCATTAGGTGAAATGCTGTATACATTCCAAAATCTTTAAGGAATGAAATAATGAGAGAATTTCATGACAAGCCAATAAGTGGACACGTAGGCAGATTTAAAACGTATCATAAAATTCGGGACGTTTGTTATTTCCCGTATATGAGAAAATTTATTGATCAATATGTCTCTACATGCCATATGTGCCAAGTTAATAACTATAAAAAAGCGTTACCAGCTGGTCGGTTAAATCCAATTATATCGAATTATCCGAATGAGATAGTGACGTTTGATTTATTAGGCCCGTATCCTATATCGAGAATAAGACGTAACCGCTATATTTTAGTAATAACCGATCATTTCAGCAAATGGGCTGAAATTATACCCTTAAAAAGGCCTATCTCGTATAATAGGGGTATTTTTTGATAACTTTTTATCGCGTTATGGAGCTCCAATAAAATTAATAAGTGATAATGGTCCCCAATTTATATCCGAGATTTTTTAGCACTTAAGTGAAAGATTAGGCATAAGGCATGTGAAGACTGTTGCATATCGACCACAAGCAAATCGGACTGAAAGAGTTAATCGAGATATAGTGCAAATGATTGCAAATTACGTTAATGATCAACATGATACTTGGGATCAATTTACGTGAGTTTGCTTACGCTATTCGTACGGCGGTGAATGAAACAAGGGGAAAAACACCGGCTGAGTTATTTTTAGGTCGAAAATTGATTACACCATTTCAAAACTAGTTATGATATCGGGTCTAAATTCAAAAATTCAAGATATACAGAAAAGCTTTTAAAGAAGCTAGACTAAGTAAAGAAAATTAAAACAGGAAAGGTGGGAAAAAAATTATAATAGACGTAGAAAGGACATAAAAATAAAGGTAAATGATTGGTTTTATTAGAAACACACCCTGTAAGTTCAGCTGCTAACAAAGTATGTGCTAAATTTAAACAAAAATTTGAGGGACCTTATAGAGTCCTAGAAGTTAGAACTTTAATAATATTGTAATATGGAAATCAGGAAAAGATTAACAGTTAACGTAGATCAAATAAGAATATATCGTCATAGGAAATGTGACGAGGTCGAAGTAGGAACAGGTATCCCAAATAGTATAAGATCAAGTCAGGAACCGTACTTCGGGAAAAATACAATCAAGGATTAAATGAGTCACAATATGGGAAAGAAAATCTGCGGTGAAACGTAGGTTAGAGCAAAAAGGGGTTGGTAACCAATCAAATCCATATAAAAATACAGAGAGGACCCATAAAAACAAATCACTGGTCAGATCACTACCTAGTTCAGTAGGGAATGAAAATAAAAAATAAAAGGTTTAAATATAACCAAGGTATTAAAAGATCAGGTATATCGGGGACAAGTGGACCACAAAGAAAGTGGCAAAGAAAGGGTAATAATAATAGTAATAATAAAAGACAAATGTCATCTAGTACTATTTCCAGAGATAGAAAAGAGCAGGAGAGAATCAACTGAAGTTCCATTTGAAAAGAGTTATAATTTAAGGCCACGACGGAAACAGAAGAACCCCAACCAGCCAAGAACACAGTTGGGAAGGCAAGGAAAGGAAGACAAGGAGATACAAGCCTTACAACAAGAAATTCCAGTACAATCAAGGAATGAAGAGGATGACCCCCTCATCGTTGAAGGGAATTTGGGAGACCGAATATAAAATCAGGTTGTATTGTTTCATTTTTTATGATCTTCCAACAAGTGGTCGGAAGAATTATTGCAAAGAAGGAAGTCTCGGCGGTGCTTAAAAGTTATAAGCCAAGTCAAAAAACTACAATGAGTGTTCATTTAATATTGAACTTTTGACTTGTTAAAAATTTTTTTTTTGAAGAAAACATTTGTATTCACACATTTGTTTACTTCGATGTATGACTTCGTGAGATGCGAAAATTCCTTTGGTTATTTGTTATAATGGTTTATTGAAAAAATGTTGTAATTGTATAATATGTGTATATATATATGTTGTTGTATTGTTACGTATTTTGAGGCATCTGGTCTAGGAAACGCGGCGTAGTCAAGGCACTAACAATAATATAAATCGAGTTGCGCGGCTCATTGGGAGTTTTTGTTGAAAAACCCGATGTAGGGGTGGAGATAAAAATTTATTGTGATATATAAATAATATATGTAAAATTGATTAATATTATGGAAATAGATACTCAAATAGTTTCATTTCAGGGAGACTGACCCTGAAAAAACTTGAAAAGTAAAGCTTTAACGTGTTTCCAGGTGTGCTAAGAAAGGGAGCAGAAGTACCAGCTCCATATGCAGTGATAGATTGGGTCTGCGCACCCAGAATAATAGTTTTTAAGTGTATAAATATTTTAAGTAACGAAATGTAAAATGAGAGGCACAAATTAAACAGTAATTATTAATGTTGGCCTAGTTATTGGAGTAAAATTTATTGTCACGAGTTTAAAATTAAATTGAATATTAAAAATTCTAAGATGAGTAATGAAAATTAAAGTCAAGATAAATTTTGGGAAAATTTTAAAAGTTAAAAAATTTAAGATTAAAATGGCAATGAAAAAATTTAAAATCAAGATAGATATTGGAAATTATAAAAAATAAAAAATTTAAGATTAAAATTGCAATGAAAATTAAAGTCAAGATAGATATTGGGAAAATTTTAAAAAGAAAAAGAGGATTTAAGATTAAAATTTAAATAAAACTCAGAAAGCGAAGAAATTTAGAAATAGAGATTTAGACACGTAATTTATTAAGGGGATTGGAGAACCCTTAAGTAAATCACGTTTTTCTTCTTGAGGGGTTGTGACGCTCTCGCGTCTTTCTGATTAACATGACCCTATGTTCTTTTACGGCCACGATTAATGGCAAAACCTTTCCAACCCAATACCAAGAAGCAGGAAACGGATCGAATATGTAAATGAGATATACTATAAAGGATAGCGTGGCAAACCTAGATATAGAATAGCATAGCGTAGCAGGCTCAGAGGTTGTAGTGTGGAATCATTCTGATCAATAGCGTGACAAAGCTTATGTGGAATCTTTAGGATCAAGAATTAGCTGCATTGCGGATCAAGAATCTTCAAATATAAAGTTATAGATTATATTCTAGGTCAAGGACCAGAACTGGGAAAAAGGGAATATTAGATATAAGTAATTAGATAACAGGATTATTTAGGGTAATTGAGATAGAGGATCTAATTGTGTGATCTGACTTAAATACGTGATTTAATTCGGGCTTGACTCTCACTTTAATTAATAATTGTCAAATTAGAACTTAAGTATTATAAGTTACCTAATAAAAGTTGTATTAAGAATTATGTCTCATCATTTTGATAATCCCACCTCTAGCTTACGCGGGAACCGGGAAGACAGGGCTCACAGGATGGCTATGTCTCGTTGGTGGATGTGGTAGTTAAGAGAGGGGGTTCAGCTCAGGTGTCGTTCTTGCATTTTTTAACATGCTTCAAAATGATGAGGTAACGTCCCCAAAAAACCCTTTTTCGAGTAGTTGAATAGGGGAAAATATTCACCACTCACACAAAGAAAAACTTATTGGGCAGATCATCAGCAGTATTTGCAAGCAATTTAAAAAACAAACAAACAAACAGATGTTCAGAGTCCGATGGGCATATCGAGCAGGCTTGAGCAATCGTTTTAGAGTGCACGGGGGAAAAGCACGGAGTTCACCGAAGTGAAGCAGCATACAGACACAAAGTCCGTTTATACAGCCTCTTTTCTCGAAAAACCCAAATTTTTTTATGAGATTGCCCATGGGAAAAAAAACCCAACTGTGTGAGATCTGAAATCGTGTGGGCCCATAAAACCCGGGAGCTCTATGGATCTAGTCCCCGGGAATATGCTATATTCAGTCAATTATGTACATAAGCACATAAATGCCCCGGAGCCTCATCAGTCCATCATTCATTCATCATCAATTACCATATTTTTCTCGAAAACATGGACAAAGGGGGTTTATCGGGAAATTTTTTTATGTACCCCCAATGAGAAATCTGTCTGGGGGGAGTTTGGGGCTACTTTGGGACACCCTGTGAATATTCAATTTTAAACCTCTACCCCAAGTTGGAAGAAATTTTATCTTATGAGAAACAGAAAATATGATTTTCATTGTTAATGAGAAACAAATCAAAGATTTCTAATGAGTATCTACAATTTTTTTGAGTTATTAAATAAAATAAAAAGCCATCCTGTGATGACTATTTTCGGGGTGATTCGAAGCAGGGTGTGGAATTAAATGATGAAAATTTTTTAAATTCTTAACACAACTTTTATTAAGAATAACTTAAATTACTTAATTCAAATAACAACTTTTTTTAAGTGAAAATGAGCCAAAAATTAAACCTTATATTCAAGTCAGATCCCCAACTAGATCACTTATCTTAATTATAATAATTTAACTGTCTAATCTAACTTCCTATACAAAATATTCCCTTTTTTATAAAGTCACCTTCCTTCCTAGGTTAAGAAATTCTATTAGGGAAAAATAGGTGAGAAGACCAACTTTCTTAATTTTTTTTTATATTAAATTGGGATGAGCGTATCCTTCTTCCAGAGCTGTAGGACGTCTAACCTTTATTCCAAAAAAACCGCACTGTTTTCTAGGGTTTTCCGCTTTATCTCACCAAACTTTCTATCCTTTTAAAGTATATCTCATTTGCATATTCGATTGTTTTTCTTCTTGGTATTGGGTTGGAAAAGTTTTTCCCTTAATCGTGGGCCCTCAAAGAACTTAGGAGTCATTTAGAAGAAGGACGCGAGAGACGTCACAAATATATTAACCAAATAATTTATCCAAATGATGTAAAACTAAACTCAGTGGCACAACAGCCCATAACCAAAAACCTACCCCCCCCTCTCCCCGTTTACATAACTTTGGGCTATGAGGTTTATGAGAAGATGTTCCGGTCAAATGGTCAGTATGGCGCGAAACCCCTAGTAAAAAAGGGTTCCCAAGCAAGCTTTGGGACTCATTTAGACCACAGAAGGGGAAAAGGGTGACGACCTTTGCCCAAACCCGGGTTTTGAACCCCAACCTGTGACGTGGAAGGGAAATGATGTAAACTGAAGTTAATATGGATAAAAACTTTTAAATTTGAAAGCAAAAATGAAATTATTTATCTTTACAACATTAATTTGGGGTTCAGAAAAAAAAAAAAAGATAATGACCCAGGAATTTTGGATAAAAATAGCATCAGAAATATGAAAAACCCTGTTTAATAACCCCCAAAAACGTAAAAAAATTTTGTATAAAAAATAAAAGAATTTTGTATAATGATATTATTTAAAAAATTTTGTAATTGAAATATGTAAAAGGGGAAAATATTTTTCCCCAAATTACACGCAGACGTGAATACATATAGTTTAAATGATGCCTTTTTTGGGGTAGATGTTCTTTTTTTAAAAAACATAATTCAATCATGCCCAGGGCCAAAAATAAAAATAATATATTTTAACTGAATGGACACAGTTACCAAAAAGTTTACATTTAAAAACGGGTAGCTGTCCGAGTGGACCCTGTATCAAAATTTTGGGGCCCTTTTTAAAAAGAAATAAAGGACACTTTTATTTGAAAGGTCGTTTTTAAAATTTGGGGGGCCAGCAAGGCCCCAAATTATTGATAAGGGGGAGCTACATTCCCGGTGTTTTTTGTTTGTATGAAAAAAAATATGAATTCAAAAGCCACCTATGTTATTCGTTAAACTCGTATGTCGTCCCGTTACTTAACCGTGATTCAAGATTATTAAATTCGTTTCTAATAACCTTCGAATTGCTTCTAATTTGGGCGTTTATGAAAAAAACATTCTGACCAGTGTTTGGGAAATTTAAGACCATCATCGTAAGCTGTTGTTAATGCAAACAAGTTAATAATGCAGAAAATATTTTTAAGATCACGCATTTTTAAAAAACACCTCCCACTTATTAACACCAAATAAAACAAAATTTTTTAAATTTAAAAATTTAAAGATTTTATGTGAAGCAAGTAGTAATTATGCTCTTTTTTAAAATTTATCACTGGGCTTCTTATTACTGGGCTTTAACACATTTCGAATATTACAAAAATACAGCTTGGAAAACATTCAATTTCTTAAAAAAATATCAAAGTTAAGTTTCAATAACTTACTAAAAAGCCCTGTCAAGAAAATCAACACTTCATTTTTTTTTATTACTGAAAACAAAAAATAAAAAGTGTTCTTGGACCAAAAAAAAAAAAAATATCCGATGGACATAGAATGAAGCTCGAAATTTCTCAGCGTCTTTTGTTCCTAACTTTCAATAGAACGACATCAAATATCGGCAAAGTCCGGGGATAAATGATACACCGAAAAACTCGACATAAAAGAACACAGATACAGACGCATTGAGGCAAACAATGGGCTTAGAGAAGTGAAAGATCGCTTCAAGAAAGAAACAAGAGCGACGCCATGAGGAAAATGAAAGCCCCGGCTACGTCTTTAATCAAGAAATAAATGAGACAGTGTCTCTCTTAACCATTGGTATAAAAGAGTCCTCTTCCCCCTACCTTTAGACCCCCTCACACCCCTGGCTTTTCCAATGAAGAATTGTACAATAAAAAAAACCTATTATGAGTATTTGTCTCCAAGAAACTGTTTTATATATGACACATATATTAGAAGGCTGAAATTTCTGGATATTTACCAAGTTCTTTAGGTAAAAGTTTTAGGGATTTCCATATTTCATAAGTGTGTAGGGCTCAGGCATTATTATTTTATATTTTTAATTTTTTTACTAAGCTGTTCCATTCGATTATATGTGATATATGATAATTTAATGCATATAATGCAATGAATAAAAGTTCGCCAGAATATTGAAGTACTTTCCTTTTTGTATTTAATGTATCTTTTCTTTTTTGAGAGCAACATAAATTTTAATTATATTATTTAAATATATTATATATATTATTATTATTTTAAGTATATTATTATCGTGAACAAAAAAGCAAATATTCAATTTTGTATCACAATTAGTTAATTTTGAAAAAAGGTATGAAATCGGAAGTGTTGAAATATTGAATTATACATCAAAACAAAAATTCAATGTGCTCCTAAAATTTTTCTTGAAACAGGGAAGTTGATTATTGATCGTTTAGCATAAGCGTTACCAAAATTCATGATATGCCTATAATTATAAAGAGGAGATGAATTATAGTAACAGAATGGTGTATCTTAATAAGAATGATATGTTATTAAGAAGTAAAATCCAAATAAGTTATTTTTTCGATAAGAATAAGCGATTTTATAAATTTATTAAAACTTATAAAGAAATTTCATTATTTTTTTTCTTAAAGTTATTTTTAATTTACCTTTGTTATACATGAAATAAATTTAAATTTAAGATAAATCTTCCCTTAAAAATTTATTTACGATATGCTGTGCAAATTTTAACCGGAATGGAAAATAAAACTATAAACCGATTGCATTTACGTACATATATATATCCACACACAGAACAATTTTTACAAAAAATAAGGAATAACCCAACAACAAAAAAAAGGGAAATAATGGATAAAATTCAAATAACTCATTTGATGAAATAGGGTTGATGTTTAACAATGACATGTGACCTAATAATCCTCAATTGCTTTGGTTTTACCATCCATTTCAAGACTGTATTTTTGAGACATATTCTCCCTTACAACCCATACTCTAAGAAAATAACAACAAAAAGTGGGGGAGTAAAAAAAGAAAGGGTGAGAGAGAAAAAGGACAAAATTCAAAAAACTCTTTAGGTTATCCAACTGTAATACATTGTTCGTTACGTTCTTCTCTATCAATCTTTTTAAGAACACAGTACTAAGTCTTGGCTTTTGGGTTCACATTTTATATTACAAACCTTAACTTCGTTGTTTTTACACCTAAATCCGTTTCAGGACTGTGTTTCTGAGACGCATCACCCTTTCCAACCGATATCCTAACTGTGTTAAACACTAAGGTTGCAAGTCCTCATCCATCAACACAACCAGCGGATTGTCCCAGAATGATGGATTGCAGGCACGAACTGAATACGTTCCACCGAGCGAAGATTAGATGGTTTTCTCGATTAAAGGGTTCCTCTCTTTTTTTTCTTGGGGGCCATCAAAGAGAGAATTGATCTGATTAACCGCAAAAGACAGTTAATTAACCTCATGATCTTTCCGAAGGAGGCATCTAGTTTCCGCACTCAGATTATTTTTGATGTCTTCTCTCGCAAAAAAGAGATAGCTGTGTCTACGAACAAATACAATTTACTGCAACTATTGTTACTTATTGTTTGTCTGCGATATTTTGACTTGTAATACATTATTCGCTTTGTTACATTGTATGTGTTAAGTTCACGTGAGTTTGACCTTGGTAGTTTCCAGTGTAAAATTATTTGACTTTTAAAAGTAGAAACGGAGGTGAACGAGAAGAATATGTTTCTATAAGACGGTTATAGAAATTATTTATTTGTTTCGAGACAATAAATTTTCTGTTAAGTAATGTTGAATGGTTTACAACCTTAAATAAATATATCTAATATATTTAAAGGAATTAGAGTTGGATTACACAATGCACAATAATTGATGTGATACAGCTGATGTAAATTTTCATCTTCTCGAACAAATTTCTAGTTAGTAGCAGTGTGAAATTACTTTCAAGAAAAAACATCCAACTATTTCTATTGTTATTAGAAATCAACTGTTGTAAGGAGCAAATTATTGGATGCAATGCTCATCACTATTTGATTGCCATTTAGTATAAGTAGTCCTTACACAGGCTAGTCCTGTTGTTGCTTCTAAAGCCACCTGATCAGCACTGCCAGATCGAGGCCCACAAAATTCATCACGACAAAGGGCTAAATTTTGTACGCCTGTCATTAGCCGTAGCTTTGATCACCATTCAGGTGGCAGAACGATTTGGCTCGGTTCCACCCCAATTTTGAGGGAGAACACCCTTGGAGCTGGTCAAGGATCTCCACCTCTCTTCCCCTTCCACCAACATTAGAAGAAGACTTGTGGCTCAAAGGCTATTTAGTGTACCCCATGCCGCACAGGCATGGATTACATCAAAGGCTATACATTTACAAACATCCATGCCTTCTCCAAAATTCGAACCCAGGCCCTACGGCACAGGAGTCACCGTCACTAACCCTTATACCGGATGGGCGGCAAATCAAATGCATCAAAATTCTTTCGAGGAAGGCACTTCTTAGAAAAATAAATAAAAATCATTACATTAATAAAACTTATGTGAAAGTGTCAAAACTGTTACACATAGTGGGGGTCCAGTATCATTAACATGGTTGATATGGCGGTAACTGCGCCCCGAGTCCTTAATAATCCAAAATTACCCCTTTTTAAAGCTGCGCTTTTTCAAAGGGAAAAGTGTTCCTACTTGTTGTGTTCTGAGCATAGCCCCCGGAATTTTTAAAAAAAAAAATTCCCCCTTTGTACTTTTTTTA
>BMAV01022220.1:0-99877 GCA_019973955.1 Trichonephila inaurata madagascariensis | reverse complement strand
ATATTTGAATAAAGCAATCAATGTTTATCGTTCCCAAATTTTAAGGCCACAAAAATACTGCATAACCCAGGATAAACAAGTGAAATTTTTGAATAATATCGTAAAAATGTTTTAAAATGTTTTATCATTTGAAGCACGCAATGTCAATTCAAGCATGGAAATACATCTATAATCCCAAGTTTTGCGTTTAAAGAAAATTAATATATCTAAAAACTATAGATCCTAAAAGGATAATTGGGATCCTTTCATAGACACGCGTTTTTTAATATTTTTGATGTCAAGGGGTTTTTAGTGGTCAGGTAGGACTCATAGGATGTGTCAGCGAGCTGAGCCCAGTAGTCCACTGAAGGCCCCCCGTATAGGAGACGTTAAATCTGTCGAAGTTCAAATATCATCCCGTTATGATGGAAGTTAGGAGAGAGGGTATAGTTCGGGTGTCATCCTGTCACCGATCGTGGCCCTATCAAGCTGAGGCGACCGTTTGACCCAAACTTCTGCACACGCACCCAGTGACTAAGGTCAGTAAACTGAGAGTAACAAAGGGCTTTAGTTAATTTGTTGTGCTAATGAATTCAGCTCTTGTATATTAAATTAATTCAAATTTTTGTGTTGCATAATAAAAAGACCTGATTAGTGCACATTTCCTAAATTTTGTTGTTATATTCATTTTCTTCCATATTAGCCCTGTATTTCGTTTATTTTCAGTGTTTGCGACCCAATTTTAAATTTATGAATTTATCGCCCCCCAGTTCAATAACACTGCATTGAATGCAATAATAATGTGTTTGACGCTTAAGCTACAATAGATCTTTTACTTAAAAACCCCACAAATTATCCACATATTAAATTTTGTATATGTTACTAAGAAAAAGGATGTTTTATGTTATTTTCCGTACTAATTTTTAAATTAGAACAGATTGCTATAAATATGCAACCTGTATTTTTTTTTTTCTATTGTGTTAAAAAAAATTTCATTTGCTTTTTGAAAATTAATAATTTTTTATGAACAAACATTTATTTATATGCTCACCTTCCCCCGGGGATGTCGGGGCAGCTAATGAGAATGAACGGACTCCGTGACGTCATGGCATCGAGCCAAGTACCGCGAGCCGTGAAAAAGGGGCAGATGAACGTTTATTGTATCGAAGCTCAAACATCCTCCGTTGGTATGGTGTGGAAGTTGGGAAAGGGAGAACAGCTCAGGTGTCGTCCCGTCACTTGACCATGGTTCAAAACTACGAGGTCCGTCGCCAAACGCCCTCTAGTAGTTGAACAGTGCTAATATTCACTTATTACCCCCCCCTAACTCCTGCCCTCCCCCTCAGTTTCCGAAACGCTGCATTAGACACACACAAAAGAAGTTGTAAGCTTTGGGAGCGAGCGCGTATAGACATATGTTCAATCCTAGTTCAGCAAAATTAGAACCCATAGTCTGTCTGTTACCTGATGAACATCCTCGCAATGCTTTGTGAAACATTGTATAACAAAGTTTGATTGAAATTTAAGTAGCATTTTTCTTCGCTTTATTTTATCTAATAAAAAAAAGTGTACTCTTTGTCGTGATGTATACCAAAAAAACCCGTAAATCTAAGAAAAGTTAAATATGCTTCACTGGAAACCTGTTTAAAAGTATGAAAGAACTCTTATAATACACACATATGCAGCATATGCCATTTCAAGCCATGTATTTTAAGTCCTAAGCAATTCTTGTACGTTCTTTTTTTGCTCGTTGTTGACATAATGAAAAACAACTTAAAATGTAATGTATATAAAAGTTTTGCAGAATAAGCAAAAAATTTTAGGCAAGAATATTTTTTGAAATGTTCAACTTTTTAATCATCACAAATTATATGTTCTTTTGTGTACGCAAAGATTCTGCATTCGCTACTTGCCCTACTTCTTTAAATCTCTTTTCAACTGAAGCATAGGTACGAAAAATAACACATGAGTGGATTAAATAATGCAATTAGAGAGAAAAAAATCCTAGTTAAAGTATAATGTTTTTGATTTATGAAAAATATGAAAACCAAAATCCTTTTTATATTAAAGAAAAGAGGAAATTTAATTCTTAAGAACAAAGACATTTTTCACCAAAATAACTACTTCAGAGATCTTTGTTATCTCGGAAAGAAAGAATTTCCTCTCTTTTATGTTATCTAATTTGAAATAGTTAGGCTTCTTTTAACATTAATCCAAGTCACACTACATATATCACGTACTTTTTTTTTAAATAAATTTATTTGTTTTAACTATTGCTTATTATACAATGCCGTCTGTAAAAAGTGCAACACCATGAAGTAATCATCAGAATTAATTGAACTTTGAAGCAAATATCAATTATAGAATTTCACATAAAATAGTATAGTTTCAGAGCCCCCACGCATAAGTGGCGTGCTCAGCGCCCTCTGAACTGATGCTGAGAGCTTATAAATAGAGGGCTGTAGCAGGACGTTGAAAACAGTTAATGATTATTTATTAGTGGCAAACGTTTAGTGAGACCTAAGTATGTCTTCACAACGAAATAAGGAGAAATTCCAACAACTTACAGAGTTTGAACGAGGGAGTATCATCGGGCTTTGTGAAGGAAGATTTTCCTATCACGCAAAAGGACCTCCTGTGCAGCGGAAAGTTCCAAAGTGATGCGAGTTTGAAAGCAGTGGATCAACAAGCACCGAACAACTCAAAAAACTGGCATTGGACGTCGGACGGTACAGCTTCCTTCAGGCAATTGTCAGCACGTTGTCTACGCTACTGGTACTAATGCCCTCTTCCTCATTCGTCGGACGTCTGCTGCAGCGTGGATTGCTCAAGGCCCATACAGTATCCTCCCCGGCAACCATTGAAGGCTGCGTATACAATGGGCTCACGAGCACAGAGCCTGGCAAGCTGATTGGAACCAAGTTATCTTTTCAGATGAATCCCGCTTCAATTTGTGGGACCATGATAGCTGCCTTCCAGAGTGCGTTATTGAACGACATAAAGGCCTAACACCCGAAGTTATGGTTTGGGGGTGCAGTTTCATATCATGGAAGATCCAATTGGCTACGAATTGATGGTAATATGAATAGCAACAGGTACGTCCGTAAAGTGCTACGGCCCGAATTCTTTCCCTTCCTTCAAGGCATCCCTGGAGCTATCTTTCATCAGCTCGTTCACATGTTGCATAGACTGTTCGAGACTTCTGTTCAACCCAATATGTGCAACGTCTTCCTTGGCCTGCTTATTCGCTGGATATGTCACCTATTGAGCATTTGTGGGATTTAGTTAGTCGGCGTATCGCTTGTGATCAGAGTCCTGCAGCTTCAAAAAACGAACTTTTGCTTCGCATACAAGCAATATGGAATTCTCTTCCACGAGCAAATATTCAAAATCCGGTTTGACTCCATGCCACGTCGTATAGCAGCACTTATTCCTGCGCGTGGCGACTACACCAAATACTGATTTTGGACCCTTAATATTGTTTTTTTGCTTTGAAAATTTCGTCATTCATTTGTACTAACACAAGTCGTATGTACATCAAAATTCATTTAATTCTGATGATTTTTTCTTGGTGTTGCATTTTTTACAAACGACATTTTACTTGGAGTCTTAGGTGCCTAGTTTTCTATAGCATTTTCCCTCAAAATTAACGAAAAAAAAAAGAGACTAAGTTTATTAACCTAAAATTAATTTTTTTACTCCGTTTAGTTATTAAACTAATTAACCGGCAGTTTTACAAGTATTGCCAATTCAAGTTTTTAAGCTTGACTTTAATTAACAAAATCAAGCCCACCTTATTTTTCCCCGAGCCCAGAACAATGTTGAGAGTCTAGATCAGAGTGATACTCACTCCCATTTCACTAAGAAATTCAGTTATTGGAAAACAATTTACAAAATTTTTGCGGAAAATTTTGTCAATAAAGCAATCAAATCTATCAATTTTGCTATCAATTTGCCTTTTTTGATAGTAGAATGTAAGCAAGAGAGGTTGGGTGGTAGATGAAAGGAAATCGCATCTACCCCTAATCTTAAAATGTATAAAGTAATGTTTTTGAATTTTGTGTTTAAATGTTGAATAGTATTAAATTAAAAGTCAAAAATGAGTTTTAATATTTTGATCATGGTCCATGATTGAAAATAAAAGAGGGATACGGTTTTTGCATTTAAAGAATGAAAATTGATAGAACCATATGAATTCCCCCGGCTGAAATTTCACGGGCAATTGTAGAGTTGTTCTGCTCAATGTTGATCAGGCCTTATATTGTGTGTTATTTTCATTATCTTTATGTTGTGGCCCGTGTGAAGTACCTTTCTGTGTTTGCGGCCAGGCAAGAAAAAAATTTGAGTACCCCTAGTCTATATGTTGCTGAAATAAATTTCAGGTAAGAAAAAAAAACCAGACACAAATTTTTAGCAAGCCAACTGAGTAGAAAAAGTAAGTATTTTATTGATAAATGGCGGAATCACCACTAGAGTTTTGCATAATGCAAGTGAGCCAAATTCCGTTGCCACACAGCTGCATACATACATCAAATTAAGTAATTAATTAATAATAAACACATTGCTTAAATTAAACTAAATTAAAAGTGTTATTTTCAAGTTGATCTGGAGGCGAAAGCGGGAGGCTAGAATTCGCGACAATTATGATACTACTTTTAATGAAAATGAACTAGAAATACATTTAATGAAACTTCTAGAATACACTCTATACTTTTTTCGGGGGAAAAATACGGGTACTTACGTATTATCGCAACAATCGCCAGTTCTATTAATAACTCACTAAGTTAGCAACCTCGATTCCATGTGCTTCGTTTCCTATAATGTCGCCAATAGGTTGGGATAATGCCTAAATACCTTTTACTTTTATAAGAATAATGCTATTTTTGTTTCATTATTAAATATGTATTAAATTTATATACTTATTTTAATACACAGTAAAAGGTGTACAATATAAAAACGCTTATACAGTTATTTTAAAGAAAATTAGGAACTAATGCAAAGTTTTAAAACTATGATGGATCTTGAGAAATACTTTATTATTTTTTTTAAAAAAGTACTCATAAATGCCTTATTTTACAAATTTTTTACTAAAATTACTTGATTGTTCTAAATTAAACGATTATTGTGTGTATGTGTTACATATTTGTATCCTGAAAATTAGAAAAATGAGTTTACTTTAACTTCGCAAATAATTTATTCTCATTTCACTTAGATCAAAACTAATGGACTTACATAAATTCTCCAATATTTAACATAAAATTTTAATTTTCAAACTGTAAGAGTTTTATCTATGCTTACTTATTTCGAAGAAAAATTATTACTTAATTCAAAATGAAAATAATATGTAGGCAAGGAATATGGGGCTCATACATTATTATTTTTTTAATTTCTAAATAACTTTTCATTATTAGAAAATTCTATGAACTTAATTATAAATTGTGTAACAAATTGGAATATTTTTAAAAGAAATTTTAAGCGATTTTTAAATTTTTGTGATATCTTATTCTCGTATGAAATGTTATTATTAAAAGAAATTTTAATGAAATGTTATGTTACTCAAAGGGTTATTATATTCAAATGGTCATTATTCCTATTGAATTAATCTGCTGCTGAAGGAACATATATTGAGGACACACACACACTATGGAAATATATTTTAATATATTAAAATACCTAAACACAGAGTACCACTTAAGTACACATACTGCTATTTACAACAATTCATCCATTTATGCTTGTATTTTTGAATCCCGATATAAATATATTTACACAAACACTTTAGCAGCTTGATAGAATTAAAGATATAAAATTAAATAACTTAATTACATCATAATATAAGCATTTTCAGATAAATCTAAATATTTTGCAACTAATGCATTTTGTTTGACAAAATGATTGATTAGAAATAACAGAATATAAGTTTTTAATTAAATCTGATTTTGCAAATATCTAATGAGACAACATAATTATTCATAATATTCCTTTCAGTTGAAATGAGGTTAATGCCACTATACTGAAATTACCACTACGGAATTAACTAAGCATTTTAGCATTGTACACAACATAATATAAAAGCAGAATTTTCACTGTGTACCAGGTTTTCACGAATTAAATTTGAGAAGCCAATTTACTCAAAAGCCTATTAATTTTACCAAATTAGATGCAAACTCAAGTGTACATTATTATTATTATTATTCATATATAGTAGTTTACATCGAGTCTATTGTCCATGAACGATGACTACATTCTCTTGTAGAGCATTGTTGAATCTTTAGGAAGTAGCATTTGGGTTTAATTTAATTAAGCAATTATTATATACGCGAAAGATAACAAATACAATTTTAACCTAACTCATGCATAATATATACTCTTGTCTCATCCACCTCAACAAAGCCTTCCATATTCATTAACATCAAATTATGCTGTTGTCGTTGTACTTGTTTGCTTTCTTTCTCTTTTTCTACTAAAATATATTCATCTTCAAAATCAGTAATTAAAGACCATTAGTCCACCTTGTTTGCATTATTATTTTAACGTATATGTTTACGTTGGATATAGTATGTCACGCGATTTTTCCTTAAACTAATTTCTAAGGATTTTCTGCGACGCTTCCAAGGTGCAGTGTTATTGAGGTCGCTGTTAAAGCCTCATTCCTGTGAAAGACTGTGTTAGGACGACAATAGGAGGCTCGTAGGTGTAAGTTCTGTTAGGTCACTGTAGGTTTGAAAGGATCCAAGTGAATCTGGAAGTCTATCAGAGAGAGAGAGTCCGTTGGAGTCGACTGGGACGTCGTAGAATGTTGAAGCCTGTAGTAGTCCCTCTCTAGCATCTGTGAAGAAGTATCCGGGTTTCTTCTTTTGGTGTCAAGTTAAAGATGGAATACATCACACCAACGAAAGCGACACGTGAGGCAGAATCATTTCTGTTTGGACATAGATGGGATTACTATTAGGCTATTGGTCCTAGTTACCCCTCAAATGTCGGATTTAATAGCAAACTATTAGCACGATCCTTGTAGAAATCCTTCGTCCTTCTCTAGAATCTGTGAAGAAGTATCCGGGTTTTTCCTTTTGGTGTCTATTTAAAGATGGAATACATCACACTAACGAAAGCGTCACGAAAAGCAGAATCATTTCTGTTTGGAGGTAGCCGGAATTACTATTACGCTATTGGTCCTAGTCACCCCTCAAGTGGTGGACTTTGAAGCCAAAGATTAGCACGGATACTGTGCTGGCCACTTATCTTTCGGCTGGATAAAGGGAGTCAACGTTTGACTTATACCTCAGAACATCAGTGGTGGTGTTTCCGGTCTCAAACACTTTTCCACGCGACACTCCATAACCGTTGAGAAGTCACTAGTTCTCTAACAAGAAATTGGTCCTTGGTGGAGACGACCGCAGTTTCTTAATGGCGTTGTTTGATTTGAGGATCTCGCCTTGTAAAGGCACCGTGATGTTTGCTAAAAAATGACAATGTACAGAAATGCAAAATAAGGAAAGGACTGGAAGAATGAGGCTATAAAATGAAGTGCCGATAGTTGTTAATGGAGTGGATATTAATGTATTATCAATATACGAGACCTGGGTTCTGCAGATGTTAGAAAAGTATTCTAGCTATAAGTATCTAATGATGTGCTGTGAATTGATTGAGGTCGATAAATCCGATATGAATGGGACAAATGCTTATAGCAACATTCCTTTAGCTGTAAGGTAAACCCCCTAGGAGGGATGATAAATTTGGGTGGAGGCTCGAACCCATCGAAAAGTTGAAACTAAAATTTTATTTAAAAAAACTATTAATTTACTGAAAGGAAGCAGAACAAAATACATTCTGACAAAGTAAAATACAAAATACACATTAACATTCATGTAATACACTTTTAAATGTATCAGTACTGCGCAATGTATTTGATAATTAATTTAACAATACTAAGTTAAGAAGTTTAATATTTTCCAGTGACTCCATGAGCTTATCATTTCTAATGTGATATAAAAGATTTAGTACTTATTTTGATAAATTATGGTTTATAATTAAAGTATTGTGTGTGTGTGTGTGTGTGTTTTTGTGTCTGTGTAGTTTACGTCAAAGTATGTTATTATTCAATTCAATACATTGTTTGTTATTGTATGGAGGGGAGCTCTATGAAAATTATGACTGAAAATTGGGTCGCAAGTATTGAAAATTTGAGAAGCACTGGGCTTTAGGAAACCAACGCATTGACCTATTTAGTGGATTAAGTTTCTATTTAAAAACATCACTACATTTAATTTTTTTTGATATTCGAAGTTGAGAAAAATAGATTTATATATATATTTTTATATATACAAATACCAGACATTAGGTCACTCTAGGCCATTAATCTCAATCTAGATTACCAATATTTAAAAACAATAGAGTTGAAAGACAATAATTCACGAAATTCGTCAATATGTTCCTTATCCATGTACTCTCTGCAGTCACAAAGATTACAGGCTGAAGTATACTTCAGTCGAATTCAAACAATCATGCCCAGTCAAAAGACGAAATAACACTACGGCTACAAGGAATATCTGGAATAACTTACTTTGAACTAGTGAGACTCTCCCAGACCTTTCCCTTAGCGTCATGTGATAGATAGGAGCCAAACCTCCTATTAAAAATTCTAATTTAATTATCAGTTTGGCAAAATTAAAAGTCATAAGGTTATTAGTGGTTTGTAGAATAGTCGTTCTCTTCTTTGCCAGGATATTAACTTTTTCATTTTCTTAGATTCTGCAATGAGCAGGAATGGACTGCAAGACAATTGGGTCCGCTAGAGTTTTGAGAATGTCAATGCAATGTTGAAGAGTGTTTTTTTTTGACTAGCATAAATATAAGCATTGCATTTTTCTCGATGCGTTTTAAAATTGCTGTCACCATTTTCAAATCTCTGATTGTGAGGCCTTGAAATATCAACACATCAAAAATGGCTTTACACGTCATGCTTTTTATCCTTGTATGACCTTTTAGCAGGCAGATTCCAATACTTTGATTTGTTTGCAGAATGAATTATAACACTGTCATCTTCATCCTGTTAAAATACTTCTGTTATTAGATGGAGATGCTATTCATGCTTCGGCTGTTTCTAATTTAAGTTTTAAGAGATCCATTTTGATTTTTTCGAGGAATTTTATTCGATATTGCATCTTTTTTGTACCAAAACCAAGAATTTGCTATTGCTAATGCAATGAAATGAAGGAGCTCAAGTGACTTTAAAGGTAAATAATGATCGAAAATTGTTTTTAAATCACAAATATTTCCAGGTTTTTTTAATCGCTCTCATCAGAACTTGATTATCTTCCCAGTATACATGGACCATATGTTTTGTCCGCAGCATAGCCATTACCCTCGAAATCACCAAGAATCAGATTTATTCGTCAATTGTAAAATTTTTCTTAAGTGAGAATTCTTACCTTTTAATCACCTGAAAAACATTTTGTTTAAAAGATAGCACATTATTCCATGCAAAATAATAGAATGTATCAAAAAGTTTCATCGTTTAAAAAATACAAAAATTTTAAACCGCAACTTACCAACTCCCACCGAAAACTCCAAGGGGTTTTCTGGGGATGGGAGGAAAAATGTGAATGCAAATATCTGTGTAGAGGTTGAAAATGCCGTTTAACTCAACAAACGCATAAAACAGAAAATTAATTGCAAAAAGGGGAAAAGAGAAAAGGGACTCGTCCATGACAACCCCCAAGAAAATATGGTATTAATTATATAATAATATATTTCAGTTTTATTTAGAGGTTTCCATCAAATTATTGAAACAAAAATAAATAAATAAATAAAAACTCACAGGCAAGCTGTTACTTTTACAGCTGCAATGACTCAAGTAACTCCAAGTCGCACGATCCTGCAGGTAACGAAATCCTAAGTCCTACAAGCCACACTAAGGGAGTATAATTACTATTTTAACAGTTTTACAATTACTTAAACATTAAGACCAAAAATTATGTACAAGCAATTAGGTATATATTGATAGTTACCTTTTTAAGACAAATAAAAAGAAGACATGTTTTCGTTGTTTTTGTGAGCAAAGCTAGATTTGCTAGTTGAAAGTAAATCATGAATTGCAACTGTCGTCTCTTGATACAAAGTGATATTTCACACATTCTGCAAACCCTCTTAATTTTTATATTTTTAATACTTACTTTCCAAAGTAATAAAATTCAACTTTTCAATTTACAAATGCTGAACCTGAAACGTATCCTCCTTTTTATTTAAAAAATCGTAGATTTAATATTGATTTTGCAAACAAAAAAAATTTGCTGTGAAAAAAAATGCGCTTATGTCCTTATGAACTGTTTATATTTACAAGGATCTTAGTCTTTCTTTTCAAATTTATAATAATAAATATTATTTTTCCCATTTCAAGACAGTGGTAAATAAAATTTATAGATTAGGAGTATAAGTACTGAATATTGAAGTACAGTGAAAATCGTCTGACACAAAACTAAGAGGACTGAAATACTTTTTTGTGTTACAGGATATAGTCAAAAAAAGCATATATTCAACAAAATTAAGGTTATTAAAGTACATTTTATTTGCATAGACTTGTATGTATGCATCTATTTCATAAAAAAGCAATGAAACACAAAAACATTCACAATGAAATTTAATGCAAATTTTTCAAGCTTTTTGAAGAATAATACATTTGTTGAGTTTTTGGAAAATAATCCGATATTTTTTTTTCTTTTTGCATTTTTTTTAGCATCAAACCGTCAACAAATCGTTCTAAGTCGCCAATTTTGTTATTTATTTCACCAGTGGAATCGGAACTTAAATAAATGCGCATAGTTTTCATGACGTTCTCATTTCGGATGAAGTGGGACCAAGAGCTGCATTATTTAGTTCATTTTTCCACCGAAATCTGCATAAATGATATTTTATAAGCTTGAAAGACACTCCAAATGTCTTTGTGTGTCATAATTGAGAGTACTCACGTTACAAACCTCTAATACAGCAAATTCTCCCGATGATACTGTAGGATAGTTCGAATAATACAGAACAATAATGCTAAACTATCTCTTTCATTTCACACCCTTCTTAAATCTCTAGTGTTTTCTGTATTTTGTTCATTTCCTGAATGGAAGTCTTTTCCTGTTAAGCTATATTCGGTTTGTGTTAACAGAAATAAATGCATTAGGTTGTCCGGACCGTTGTATTATTTCGCGTTAGCGGTTTCGCGTTAAAAGTATTTCACGGTATATTCAATTTGCTGGGTAAGAAAATCCTGTTTTAAATATGATGTGCAAAAAGTATAACTTAAATTATTATTTTTTTCCAATTAACTATATTTTGAATAAAGTAAGGAAAATATGTTCAGTTTGATGTATAAATTTCAATTATTCATTTGGTAAAAGGAAAAAAAAGTGATGCTACTTTTACTGAGTATATTAAAATTTGTAATTTTTCAAAGTAAAAAAGAGTTTTAACCAAAATATATTTGTCATTTTACTATCTTTTACGAAAGAAGCACTTTGAAGATTCAGAATTTCCTTTTATCCAAAGAAAAAATGGATGAAAAACTTGTATAAACTTCGACTTCATGAAAAAAAAGGAATTCTGGGGAATAAGTTATTTTATTAAAACTGATAAAGTGAAAAATTAAAATAACATACTATTTTTTTAAAAAAGAAAAACATCTTATTGATGGATATTCTTTTCATTTTATAGCAGCTAATAATCTCTTTTTGAAAACAGTAATAAATAGCTTTAAAAAAAAAGAAGCAAAAAACTATTGAACCAAAAAGTGTTTGACTTTAAAGATTATATTTAAGAAAAGATTAATTGAGAAAAAAAAGCACATTTTTTTTGCTTCAATTCTTCTTTTTATTGCTAAAAGGTTTTATATTAATTAATATATTTTCTTTTTCTGATACATGTCCTTTTTAGAAAAAAAGCCCAGTCGATTATGAATTCAAGTACGTTTGGCAATCACATATTTAATCTTTAATATTTCGTTAGAGATTTTAAAGCCATCTATAATTCCTTTAGAGGACTTGTTATTGGTAGGAAATACTTTACATTTTCAATTCTTCATTGCTATTTTTCAAAGAATAAAAATTTTCGTAAAAATTGTTAAGCCTCTTTCAAACTCTTAACTTTTTAAAAAAATAAAAAATACAATACGAATGATAAATAAAAACACTTTTTGTTAAAACTAATAATGTCTTACATTTTTCACATTTGTTATTATGTAGAATATTCTATTTTCTACTTGATAATATATTTTTATAATCCCGTGACATGAGACTGAAAAAAAAATATATGATTTGAAATAAAATGCAAATAAAATAAACTTTCCTGAAATGATTTTTGAAGAGAGGATGTTAATTATCACTCAAAAAATCTGATGAAGAAAATTTATAAGAAATTCAATTTCCTTTTAAGAGTCGCCTTAAATTTTGATCCATGAAATTAAGCAAATTTTTTCAAAATAGGTTTGAGCTTCTTATCTAAATGTTCAAAATGTAAGCAACATTTACAAAATCACAAAAGCTTAAGGTATCCGACTACGTTCCGAGTCGTGATTTTGCAAACGTATGTAAATGGATAATATTTATGATATTTAGTGTCACTTAGATTAGAATGCATGTATAGAATTGTTTTAAGGACATTATGACAAAAACAAATTATTTAAATGCAATATTTTGTCAAAATCTAGACACTTTTTTCAATGTTCTCCATTTGTAAAATGCTTCTATGGTATTAATATTTTGCCTGTATATAGCTCAGACCTCTCTACAAACACTCAACTATGAGTTTTGAAAAACTCAAATTATTTTCAGAGTTACAACCATTTGAAATAATTATCGGCGTATTTTCTTAAAATTTCTCCCTTCTGTTTTCGTAAAACATGGATAAACCTACTTCCGAGTTATGCATTTCAAAAATTCTAGTTGAGCCTCTGTAGAGAGGTCTCAGCGGAATACAAGCAAAATATTAATACAATAGAAGCATTTTTTACAAAAGGAGAAAATTTGGAAAAAAGGTTCTTCTAAGTCAATTTTTTAACAAAGTATTGAATTTAAATAATTTTTTTTGTCATAATGTCCTTAAAACAATTCTATACATGTATTCTAATCTAAGTGACACTAAATATCATGAAAATTATACATTTATGCGCTTTTTTAAAATCATGGTTCCGAACGTAGTCGGATACCTTAAAGAAAATAATGTTTAAAATTGAATTTAAGCACGTAATTTCAATTCCTTGCAATTTTCCATTTTCTTTTCTATATATAGAGTTGGACAATTATTTTTGTTTGTTTTACTATTTATTCACTAATTAAATTTAATTATTCCAATGAAATAGTATAATAAAATTAAATAACATTCTCAGAAATCAGACCATCCCAGGTGGAATTCGAACCCACGAACTTTGGATTAGAAGTCCAACGCGTTATCCATTAGGTGACAAGGACCACAACGAGCACATTTCCTTTTTGAAATAGGGTGTAGGGTGTATTATTAAAAGGGTGTATTATTTGAAATAGTGTGTTATTTTTGGTTTGTTACTATTTATTCATTAATTAAATAGAATTAATGAATTAATATTTGAAAAAAACTGTATTAACATCAGTATCATTCACTATAAGTTTAAAAAAATGTATTTGAACTTGAGTGGATGAACCAAAAGTATTTTATTAATGATTGAAAATTTAAAAATTATATATATATTATATATATATGAATGATTTGGGATTAATTTTATGAATAGTAATAATTTAAAATAATTCTCGAAATCAGGCATACCAGGGGGTAATTCAAACAAGGTTTATTAGGGATTAAGTTTAATCTAATTAATAATTATATAGGAGTTTAATTTTAATCTAATAGTAATTATTTCTAGTTAAATTATATATTAGATTTAAAATTAAATCATTAATAATTTGAAAACTTAAAATCTTAAAGTATATTCACCATAATTCTGATAAATGAACATCAAAACTAACCCAAAATTATTATTTTATAGTCCATATGTCAGCATTACTTTCAAGATTAACCATTAATTAAGAAAAGTATCTTATATCTGAGCATAATATAGTATAAATTAGATTTCTATTAGGCTCGTTTAATTAAATCCGTGTATATTATTTGGCTCGATGATTAAAGTTTTAAAATTAACCCATTTTCTACTGAAATAGTCCTATATAAAATATATCTAATCCAAAATTATTATATATATATATATATATTCATAATAATATATAAGTTAAATAATATATATATTTTATATATGAATAAATATATGAAAACATATATATATATATATATATATATATATAACATATATATATAATATATATATAATATATAATATTTAAAATATATATATATATATTAATATATATATATATATATAGTATGAACTTATAATAGGAATTGAAAAATAAGGTATCTTTAATTGTTTAAATTATTACCAAATTAAACCAAATTAAAAACGGAATTTTTTTGTTCTTTTGCTTAAAAATATTTAATAATTATTAAATTAAATCACTTTATTACCGTTTTTCGTTAAGTCTTATAAACTCCGAACTGCGAAAAATAAATAATACTTGTGGGAATTTTGTACTTATTTTTAGACATATTTTAAGAAAAGGCCAGTTGCATGTTTTTTTAAACAAAGGACTTTATTGTTCAAATATTTTTATCTGATATTAAATATTAATTTCCTGAGTTAAGTATTGGATTGATGCTGCAAGATGCAATCATATGCAAAAAGTGTAACAAATTTTCAACAAATCTGTTTGGTAATAAGAAATTACATCGCTGAAACTTTTTAAAGATAAAATATGACTCAGAATAATAATTGCTTCAAGTATTTTATTAAGTAAAAAAAATAAACTGAAAAACTTATGACTTTCTTTAAACAAAAAGAGCAAAATATTGAAAATAATTTTTCCAAAACTTTCACAAAGCTGAAATCTTACACAAATTAATTTATGTAGAAACTTAAATTTTCGAAGTTCTCTAAACTAAAATTTCTTCTCGAGACTCAAAACTTATTTAAAAACTGTGAGAACTCTTACGACTTGTTCATCAAACTTAGAAAAATGAATAAGACTTTGAGAAAAGATTCTGCGATCAACGAGCTACTAATATAAAATAAAAGAGAAGTCCCATCAATAATAACTTGCTGATACTTCCACTTTATTTTCACCCTTTGAGATGCTAAAAGAAAACTGTCACTGCTTCATGTGTCGCAGCTGTTGCCTAAGAAATAATCAGAAAATATTCATATCTATGTTAGATATTTCTTCTAGATATGTACTCGCTTAAGCATTTTTCTCATAATGTTCTTAGATATTGACGACGTTGCAATAAACGAAATTGTGAATGAGATATGCTGTAACACAGATTGCCCTTTCTCATAAATAAATTTCTTTCTCATCAGATTAAATATTTGTATTTATTCACTTATTCATCCAATGCATTTTTTAAAGGGATATGGTACGATTTGTAAAAATTTTGTAACTTAAGTTTTTTGAAATTTTTTTTCGTTGCCTCCTATGTGTGTATTCTATGTAAAGCAGATATTGTACTCAACATTATATAAAAAAGCTAGCCTTTTAATTTTTTAAGGAAAACACTTGAAATTTTTACAGTTATTTTAAAATGCTACTTCTCCTACAAAAATTTACGTACACGCATAAAATTTGATTTACAAGTACGTCAAACTATGTATAACAAAAGTTTGAATGGTTTTTGCGATAACATTATTGGTATTCGTAGAATACTTCTTTTTATGAATGCTTGTTGAAAATTCCTTAAAAAAATGTATAAATTTCGAGTTCAATTATTTTTTTAAAAAATAAGTATTGCTCTGATTTAAAAATGCAGACCACCTGTTGTTACATGTACTATTAGCAATAGGTAAAAAAAAATAAAGCATTAAACACAATAGAAAAAAGGTCTTAGCATTTTAAATGGAAACAAACTATTTATTTTATATTTTTGAGAAAATTAAGTTTAAAGTTTTGATTTGCTACAGGGATGTGAATAAAAACGAAAGTAAAAGCTATCATAATTCTGAGTTTTTTCAGTATAGAGCTTTCAATTTTTGTGATGTTATAGTAAAGTATATACATAATAATTTAGGCTAAAACAATAAGGTTTGATTTTTTAACCGATTTCTGTCAATTGAATCATATTGTGTCTCCTTAAAAGTCATAAGTTACTTTTTATTATTTATTTCTGCTTTTTATTAAAATTTTAAGGAATGTTGTGAGAGGAATTTTTATTAGAAAACATGCAAGGGTCATACAGAAAGTAATTAACATTTTATGACGGGTCATATTTGCTCTCTTTTACTAATGATCATGGGGAAATACTTCTTTAATTGTTGTTTAAGTTTAAAACCGCCTTCCTTAAAGATTTCAGCTAATTTGAATGCTATTTAAACTCTAGCAAAATGAGTGTTGGGGTTAGTAGTTAGGCTGCTATTAAAGTGAGAAAAGCGACTGGTTACCGGAAGTCCCTGGTGTTCTTGAAAATAAGCTTTAGTCCGAGATATCCAGTTGACCCGGGTGGGAACTGAAGAGTGCAGTTACATTGGATCAAACGCAGTTAAGTGTCATGATTATTTTTTAGGAATTTAGAACAATGGTAAAATTTGACTACTTGATTATCTTCTAACTATTATTGATAGTAAATTGATAGATAAAAAAACTTGGTTATTTTTATAACAATTGATGATCATTCGATGTCCCAAACTTCATCTGCGACCACCGGGTCACGACAATTTTAGCTTTAGCATAACTTAAATCAAATGAAACGTATTAACACAGAAACTTTATATACAAGGTCGCAGTACCTTATACTGTTTACAGTAACTGCCAAGACACTTATTTTAAAGCGTCAAAAAATTTTCAATTCCAACATTATTCTTTCCAGCCACCAAACATTTTAACCTTGATATAATTTCTTGTTTGAGATTATCCTCATTATCAAACCATTTTCCATCCAAACATTTTTTTTAGTTTAGAGAATAAGTGAAATTCACTTGGTGCTAATCCAGGACTGCAAGAAGAATATTCAAAACCTTTTTCACTTAAGATGCTAAAACGCTCGTTGTGTTTATGTTGATGCATGACACTACGCATTGTTATGAAACAGAATTTCTTTGATAACGAAGTTCCACGTTTCTTGTTTTGGAATGCGATTCTAATCCTTAAAAAGTTAATATAGGATGAATATGTGCTTTCAGGAAATGAATGACATAACGCGCTTCACATTTGGCGGAACGTTCGTTGTGAGCAACCATTTTGAAAGGTTACAGAACAAAAACGCATTCGATCGTTCAGGATCTCACTAAACCGAGGGCAGGAGTTAAGTGCAGCGCTAGCGCTCGTAGGCTGTGGTCAATGCCATGCGTGGTGAACAATTTTTACTTACTAGATGCTCAATTTGGTTATAATTATGAGTTGATACTTTTACTAATGCAGATAGGGAAATTGTCTTCTTTAAACCTTTATCTACCGATGGTACTTATAAGTACCACTCACTTTAAAATTACATAGAATAACTATTTTTACGAATATTCTGACGATACTTAGCAAGAATATTCTTTGAAATCTACTCTTTCAAGATATATGACAGCAAGGGTTCTATGATGAGTATTTTATCGGTAAAAGCGAATAGTTTTAAAGCAGAAATTCCATTCTCAGCTGACGGCATTTTCAATGGATGGTGAAGATTATAATTTTTGTCCCGAAAAATAGTTTATGTCAAAATTTAAGTGTATTATTTTTTGTATGTTAATGAAGACCTTAGAAAACGATTAGACTTTTTATTTTAAGTGAACAATTTACATAATTAATTTTACACAGTTGAATATCTTTAATTAATTCATTAGCTCTAACGGATTAAATTTCCCAAAGTTGAGTATTTTGTTTATGTATATCCCTTAATTTTCAATGCAGTGATCAAAAAAAAATATTACATGAAAAAAAACTACAGTAAATCATATTCCGGTAGATAAAGGGTTAAATATTGTTAAAACGTGACTCCACCTTTGTATCTTTACTGTGTATCTACTTTATATATTGTGATAAAGAGGAAATACGTTTTCGTTCGGATGGTACATTATGAAAATTTAAACTAAATAAATAAATGTGTAATTGTTTATAACTGAAATGGTCTTCTATGAAGTTATATCTTATTTAAAAAAAATACGTACTACATGAATATAATTAGTAAAGAAATAACTAAACTACCTATGCGTATATATTTAAAATCATAAGGTTTCCTTTTAGTAAAGTTTCATGGTATTAAATTTGAAAATCTTCCTACGGTTCAAAAACTATGCTTTACTGTGCTTTAACGTACATATAATAAAGCAACTCGTTAGGAAAAAATTATGTATTTTAAACGATAAAAAAAATGCTAAACACACACAGAACTTAAACTTATAAGTAATAAATGAATGCTAAACTTTTTTAAATTTTAAATAACAAGTAACTTAAATTTGTATGGAATTCATAACTACAATCCTTTGTGGAAAAATGTATTGGATTATTTTAAATAGATGAAATAATTAAGATGAACAACAATTTTTTCTAGTGAAAAAAGCTTCTTAAGTGATTGAACTGAAGTAATTGAACCAATATTTGACTGTTGGACTTTTGCAAATATTCTTCTCGTTACTTCAGAGTGAAACTATAATAAAAAAATAGACAATCTACATATGCCGTAATTGAAAAAATGATAAGGTAGTGCGCTTTTTTGTTAGCTGAACTAATAGCTTCTTACTGGATAAAAAGCCCTTTTTTTATGAAAATATGGAGATGGATAATATAACAACGCGCAAACCTATGAGAGATGTGTGTCAGATTTTTGCCTCTTTCCAAGGGTGACATAACTCTTTATTATTTTCAGCTTTGTAAAGTATGATACTCACAATTTTTGGAAATAATACCATAACAAATGCATTCACATATTTTCTTCAGATATAATTTCTCTCAGAATATTATTTTATTTCATAACAAGTTATTTGTAAACTATATATATCCATTAGGCCATGGGTTTTAACTTTATTCCCCGTCTCAGCACATCTGACAAACAGGAAACTGCTGGCGGGCTCAGTTAAAAAAAAGTAAATGATTCTTAATATTTCTTTATTTTATTGCAATCATAAGCATCATAAAGAAAATCCTACTCTAAAAAGTAACAAAAAATTCAAAACAGTTACATTTACCGTATTTACTGAATCGAATCTAAGCCGCATTATGTTTCCAATGTTAATGGTGTTGAATATCGGGTGTTGCTTTAAATCGAAGAAAAAAATCGTTAAATGGGGAAATTAGAGAAATTACTGATTCACGTATGTATTTAGAAGTTTGTAATACTAGTAAAATAGCTAATTATTACGTTTTACTAGTTTTCATTTTGAATTTCTTTGTATTACGGGTATCGATTGGCCATTTTACACCTTTTTTTTCATTTTTCGCAAACATTTGTCAAGAATTTGGGATGAAGCTTAAAATCGGTGACGGTTTCGATTCGAATAAATACGTTAATGCGTATTATCCACTAATTTTTCCTAGTCAAGTGTGTACGATGATATACCCAAACTTTTTGCATCCTCGAGATTGCAATCATTAGTCGAGATCTGATTGTTGATTTAATTCTCACAGTCGCGGGCCCACAAAAACAGCTTCTAGGGCACATTGGCTCTAGGTGGCACGGGGATAAGAACCTCTGCATTAAGCAACGCATTTGTATCAGGTAACGTGAAATGAAAGTGAGGTATGTTAATATTTTAGTTATATATTAACTCAGAATTTTTATTAAGAATTTTTTACATCATAAAATTTTTAACGTTTATATTGGTGACATTCTTTCGTGTTTAATTTCTTCTTTAAACAATTGATGTCTTTCCTAAAGGAATTTCAATGGATTTCAAATTATTCAAATATGTTACGAGAATGGAACAAAATACGCCAACATTTTAAAACTTAGAATAATATGAAATGACTGCACTGAAGTGAAAAATGTCATGAAAGCTGCACAATCATTAGTTACAAACCAACATTGCAAAGAAAAAGTATCTTGCCAAAATTTTTTGAATAGAAAAGCAAAATTGAAATTCGTATAATGTTTATTGAATTTGTAAGTTAATAACTGTAAAAGAAAAATTCCAAGATACTGTTTGTTTGTTTTTATTAGGAGTTATATTTGAAACTTAGAAAAATATATTGGTTGCGAAATTTTATCTATTTCTCTTTGTTATACTTTAAAAATTTCTACAATCAGAGATCTTAAAGATCTTAAGGCATCTGACTACGTTCGGAACCGTGATTTTGCAACAGCGTATAAATGGATAATATTTATGATATTTAGAGTCATTTAGATTAGAAAATGTATATAAAACTGTTTTAAGAATAGTATTACAATAAAAATTATTTGTTATTGGCTAAATTAACCCTCGAAAAACCCTTTTATTCAAATGTTTCCCCGGAAAATGCTATTATAATATTATTTTGCCTGTATATAGCTCAGACCTCTGTATAGAGGCTCAACTAGAATTTTTGAATTATAAAACTTAGAAGTGGGTTTATCCGTGTTTTACGACACATAACAGAGGGGAGACATTTTAAGAAAAAAACGCTGATAATTATTTCAAATGGTTGTAACTCTGAAAATAATGCGAATTTTTCAAAATTCATAGTTGAACCTCTGTACAGAGTTTTGAGCTATATACAGGCAAAATAATATTATAATAGAAGCATTTTTCACGAAAGGAAAACATTTTGAAAAAAGTTTATTCGAAGTTAATTTTTAGACGAAATATTGTATTTAAATAACTTTTTTTGTCAAAATGTCCTTAAAACAATTTTATACATGTATTCTAATCTAAGTGACACTAAATACCATGACAATTATCCACTTATGGGCCTTTTTAAAATCCCGGTTCAGAACGTAGTCGGACACCTTAAGTTATTAATACAACTTATGTGAGTCTTTCACTAAACTTATTGTTGCTGCTAAATGCCACCTTGATCAAGAAAAGAGGAAAGATGGAAACCCACAGAATTCATCTTGGCGGGGGGTTAGTTTCTATGTCTGTTATTTTCTGCAGGATCGAGCATCAAACAGGTGACAACACAAGTTGGCATAGTCAAACACCAATTTTGAGGGAAAAACCCTGGAAAGGGCAGTGGCCTCCCATCACTTTTTACTTTTCTCCAACCTCACAAGGTAATTTGTGACTCGATGAAAATTTAGAGAAACTCATGCGGGAAAGGTACTATACATTTACAAGCATCCATGCCTTCTCCGAGATTTGAACCGAGGCTTCACGGCACAGCAGTCCACGTCACTGACCATTATACCGGACGGGGGGTTACTGAACCTACTACTATCCCCTGCTTTTCCTTATTAGAATGAATTTCAAGTAAAGTGGACTCATCAAATATCTGTTTGCTATCTTACATTGCAATACAATCACATCTATTCTCTCAAATCTGCTATTCAGTTATCTTCAATTTTAGAATTTAGAAATAATGCTCTCACGATATTACGTTTTAATCAATATCAGCTCAACTTTACTTTAAGGTTCAAAATGTGTTTTTTTCCAACACCTACTATTAGTTCATGCTCTCCCTATATATATATATATATATATATATATATATATATATATATATATATATATATATATATATATATATATATATATATATATATATATACCACTATTATATAAATTATTTTATATATTAGTTGTCCTAAGTCAGCAATGTTTTAATACTGCAGTATCCATTTTATGATTTTTAATCTCGGTTACTCATATGTCCTAATTTCTGAGAATGTGATTTCTTTTCTAATATACTAAATTAAATTTAATTATTGAATAAATAGTAACAAACAAACAAAAATAGTCTAACACTTGCATATATAATGGAAAGTGGAAAATTGCAAGGAAAATCGCTCTCTATTTTACCAATGAATAGTGTGATTCTGTCATACGTATATACATATGAATATTAATTGTAATTATTTAATGAGAATTAACTAAAATAAAATTTTTCTTTGTTGACCAAGTAGGAATTGACTTAATTTTTTTTATGTACCTTATTTAATTTAAAACACATTAGTTACTTTGATTATTTGCTACTTACATCTCACTTCGAGGTAACGTGGGAGCTACTTCTTACAAATGATCTATGGAAAATTATTGAAGTAATTATTATAAATATTTTCTATTGAGATATTTCTAGAGATGTGATGCTTTTTTTCTTTCGTATACTATAATTAATACATCAGAATAATTTCAAAAAGAAATATCTATCATTACATTTTCCTAGATCAGTGTTTCTCAAAGTGTGGGGCGCTCCCCCCTAAGGGGGAGTGATAACAGTAAACAAACGAAATACTTTCTGCTATAATAAAAAATAAAAGCACATTTACATTGACTTAAGCACACTTAAAAATGAATCAGTTCTGTGTACAATGTATTTTATCAGTAATTTAATTATATTAATAAGTTAAGAGCAAGTTTGATAATTACCATGGCCTCATGGGCTTGTATTAACACTTATCTTGATAATATGTGCGTTCTATAATTAATCCCTTAACTGCCGATTAAAAGGTACAGGATTCGCTCCCCAATGACACCCTTTTCCCTGTAGACGCGCGTATTTCGATGTTTTTTTTCTTTTGTGGGGAGAGGAAGAAAAGGAATAAATTAACAAATCCTCTGAAATAAATAAATCCTTCGCAAACACTGCCAAGGTCCTTTTATTGCATTCCAAAGCCTTCGAAATAATTTCATGGTGCACAAAAAAGATCGTACTTTGGATAGACGTATATATAGGTCCAGAAAATTAATGCTTTGGCTGAGCGAGACGTTTATATGCGTCGGTGGCACTTAAAAGGTTAAAGTCGTATAACAGTCTTAGTGTCAAAGTATAGTATTATTCAATTCAATACATTGTTATTATATGGAGGGGGGCGCGATGAAAATGATGATTAATTATTGAGTCGCGAATTAAGAAAGTTTGAGGAGCACTGTCCTAGATACAATGTAGTCAACAAATTTCAGCGAAACTAATTCGAATATAATCCAAAATACATCTACGCAAAAATATTCTAATATTTTAATGAAATATTATTAGAACAAACTATATAATTAAAGGCATACTGCTGTTATTTTTTAATTTATTAATTTATATTCACACCTAAAATTAAATATAGTTAGTAAAATACTTCCGGTTTTTTCTTTGAATTTATTAGTTTCATTGAATTAGTCCCTTTCTGCAGCTAAAAGTTGAAATAAATAAATTGTCAAAATTATTCATTTAGGTAAGGATCATTTTGGAAACTTCATCATTCTAAATAAATCGCTCTAAATGCAAAACCACGAAAGTGAAATTGTATTAAAAAGCAATTGAAAGAAGAAATTTACCAGATTTCAGCGAAAATAAATATATAACCATCATTTTATTTGGAATATTTCTTAAAATATTTCTTCTTTTAATAATGACGTTCCTGTCATATATTATTTAAGAATTTTTTTCTCCTTTTTACTTATGGAAAAAAGATTGGAAGTGGAAAAAAAAGATCGATAATGTCCTTCAGATGAAATCACGCAGAAGGAATTCCTATCTGATGTTTAAGTTTCTTTTTTATATAGTTTTGTCGATATTTATAAGCTGAGAAATGTTGAATAAAGATGAAAAAAATGAATGTTTTCATCCTATTTCTTCTACATCGTTGCACTTATCTAGGGGAAAAAATTTTTTTGATAAATAGAGCTATTTAGATAAGGAAATTCTCAAATTTATGTTTATCAATCAATCGAAACGAAAAAGTTTTTATGGAATATCTTAACTGCATTTAAGGAAATTACTTAAAGTACCTCTAAAAGTATTTGTAATTCAAAATATGACAATCTGCACAAAAATGAGATAAGAAAAAAATGTATGGATTTAAGATTTCAACATTTTTTATTTGTTTGAAAGGCTGCACATTCGGAATTTATTTTACCTACAATAAAAAAATATAATAATTTTTTTCTTGAGTAATAAGAAAAAAAGAGCAATAAAAAAACAGGGAAAAAATATATGCGCAAACATTTACTTAAGTTTTCTGGATGAGCTTACAGTGATATCTTTTTAAAGGGAAGAAAAAGCCCAGAGTCAAATACTTTCCTTCAGATAGCTTATATTTTTATGCACTATAAAATTTCATATTGCAAGCGCTTTTTTTACATTAAGTTTAAAATAAATTAATGAATAATTCACATTTGTTGGAAAAACAACTGTCCAACTCGTTGCCAAATAGTGGTTGCTCGAGCTAGCAGAGTTAATAAACAAAATTGTAATAAAATTATAGAGCATTATAATTTGAAAAATAATTAATTTTTAAGATGAATTTCATAATTTCATATTTAGGCATTTGTAATTTACTATATTTATTATTTTATGTAAACTAACTGCATTTATATCTGTACTTGTAAATCTCAAAGCATTTTGGAACATTGATTATTTGCCCTAATAATCCAAACTGACCGCGTATTTGTTTCAGTTACCTAATTTTCATGAAAGGTATTCGTAGCGAAATGAGTCTTTCTGATACTAAATCCAAAGTAGAATGATGTGCTGGAATTTCTGGGTGTAACCCTTATATTTCGATAAATTTGGTATACTTTTTCTATTTAAAGTTTGCCGGCAATTGTAGCATGCTTTAATGTGTCTTCTAAATCAATTCCAGGTAAAATATGTTATAAGAAAATTTTGTGCTCAGCACACACAACAGCGTTCTCAAATCATCTCTAAGCCATAATCTATCATAATTTGAACGCCCGTGACCGAAAGGATTATCAATGAATCGCCTTTGAAAATCTTCTTATCCCTTAAACTCGGCATTAAGAGTATTTTGCAGTGTTTTTTTTTCGTGCTTGATATTCTCTCATGTATTCTGATGGCGATTTAGCACTTGATGAATTTGCACTATTTTTCTGTTCTTTTGTCACTTTTTCGACTTGACTTGCTGCTAGTTTTTTTTTTTCCCGAAACTCTTTTCCTCTTTGTGCATTTAGTTTAGGCATTTTGACTAGAACTAATAATAATTCAACGCAAATGAAAATTAAAAAAAAAAAAAAATTAGCCGCCGAACACATAGCCATGTAGCCAAAAATCTGAGGAAATATTTCAAAAAGGCACGCTTTTACTGCGAGAACTATTTTGTCTACACCGTTATGCATAAATGTTCCCGGGTGTGGGAGAAAAGGACCCCCAATTGGAAGGTGGGCAATCATCCAACTTTTTCACGGATATGACGTAAATTACGTGGTGTCCCCGATCCCTACTTTTCCACCTACTCGCTATCCTGTCACCATAGCGACGACCATTGATGTTAGTACCGATTGTGCTTTTTCTCCCTGGTTAAAAAATATCTATAAAATCTTTAAAACTATTGCATAATAACTCAAGACTGACACTTTGAGTTGTCAACTCATAATGAAATTAATCCATTTTTACTTTTTAAAGTAGTTTTATAATAGTGAATGTGATAAAAATATGATAGAGAATCAGGGAACCAACAATGAAAGAAAAGATATAAAAGAGTAATTTTTACAATACAATATTTGAATTCTGAGAAGCAAATTTAATGATCACATTTAATACATTAAATATAATTAAATTACAAAAATATTTTTTCATATCTTTATTTAACAAGAAGTGCATCTCTGACTTTTGAAGAACAAAGGCTTAGGTGTTTGGAGATCACAGATCGTTTCGATATTTTCTTGCTGGAAATAATTAATTTCTCTTATAAATATATCTCACCCTCCTGCATAAAATTATATCCACTAATATCACTTTTTTTCCTGCATGGATGGTAATGAGTGCAAGTGTTAGGAAGGCCCTTTCCAAGGTAAAGTTATTTCGCATAATTAAGCAATCGATATTGTCATTGGATTCTACCGACTATATTGATCACATCCTGAAAATAATGATAAAACCGATCACTTAATAGAAAAATGCTGGTTAAATAAAATATTAACACATCTATTTAAATTTCGGGTAACGATCTCAGTTTCGAGAGTTAATGAATAGGACATTCACTCCAAAAAATCAATATATTGATAAGTAAATTATGTTATTATTTTCTTAAGAGAATCAATATATGCCGATATTTCAAATTAAAATCTTGAAAGGTGTTGGATATAACAAGTAAATTCTGTGTTAAGCAGTCATGTCTAATTTGCTTGCTAATTGCTAGGAAAGTGTATTTAGTTGTTTGTTTAATTATAAAGGATATGGCACAAGTTTTGAGAACTTTTTTAAATATATATGTTTGCCTTAGAAATTTTTCATCAGCTGTTCGATGAATGATTGATCCACATTTTAGCACAATTAATTTTTTAAAAAAATCATCTAATATTGAGAATTAATCTCTGATCACTCCTGTTGATATTTTATTATTAATGCTTAAATATTTTAAAAGTAAAAATTAAATGTAAAACCCTTTTTAAATTAAGCATTCTTCTTGCATATTTCATTATGTTCCTGCTATTTCTGCCTCTTTTACACTTATTTTCCTCTTTTATTTTTTTAAATTGTAGAATGATTTTAAGCGTTCTAATTAAATTGAAGCAATACAGTGAAAATTAAATAAAGAAATAAAAATGATTCATTTTTCAGCTAATAAATATACATTAGCTTCCCCATCATGTTTCAAATAACATTTATTTCTTTAATAAATACATTTTCTTTTATCTATTGATTCAAGACAAAAGAATCGTTTTATTTTTTTAAAAAAGTGTCAGTAAAAAGAAGAAAAAGGTATTACGAAAATATAACGCCTTTTTAGATTAAATCATGTAGAAAGCATTTTGCTTGATGTTTAAATTAACTTTTTTGGATTATTTTTTTCAATATTTATGTTACGAAAAAAGCAGAACGTAAGTGAAAGTGTTTTTTGGTGCTTCTTATATTTCGGAGTATTTAATTTGAAAAAAAAAAAAAAAAGGCTAAATTTGTTTGTTGATATATAGTGCTATTAAGATAAAGTATGAAAATGTTTGATTCAGTATCAATCAGCTTAAGAAAAGTAGTTTTCGAAGATATTCTTATATCTGTGCTAAATGAAAATTTTTGAAGAATTTATCAATATATTTGTCATTTAATATGCAAATATATATATATGATAGATATCTTTTAAGCCTTTAGTGGGCCGTTTATTTATCTTGGGAATCTCTCATAGTTTTTTGTTTTATTAACAGTAAACAATAGGAAATATATTTAATTTGCCGAATTTTATGTTTGCCTTTAAATTTTAGGATTGGGAAAAATACTTCCCAAGAAACCATTCACCGTCATGAAGAAAATTAAATTTAACTCGCGATCACTCGCGCGGGGTGTTCTGTACACCCCAGCAACAAGAAAATCCTCCCAGGATTCTTAAAAGAATGTGCAGAACCATGATTTTTCTGTAGCTGCCCATTTTAGGTCATTGAACCTTCAGGCTTAATGCATTCCCTTTTTCTCGAACGATTGGAATGTAATGACCTTCAAAAGTTTATCAGGAGGGCTGAGAACTCCAGCGAGAAGTTGAGCATATGTATACAGTCTGCTCTGAATGTTTGGAAAATGATTAAAATATTATTTTTCTACTTTCTACTATCATTATCTCATTATTTATAAAGTATATTTATTACTGGTATAGACGTTTTATACTGGCTTATGAAAAAATATGAAATTATGTGTTTTAAAATGAAAATTTTGTATGTTTATTTAAATTAATGTTAGTCTCATTTGTATGCAATAAATTTAATAATTTTATTTGTATAATACAAAAAAAAACATCTTGTATTTTATAAATTTGTATCATAATGACTTAATTTTATTTTCATAATTAAATACACGTGTTAAAAGTTTGGGGTGTTCTCTACACCCCGCGACTAACGACGGTAGCAAAAACAGGCACGAGTGACCGCGGGTTAATGGTGATTATTTGCCATGAAAAGATGAGAACCATATTGCAAATGCGCAAGGGGACATCCCATTCTGCACACATGTAGCTGTCCTTTTTTCTTGTCCCTTTCTGCTACATCTCCTGCATAGTCTGTAGTTAGAAATCATCTTTGGCATATGGTTTTCCACACTGGCTAAGCGCCCATCATCCGGAACTACCCACTTCTTTGCTTGGAAGCTAGCTGGAGGTCTTTTCCCTTTTTTTCCCTTTTAGCTGGTCATCCGCAGTTCCTACAGATCATGGAATTACAACCAGAGTAAATGACTCAACTAAAATTAATGTCTGATCGTATAGTGGGAATACAATTTTATTTAGAGAATAACGACATACTGAAAACTAACATTCTAAAACAAAATAAAAACGGTACTTATATGAGTAAGAGGAGGACGGAGTTAGGAGACCTGGGAGGGTGATTTTGGTAGAGAGAGCTTTTCGAAATTCGGGTGCGTTCTATTTTATTCTCAACCCCATCAAGCGGAAATCCATGAGCCGGACTAGTTACTGTCCTTTGAAATGCGTATATAATTGGACAATTCCATCGCGCAATGCTACAAGTCATGAAATTTATGCGTTCACTGAACTCAGAAAAGCGCGGGAATCCCTTAACACTTTCCACCGAAGGAATTTCACCACATCCAGTCATATAAATTGCTAGAAAGTGAGGGACCCATTCCAGCCTGTGGACTCATCCCCTTTTTCAGATTAACAAAACTAGAAATAAAAGAAACAAAAAAAATATGGAGGAAAATGTAAATACTATATAAAGGCAATATCGACAGCAGTTCCAACAGTGCTTTCGTCCTTCCGCCGGGCACTCGCAAACTCCTGGTCATGAACGACTGTCCACGTCTTGAAGGGGAAAAATAAAAAACGATAGCTGGAACGTTTTAATCTTGGTGAAGACTCCTGAAGCTGGGTGAAGGGTAGCGTCAGTCTTCAGCATTATAGAGACGCAGTTGCTCCATGCAGTAACTCGGCCTTGTAATGGTTAACCGGTAGGGTAAGAATCTTGTAGAGGGTTCCTATCGTGGTGCAAAGGCTGGGTGAAGCATAGGTCACAGTCTTTAGTTTTATAGAGATGCAGTGGCTCCATGAACGAACTCGGCCTTGTAATGGTATACCGGTGAGATAAGAATCTTGTGGGGGTTCCTCTCGTGGTGCAAAGTCTGGGTGAAGCGTAGAGTCACATTCTCAAGTATTATAGAGATGCAGCCTCCCATCACTGTCGAGGTAATGCTATACGGAATGTTATCTGGTCTAAACTTGTTTCTTTAGTTCAGTTGCAACAGTATGAAACTATTTATAATGAGAAAGAAGAAATTAAAGATACGATGTCACAATTTTACAGATCTTCTTATTTGGTATATTTCTTTTCTTTGATTGAAGCGATCAATCTCTCCTTCCCATCGCATCGTTATATACAGTTACAGCTTATGGACAAGATACTTTTTTTAGTACAATCTTTTGTCCGATTTACAGTTGTCATAATCCCAGCATTAGGTACAGTAGCCCAAAACTGAAACTGGAATTAGTCTTCCCATCATTATAATAGCAAGGATAATATATTATAAATAGTTTTACACTTCCTACAGGTGCATTTTGCAAAATCATGTAGATGAGAAGGAATCTTTTGAAGGTCCACGAAGGGGAAAGCTAGATATATTTAAAGTGTACATTAATGGAAAGTTTTATACAGGAAAAGGAAAAATAAAAGTGACCCTGAGAACACTATTTATAATTTCCTCTGGGCCATTTTTACTTGTACCATCTTGTATAAGAGCAATATGTTTCCATAAGTGTTTGATTAACATCTTTTTCATTGCTTAGATGTTATATATTTAACATTTATTTTGTTGTATTATCCAAGTAGTGCTGATAAATCAAATGACACAGAAAGCGTCCAAAAACGGCCCTTTAAATGTTGGAGGCCTTTGGCGAATTAAGTACTTGATGTTCCGTGTGGTTTAAGTCTATGTCTTAGAATTTAAACAATATAGGTGCAATTAAGAAAATTATTAGAAGAAAGTTAAATGTCAGGACAAAAAGGATAAGTATTGCAACTTTTTGGTCATCAAAGGATATTTTCATCTCTTTAAAGTGTCTTATACATAGACTGGCTTTGGTAGATGAAATTACGGGGTTGCATTAAGTTCTGGAATGAAGTGCTTCTTAACTGGATGAGAGAAGAGTTTACTTCTGGCTATTGCATCAACATTGGTAAGGGTAAGGCTACTGGAAAGTTGGAGGGAATTTCGCACTTTATTGACAAGGTTATTATCCTGTTCAATGTGGAAGATATCTACGCCGCGGGAGGGTATCCATAGTAAAATTCAGGCTCGTTGGGCTATGATAGCTCTATTTATAATGGTAATTACTCTCATGCACAAAAAAAAATTAGCGCACCAAGAAATAATTGCGGGATTATAATGAAACTTGGCTTGAAGGTGTATGTTGGAGAGATATGCAAATGCTCGTGCAGCGTGATTGTACATTACGTATAGCCACTAGAGGGCGTTTAACACCATTCTCCATGGAGTATAAAACAGGAAACCAAGGCTTGTTTGAATGTGCTGAATTGTTTACAAACAGTTACAGTTAGACATGCCATTACGACTTTTTCGAAGACAAATAAGCAGCTGTCGCAGTTTGAGAGGGGAGAATCATTGGCATGATGGAAGCTGGGTGATCAGCTAGGTGAGTAGCTCGTCTATTAGGCCGCTCTGATTGTGTTGTGACCAGTGGATTCGAGAGATGTCATTTACACGAAGAACAGGCTCAGGACGCCCTCGACAGACCAGTAACCTAGAAGATCGACTCATCGTAAGAAATGCATGCGTATAGCCAACTACTTCATCGGCCGCCATCCAGGAAAATGTAGCACCTTCACTAGGGGCCCTGTGTCTTCTTGAACTATACGAAGGTGCCTAGCTGAAGGACATTTGGGATCATGGTGCCCATTACGTGTGCTGCTCTAGACACCCACCTATCAACGCTTCCATTTGGAGTGGTGCCACGCACGAGGAAACTGGACTGCAGTGGAATGGAATCAGGTCGTCTTTAGCGTCGAATTCAGATACAATCTCAGCAGTGATGACAATCGTGTTCGTGTGTGGAGACCCCGTGGTGAACACCTCAATCCTGCCTTTGCTTTACAGCCACACACCGCTCCCTCAGCTGGTGTAATAGTTTGGGGTGTCATTGCCTACAATACACGATCACCCCTAGTATTGATCCATGGCACCCTGACAGCCCAGCTGTATGTCCATGACACCCTGCAACCACATGTGTGGTCCCTCATGCAACGGCTCCCAGAAGCCATTTGTAAGAAGACAATGTTTGGCTTCACACGGCAAGGGTGTTACAAGTTTGTCTCCACACTGTTACTACCCTTCCTTGACCTGCAGAATCCCCAGATTTATCTCCAATGGAGCATATCTGAACTCATTTGGGACGTAAATTTGGGCATCCCACGAGTTTGAACAAACTAGAGGCAAGGTTACAGCAAATATGGATCGAAGTGTCTCAAGGCATCATACATAACTTGTATGCCTCAATGTGCGATCGTGTCTCATCGTGCATTTGCGCTATAGGGGTTTCAACAGGGTATTAAATCGTTCGGTTGCCTTTTTCTCTGTACTTTATAATTTTATTACCTGTACTTTTATGTCTGATAAAAAATTTTAAATGTCTTTTAAAACTTTAAAAACTGATTATTATATATTTCCGGCTAAGAATAAATAATGGAAACTAAGCTAGCGGGATAAAGGGATTGTGAAACATTCATTACATTTCTATTTCATTAGTTCCCCAAGAAATATTTCCTACTTCGGTTTGTCAATTAGAAAAAACAAGAGGCGACTAATTTTACTTCATACTCAAATTTTATGCATTATTTTTAAATTTTATCAAAATGTTTTATTCTAAAATAATGGTTTATTTCTTTGATGGCCATGGTTTTACGCCTCTTAAATATCCACCACTAATGAGTTATTGTTTCAGCTGCATATGAATTGCACCACATTCCATCTTGATCTTTCAAGGGCAACAGTGATAGTCTTACTGAAAGTTTGGCTTATAGCACTATGAATAAATTCGATACGCTTGGTCGCTTCAATGTATATAATGATGCATTGATTTCAAATATAATTATGTTTTAAATTTGCGTAATATCCAAAATGCGTAATATCCGTGTGTATGATTTTTTTAACACTTTTAAATATTGGCGTTTTACAGGGTGTCCGGCCATAAAGTATCCAAAAGTCATGTCTTATTATCACGGAACTACCCATCAAAAAGTAATAAACTGTTCCTCCTTGGATTGGAAAACTCTACGAAATTTCTAGGGTCTAGTCCGATCGGCCGCACGTGCGCGCATTATTCGGCAATCGCTGACGATAAACTTGTTACTGATTTCATTAGTAAAGATGCCGACTCCACAGCACTAGGTCCAGTGCTTACTTTGGTTAACACAGCCTTTCCCAAACTGTGGGGCATGCCCCCTAGGAGGCGAGAGCACATAGAAAAGCCGAAAATAAAAGATTATTTAAGAAAGTTATTAAATTACTGAAAGTAAGCAATCAAAATACATTCTGGCAAAATAAAAAATAAATACACATTTACATTGATATAATACACTTATAAATGTGTCAATAGTGCACACTGTATGTTACAATTAATTTATGAATACTAAGTTAAGAACTAGTTTAATAATTACCACTGACCCTATGGGCTTGTCATAAATTAATATTGTATACAAAAATTAACGCTAATCGTTTTCCACTCTGACGTGTGTATGTGATGCATTGTAGGAGGTGAGGAGAAAAGAATAAATAAGCAAATCCTTTGAAATAAGTAAATCCATTTCAAACACTGTCAAAGCCTTTTCGTTGCATTCCAAAGCCTTCGGAATAATTTTATGAATGGCAGTGCATAGAAAAGATCGTACTTCGGAAAGACGAATATATACGCCCGGGGAAATTAACGCTTCGGTTGAGCGAAGCATTTCTATACGCCGGAGGCACTTAAGAAGGTAACGTCGTATTGTAGCTTTAGCGTCTAAGTATAGTATTATTGAATTCACAATACATTGTAATTGTATGGAAGGGGGAGTGATGAAAATAATGACTGAATATTGAGTCGCAAATATCGAAAGTTTGAGAAGCACTGGGTTAACGGAACTTAAATCAGTCACGCGTGTACAGCGACGTGTTCTAACGGAATGGAATGTCATTCCTGACTTGCCTAATAGACTTATCAGGTCTCCTACAAAATGAATCACGCACACAATCAACAATGTTTTTTATCAAAAACTTGCTAGTTTGAGTTACCTAATCTCCTGTCTCTTTTAGAGTTCTTTCCCATTGGTGGATAATTTTGATGCCACAGGATCGACATTCTATTATGTTCGAGCACTTCACTGTACACGCGTGACTGATTTAAATTCATTTAAGGTATCCGACTACGTTCGGAACCGTGATTTTAAAAAAGCGCATAAATGGATAATTTTCATGATATTTAGTGGCACTTAGATTAGAATACATGTATAAAATTGTTATAAGGATATTTTGACAAAAAAAGTTATTTAAATACAATATTTCGGCAAAAAAATTAACTTAGAATAATTTTTTTTCCAAATGTTCTCCTTTTGTGAAAAATGCATCTATTATAATAATATTTTGTCTGTATATAGCTCAGACCTCTGTACAGTGGCTCAACAAGAATTTTTGAAATATATAACTTAGAAGTGGATTTATCCATATTTTACGACAACAGAGGGGAGTAATTTTAAGAAAAAAACGCCAATAATTATTTAAATTGTTGATAACTCTGAAAATAATGTGAATATTTCAAAAATTCTAGTTGAGCCTCTGTAGAGAGGTCTGAGCTATATACAGGCAAAATATTATTATAATAGAAGCATTTTTCACAAAAGGAGAACATTTGGAAAAAAAATTATTCTCAGTTAATTTTTTGCCGAAATATTGTATTTAAATAAATTTTTTTGTCAGAATGTCCTTATATAAAACAATTTTATACATGTATTCTAATCTAAGTGACACTAAATAACATGAAAATTATCCATTTATGCGCTTTTTTAAAATCACGGTTCCGAACGTAGTCGGATACTTTAACCAAAGTACGAATTGCACCTTTTGCTGTGGCATCCGCATCCTTACATATAAAATCAATGTAACAAGTTTATCTTCTGCGATGGCCGAATAATTCGTGCACGTGCGGCCGATTGGACTAGACCAAAAAAAAAAACTTATAAGGTTTTCCAATCTACAAATGAACAGTTTATTTCAATCTGATGGGTAATTCCGTAATAATAAGCCAGAACTTTTGGATACTTTAAGGCCGGACACTCTGTTATTATAATCTCTTTAAAAATAATATTGCAGTGTTTTGAAATTCATGCCATCATTTTACACTCTCAAAAAAACCCCAATTTCCCCGGTGGTAATTTGAAAGTACAACAAATTTTTTTGTTCCACATCTTCCTGTGATTGAATTTTGGGTGAAAAAAAATGTGAATGTGCTTTATGTTTTCCCAAGTTTGCCAAAAAAGAAAAATCTAAGACTGGCTTTCAAGGGACTTAATAAATTTGGGCCCCAATTTTCAAAACTTCTTTCTACTAGAAATGCCAAATATTTCTTAAATTTTTTTTTAAATATTTTTTTTTCTTCTTAACCTCAATATTTTTTTTTTTTTGTTTCACCTGAATGTGTGTTTATTATTTACTTGTAAGCCCCGTGTGATACTTTGTGGTGCACGGGGATTTTCTAATTGTTTTTAATAAAAAAAAAATAAATAAATAAAAAGGTCTATGAAAAACATTTTATACGAAGTAAATATAAAAAGAAACCTTATTTATTTTATATTTTGTTTGAAAGTATTCAAAATATAGTAGACTTATCTAATAACACTAAAAACCAAGTAAATAGTAAATTATATTAAATACAAAAAAATAAAACAGAAGCTGGTTTTTTTTTCTTTTTTTTGCATTTTAAACATCATTTAAAAATCATATTTTTGGGGTTCCCCGTATTGATTATTTTTTTCACTTTGAAAAATTTAAATTTTTTGCAAAAAATTTTTTTTCCATTATACTACTGCCAGGAAATGTAATATTCTATAAAATTATTTTATTTTAAAGGAGAATCAGGTAAATGAAATATGTAAAGGAATAGATAGTACTTAAGATCACTGGCAAAGTTTTTTTAATATTTTTTATCTATTTCTCTATTGTTCTGAATAATTTAATCAGCTGTATAATTCTAAAATTAATTTTTTTCATTTTAGAAGAAATTAAAGATAGTACTTATGATGACGGGCAAGTTTTTTAAATTTTTTTTATCTATTTCTTTATTATTCTGAATAATTTAATCAGCTGTATAATTCTAAATTTAATTTATTTTTGTTTTCCATTTTAGAAGAAATTAAAAATAAAAATAAATTCGATCGTTTAATTTTTTCTAAATAGAAGTCGAATGAAAATCATTCAGCTAAAAGTTTAACAATTCAAGAAATTGCTTCAGAGGATGTACATTTAGCATTCTTTTCCATCCTCCAAAATCGCTTTGTTTAAAATGAAAGAAAACGACTTTGAACGAGAACTGCAGATTCAGTTACTCATCTTTAAATTAAAGAAGAAGGCAATTTTATTAAATTATCAATTGTACCTTTCTATCCAAAAGCCATTGCCCGAAGGCCTTCATGCTCCAGTTTCAGTTTTAAAATCAAGATTTTTGAGGTATTCAACATATTTAATTGTAGCAACGATTCTATAAATATTGAAGAAAGCAGAAACAAAATATTCTAAAAATGAAAAGAAAAAGAAGAGATCCCATCTTTCTCTAGAACTTCCTGGAAGTGCACTTTAAAACTAATCGTAGAAAAGTCACGTTCGAAAATGCAGCTGAGGACCTTAAATGTTAATGCACCTTCTCAGTGGATTCAAGAGTGTTCGCAATTTAAGATAATTGCAAGAAATCTCGTTGAGAGAGTACTACATCCATTCCAAAAGGGCATGCGTTCCTTTTTAAAAGAATAATTGCTGAAGCGAGGCGTAGAACAAAATACAGATTTATAAATGGATGAAAGGAGGTTATATGGATTATACGCGGCATTTATTCTTTATCTAAAGTGGGATTTTTTTTTCAAGCCTTAGAAAAATTAGGCTAGAAAATTTATTCAAAAATGTTTAAATCTCTTAATTTCAGTGAAATAAAAGTGCCAAAATACTAATTATGTCTGCATACTTCTGTCTTATAAAAGGTAATAAGCAAGCAAGATATATAAAAGCAAATAATACCTTCATTAGATTTCAAAGTTAAAAGTTTACTTTTATACTCCAAATAGCAATCGTAAATAAAAAGAATTTGTACTTAAAAGAATAAAAATTTTATTTTTTTTAAAAAGAAAAATACATTTGTTTTTTTGCACCCGAAAAATATATATTAAATTGCCTTTAGAAATAGTGTATGTGTTATTTGGCACTTACTTATACTCTACTTAAATTTACACAAAAGGCTGTTAAACATTATTCGAAAATGATAATAATCACAATAGTCGGCTCCGGGGGGTAGAGAGATTTCAAAAGAATGTGCCCCGTGGGGGGTGATTCTTTGAGGGGAGAGAGCGTTTGACGAAAACAAAAGATTTACAAAAATAAATTTACTGAAATTAAACAAACAAAATATTCTGACATAATAAGAAATAAAATACACACTTACACTGATATAATACATTTATAAATGCATCAGGGCTGCACAAAGTATTTCATATAATTAATTTAACAATACTTAGTTAAGAACAAGTTTAATAATTATCAGTAACCCCAAGGGCTTGTATATATTAAATTACATACAAAAGTTAGCACTTATCTTGATAATTTTTTTGTATGGTTTATAATTAATCCCTTAACTGCCGATTAAAGTTTACGCAATCCTCTCCCCAATGCTACCGCTTTTCATGTAAAACGTTTCATGTACGTAAGCGTAATGTATGCCTCAAATACATTTAAATACAAGCGATTTTCATTTTTGAATTTATATGCATCATACTTTGAAGGTCATGCCGATTAATGTCCACAAGATTATAAAACCTCTTGATACCTGCCGACTCCTTAAGCACAATCGTTTTTTCGCAATTAACTGAAATATGTTATTTGTCCTCATCTAAAACATGTTAGTGGTTATGATATGTATGCGTGGTAGGGCATGATAAAGTTGGTGCTGGGGAAAAATTTTACTTTTCATCTTTTTTTAAAAGATAAAACCATCATGATCCTTATCACTCCAGCTTTAAACTTAAAAGCCTCAAATTATACAAATGTAGCCGATTGGAGTACAGGCAACTTATCTTCTCCACCTTATCTTAGAAAAGTTACACATATAGACATCAGTTTTTCACAAAATAAATAGGTAACTAGACTTTGATATAAAACAGTGCTTCTCAAACTTTCAATACTTACGACCCAATATTCAACCAAAATTTTCATTGCGCCCCTCTCCATACAATAGCAATGTATTGAATTCAATGATACTATAATTCGACGCTAAAGCTAAAGTTAAACATCTGAAGTGCCACCGGCGTATATAGACGCTTTGAACAGCCAAAGAGTTAATTGCCCCGGACGTATATATACGTCTTTCTGTGCACTGCTATCCATAAAATCCTTCCAAAGGCTTTGGAATGCAATAAGAAGACCTTAACAGTAATTGCGAAGGATTTACTTATTTCAGAGAATTTTTGCTATTTTTTCTTTTTACCCCCCCCTTTCCCATACATCACATATGCGCATTTTCGTGGAAAATGGTGGCATTGGGAAGCGAAGACGTAACTTTCAATCGGCTAAGGGATTTATTATAATTTTGTCAATTTTTGTATATAATTTTATACATATCAAGTACCTGGGGTCACTAGTAATTTTTAAACTTTTTTAAAATTTAGTATTGTTAAATTAGTTATATAATACAGTGTACAGTACTGATATATTTCATGTGTATTATATCAGTTTAAATGTGTATTTTATTTCTTTTTATGTTAGAATGTACTTCGTTTATTTTCAGTAAATTAATATTTTTTTTATAATAATCTTTTGTTTTCGGCGTCTCAATATGCTCGTGCCCCCTCGCAGAGTTACCACAACCTTCCTAGGGGGCGCCCCACAGTTTGAAAAACACTGATATAAAAACTTTTTCCTCCATATGCAAGCCATCCAACAGAGCATAAGTTGTTGACGGAAGCTTTGGTTCCCAGTGAAGAAATTGCTTTAATAAGCCATTCAAATCTAAATTATTATGTCTAAGTTTTTGAACAAATCAGAATGTAAAAACATTTAAACAGTAAGGCTTAGGCAAATAATACATTATAAACGAATTGTAAATAATTTATTAAATATATTTTTGAATCTTAAAAGCTTCATTTTTATACATCCTTTTCGTTCAATTTGAAATTTAAAATTACATGACGCGAAAATGCATGCTGTTTTAAGCTGTGATTGTATACTGAAAAAACAATTAATACTAATTTAAAACTAATAACTTTAATTTAATAAACTACTGTATACTAATTTAAAATCAGCAAAAATCCCCTAAAATACATTCTCTTTTTAAAATATATTTTAAGGATTTGGGTTTGAATCAGAAGATATCCATAAATATATATTTTTTTGTGTTATTGCACCCGTTATAAATATTTTGCACCATAACTTCCAAAAATACAGGATCAAAACTTAATGTAAATCACTAAGAAACAGTACATTTTTTTTTCAACTTTTACTCTGTAGACACTAAACATGGTTTGAAAATGTTACCAGATTGTAACAGTTTTATTATTATTATTATTATTTAAGAATGCTCGAATCACAACTTTCCGTGCTCTATAGGAGCTCAAAACATTACATTTAAAAATTACTTTCACCACTCTATAATAAACATATGAATAGTAAATTCTAATTACAATAAATTAAAGAATTATTTATATAAATTTGATGCGATTACTTATAGGCACTGAGAGACAAAAAGTTTTAATTATGCAATCGAAAAAAGTTAAATTTGAAAAGGGCTCAGCTTTGCAGTTTATTTTTAGCAGATTTTGATGATGGTAATATGCTAAAGAGCTTGATATTTCCAGTAAATAAATCGAAAAAACAAATTTCTGAAGTTTGTTAAGCAAGAAGTAGTATATATATATATATATATATATATATATCTTTATATATATATATATATATATATGTGTATATATAAAAGATAGTTTTTCCCATAAGAACTATTCTCATATAAATGATCTTTTAAACCTTGGTACTCCAATAAGCGCGTAAAATCTATAACTTCTGTTCAAAATAAAGACAAGTGGTAAAAGTACCTGGGAATTTGAACCATAAATATTTTGATTTATGAAATACTGCCGTAACTCACTATTGGAAATCAATTGATGTTTCAAATCATCAACGGAAATATTGGAAAACCATTAATCTTTTATATATAATTCAACAGTTTCTTATGTTTCAAATAAGGTATATTTATATTTTGATGAGCTAGGGAGTTATTAATAAAAAGACTAATTCTTCTAAAAACTACATAGATTATACACAACGAAGCTTTCTAACTTTCTCAAAAGTGAAGTATAGTGTATATAAAAGTAATTTTCAGGTAAATAAATACTGAGTTTTATTTTATTCATTCTGATAAAAAGTTTCAGTTAGAATTAAATGTAGATCGATAATAAAAAAAAGAAAAAGGTAATTACAGGAATTTTATAAACTTACCAAAATACTTGAAGAAACACTGTTCGCCATTCAAATTACAACACCAGGAAGGAATGATCTGACGTACGTAGGGATTCAACACAGTCTGAATCGTTTGTTATTGAGTGAGTGGATTATCGCTCCATGATACTGCCCTTCATACTGATCGAAATCTGACCACTACCATGCAAACAAAGAATAATTGAAATGTTCAGGGTCACACTGCAGGAACTTCACGCCCTTCCATGATTAAGGACCGAGAGAACAGAAATATTGTAAGATTAACCCTGGAAGGCTATACAACCATATCACGGTTCATTAGTAAGGAAATGGGCATGATTGTAGCATTTAAAGTATCTGCTCGTACAGTTTCCACGATGTTTCTAGCAGGGGTGATCTATCAACATGGCAGCCAATACTTCAGCTAACCTTAACAAGTAATATATATAAAAAAAATTAAGTCAATCCCTACTTAGATCAACAAAGAAATATTTTATCTCTTAGCTACTTTTTTAAATATAATTACAATTCATATAAATAAATCACAACATTAAGTGGTAATTAATTTTTATTAATTATCATTCAAGTATCATATTGCCATCCAAAACAATCGTGTCTATAAAATTTCAGTTCAACTGAATGCTTTAAGACGTGAGAAAAAAAAAATTGTTTTGACACAAATCGCTAAAAATGAAACCAAAGTGGCTGTATCTGTAACTTTTTTTAAATAATTAGTTTCAGTCAATTAATTTTAATTAATTATAGTTAAATTATCGTATTTTTCCCCAAAACAATAGTGTATAGAAAATTTCAGCTCTAATGAGCGCTTTAAAACGGGAGAAAAAAAAATTTTAAGTTTTGACACAAGTCACCAAAAAGGTCGTTAAGCAGCCAAAATTGATGCCAACGTGGCTGTATTTGTAATTCGTTGAATAATTAGTTTTAGTCAATTTTATTAATTATAATTAAATTACTGTATTGTCATCCAAAATAATTATGTATATAAAATTTCAGCTCAATTGAGCACTTTAAAATGTAGTTTATTAACGGTTGAAAATTTCACCAAGATAAATAAATAAATATAGAGAGAGTGTGAGCTAACAGTAGGAATTGAAAAATAGAGCATAGAGAAAGACGCCAACTCTGGTGTGCTGAATGACAAAACTATACACAAGAGTGACACAATATCATTTTAGACGTGTTCCGATTCTTCTTATGGAAATCTGATTTCCGGACACATGCCTGGAGGTTCTGAGGCCTGCATCTGGTATGGCTGTTTGGACAACTATTGCGCATATTGAATGGCAACTATTGGGTATTGGGGCATACTGAAAGTTACGCAGGCTTTATCTTTCCTTCCATGACTAACGTTCGAAAGCAGACCTATTGTGAGACGGGCCGTGCAAAACCGTACAACCACTGGAAAAACGTAATAAAACTAACGGTATTTAAATGTGAGAAACAATTTCTCTATATTAAGAGTTCAGAATATTTTATTATAGAATTATTTCTCTCCATCCCTTTAATATTATAATTGGTTTTTAATTCATAATAAGTAATTCACAAATCTTTGAAATTTAGAATAAAAAATTTCGCATCAAAACTGAAAATTCGCAAAAAATTTTCCATTAATTTAGTAACAAATGATTATTTTACTTAAGATTTTTTTTAAATGTCTATTTTGTTAATATAAACAATATTTTGTTTAATATAAATGTTGTTTTTATGTGTTCGAAGATTTCCCAGGAATTTAAAACTATAATTAAATCAAAGTATCATATAGATACAGTTTTTTAAGATGGAATGATGTAGGACTTAAGTTGACCGAAATCTTTATAAATTTGGAAATATATTCTGTTTTTAGCGTAATATAAATTTTCAACTTACAGTTTTACTGACAAAAAATTAAAAATATTGAAAAAAATATTTAACACTTATAAATGCTAATCGCTTTAATCTTATCTCATAAAATTAAAAGCATCTTGCATAGTTACTTGAATAAATTACACTTCATAGAAAAATTCCAGCTACATTCCTTAATTGGCAAAACTAGTACAATTTCTAACAAATACTTCAGGAACCTCTAGAAATGACTGTAAGTTGGCTTTCCTGCTAGGCATGGCCAGTTTTTTAAAGAAGGTCTTTCATTTTTTAAAAAAAGTTACAGGAATTTCGCGAAACGGAGATCAGATTTAGATTCATGGTAAAATTTCGAGTAAAATGGGTGACTTTGGTAAGTTTCTAGGGTAAAAAAAAATAGTGGTTGGCGTGTCACTGAACAGACTATTGACAGAGGAGACGAATTTCAAATAAACAGTTCGGCATAACTTTTGAACTATTTGGAATTTCGACAAGCGCCATATATATTCGTGATCAGCGTTGAATTCTGTGCAAGAAACACTAAGTTTGTTAAGAATAGGAGGATGACAAAAAATGACCCAAGCGCACGGAAAAGAGAAATGCGTTGCAATTAAGCTCATTTGAAAGACGAAAGCTTCAAAAAGGATAATACTGCAATTAAAAAATTTTTACTTTTTTTTTCGGTGTTGTTCTGAATTTCTCAAAGAAATGCATTACCAAAGTGCAATAACTCGAGTTCTAATGATCGCAGAGTTATGTTTTAAGTGTCTTAGGGTTTGGGAATGGCTCCCCGTTCGAATGACACCCGCTTTTTTTAAAATCGATTGGTAAGTTGGCTTTCAAGCCAAATAGGTCTGTTTTTTTCGAAAAGGTCTTTTTTAAAAAGAAAGTTTACAGGAGTTTCGTGAAACGGAAACCAGATTTAGATTCCTGGTGAATTTTCGAGTAAAATGGGTCACTTTGGTAAGGTTTTGTGGTGAAAAGAAGCGAGCTATTGGTCAGACCTTCTAGTATGGGGGGCCACATTTCAGACACGGAGATCCCCTAACAAATTTTTTTAAAAAATGATTATCAAAACTTGTGCGATTTACATGTATTTGGAAACGGCAAAATAGAATTCAACCTTTACTTGGCAAAACTAGTACAATTTCTACCAAATACTTCAGGTAATTCTAAAATGACTGATAGTTGGCTTTCCTGCAAGGCTTGGTCAGTTTTTTCAAGAAGGTCTTTCATTTTTAAAAAACAGCTATAGGATTCTGCGAAACGGACACCAGATTTAGATTCCTGGTCAAATTTCGAGTGAAATGGGTCACTTCGGTAAGTTTCTAGTTTAAAAAAAAAAGTGGCGGGAATGTCACTGAAACAGACTACTGAAACAGGGGACGAATTTGAAAGAAAAAGTTAGGCATAACTTTTGAACTAATTGGAATTTCGACAAACGCTATACATATTCGTGATCAGCGTTGAATTCTGTGCCAGAAAAACTACGTTTGGTAAGAATTTGAGGATGACAAAAAAATGACCCAAACGCACGGAAATGAAAAATGCGCTGCAATTTAGCCCATTTGAAAGCGGAACGCTTAAAAAATGATAATATCGCAATTAAAATTTTTTTAACTTTTTTTTCGGAGGTTTTCTGATACTTGTCACAGAAATGCATTAACAAAGTGCAATAACTTGAGTTCTAATAATCGCAGAGTAATGTTTTAAGTTTCTAGCGGTTTGGAAGCGGCTCCCCATTCAAATGACATCCGGTTTTATAAAATTTGTCGGTAAGCTGGCTTTCAAGCCAAAAGGGTCGGTTTTTTCAAGAAATTCTTTCATTTTTAAAAAAAAGTTACAGGAATTAAGTGAAACAGAGACCAGGTTTAGGTTCCTGGTAAAATTTCGTGTAAAATGGGTCACTTTAGTAAGGCTTTGGGGTGAAAAGTTCCGAACTATTGGTGAAACCTTCTTGAATGGGGCGCATTTCAGACACGGGGATTCCTTAACAAAAAATTTTAAAAATAGATTTACAAAACTTGTGCGATTTACATGTATTTGGGAGAGGCAAAATAAAATTCAACCTTTACTTGGGAAACTAGTACAAATTCTACCAAATACTTCAGGTACCTGTAGAAATGACTGTAAGTTAGCTTTCCTGCAAGGCATGATAGTTTTTTAAAGAAGGTCTTTCATTTAAAAAAAAAGTTATAGGAATTGTGCAAAACGGAGACCAGATTTAGATTCCTGGTCAAATTTCGAGTGAAATGGGTCACTTTGTTAAGTTTCTAGGGTAAAAATAGTGGTGGGCATGTCACTGAAAAAGTTTACTGAAAGAGGGGACGAATTTCAAATAAACAGTTAGGCATAACTTTTGAAATAATTGGAATTTAGACAAGCGCCATACATATTAGTGGTCAACATTAAATTCTGTGCCAGAAAAACTAAGTTTGGTAAGAATTGGAGGAAGACAAAAAAATGACCCAAACGCAGGGAAAAGATAAATGCGTTGCAATTAAGCCATATTGAAAGAGGAACACTTAAAAAAGGTTCATACCGCAATTAAGATTTTTTTACTTTTTTTTTCGTTATTTCTCTGATACTTGTAATAGAATTGCTTTTCCAAAGTGCAATAACTCGAGTTCTAATAATCGCAGAGTAAAGTATCAAGTGCCTTTGGGTTTGTGAGCGGCTCCCCGTTCGAATGACACCCGGTTTTTTTTAAATCGGTCGGTAAGTTGGCTTTCGAGCCAAAAAGAGTCGGTTTTTTCAAGAAGGTCTTTCATTTTTAAAAAAAGTTACAGGAATTCCGTGAAACGGAGACCTGATTTAGATTTCTGTTAAAATTTCGAGTAAATTCGGACACTTTGGTAAGGTTTTGTGGTGAAAAGTACCGAGCTATTGGTGAGATCTTCTAGAATGGGGGGTGCATTTCAGACACGGAGATCCCCTAACAAAAAACTAAAAAAAAGATTTTCAAAACTTGTGCGATTTACATTTATTTGGGAGCGGTAAAATAGAATACAATCTTTACTTGGCAACACTACTACACTTTCTACCAAATACTTCAGGTACCTCTAGAAATGATTGATAGTTGGCTTTCCTGCAAGGCATAGTCTGTTTGTTAAACAAGGTGTTTCATTTTTAAAAAGAAGCTACAGGAATTTCGTGAAACGAAGAACAGATTTATATTCCTGTTAAAAATTTGAATAAAGTGTGTGAATTTGGTAAGTTTCTAGGGTAAAAAAAAAATAGTGGTTGGCGTGTCACCAAATCAGACTATTGAAAAAGGGGACGAATTTGAAAGAAAAAGTTAGGCATAACTTTTGAACTAATTGGAATTTGGACAAGCGCCATACATATTAGTGGTCAACGTTAAATTCTGCACAAGAAAAATAAGTTTGGTAAAAATTAGAGGATGACAAAAAAATGACCCAAACGCACGGAAATGAAAAATGTGCTGCAATTTCACCCATTTAAAAGAGGAACGCTTAAAAAGGGATAATACCACAATTAAATTTTTTTACTTTTTTTTCGGTGTTTTTCTGATAATTGTAATAGAAATGCATTACCAAGGTGCAATAACTCGAGTTCTAATAATCGCAGAGTTATGTTTCAAGAATCTTCGGGTTTGTTAACGGCTCCCCGTTCGATTGACAACCGGTTTGTTTAAAATTAGTCGGTAAGTTGGCTTTCAAGCCAAATAGATCGATTTTTTTTTAAGAAGGTGTTTCATTTTTAAAAAAAAGTTACAGGAATTTCGTGAAACTGATACCAGATTTAGACTCCTGGTCAAATTTCGAGGGAAATGGGTCCCTTTGGTTTGTTTCTAGGGTAAAAAAAATAGTGGTGAGCATGTCACTGAAACAGACTATTGAAAGAGGGGACGAATTTCAAATAAACAGTTCGGCATAACTTTTGAATTAATTGGAATTTCGACGAGCGACATATATATTCGTGATGAGCGTTGAAATCTGTGCAAGAAAAACGAAGTTTGGTAAGAATTGGAGAAAGACAAAAAAATGACCCAAGCGCACGGAAAAGAGAAATGTGTTGCAATTAAGCCCATTTGAAAGAAGAACGCTTAAAAAAGGATAATACTGCAATTGAATTTTTTTTTACTTTTTTTTCCGGTGTTGTTCTGATACATGTTAAAGAAATGCATTTCCAAAGTTCAATAACTCGAGTTCTTATAATCGCAGAGTTATGTTTTAAGTGTCTTAGTGTTTGGAAACGGCTCCCCGTTCGAATGACACCCGGTTTCTTAAAATCGGTCGGTAAGTTAGCTTTCGAGCCAAAAAGGTCGGATTTTTCAAGAATGTCTGTGACGTCTCTCGCGTCCTTCTGCTAACATAACTCCTATGTTCTTTGACGGCCACGATTAATGGCAAAAACTTTCCAACCCAATACCAAGAAGAGAAACGGATCAAATATGTAAATGAGATATACTTTAAAAGGATAGAAGCTTTGATGATAAGATATAGCGCGGCAAGTTTAGAGATAGCTTAGTGTGGAATCTTTCAGATCAAGAGTTAGCAGTCCGATAGCTTTGGAAGGAATAGAAGCCCAACATAAAGAAGTTGGAATCGTCGTCTATAAAGTGAATTTATAAATTTCTCTCTATAGGTGAAGGAAGGAGATCTGTAAAAAGGTAATATTTAACATAGGTAGTTAGATGAATCGGTTTATTTATTATAATTAAGATAAAGGATCTAGTTGCGTGATCTGACTTAAATACAAGGTTTAATTGGGTTAACTCTCACTTTAAATAAAGTTGTCAAAATTAGAATTAAGTAATATGAGTTATTCTTAATAAAAGTTGTATTAAGAACTACTATGTCTCATCATTTTGATAATCCCACACCTCTAGCTTACGCGGAACCGGAACGACATAGTCATCACAGGATGGCTAGTCGCAATGGCACCAAGTGTATAATTCTGGGTTAGGTAATGTAGGTGGAAGTACTGTTCTACCTGAAATGTACTTTTCAGGTCAGAGAACATTGCGAGTTTATCGAATCTATTGAGAATAACATACAGTTACTTGAAATCCAAGTAATCTGTCATGTGCTTACTTAAAAAGTCATCTCAGGGAAGGGCTCAAGATTGGTATTCGATATTTGGTTCGTTGTTAGTGCAAAATACAGCCACGGATTTCGCGCACCCTCAAGGCTGAATTAGCGAAAGCTTTTCCCCAGTCAAATAAGAAAGAATTGCAAACGCAATTCTACGCGTCCCAGCAGGGGAGAAATCAGGAACCATCTGATTTTTTTTGTATCAATTATTAAAATAGAGAGAAGTTTAGAATTAGGGAAAGTCCCAAGCAGAGTTAGTGGATCATATTTTAGTTCGACTCGAACCACAGATCCAAGATTATGTGGAAGTGAGAAATCCACAAAACACGATACAACTTTTAGAAGTCTTGGCTAAATTCGAAGAGAGATATTCTTGCAAATTAAAAAGAGGTTCTCAGAACGATAATATAGAAAGACGAGGTCAAAATGCGCATCGGATGCCTAATTTTAATGCTAATGGTAGAAACTGGAGGAATTCTGAAATAGGACGTAGACCAAATAACAGTAGAAATGATTTTTACGAGAATAGCCGTCAAAGTAATAGAGGGTTCGAGAGGAATAGGTTTCAGAATAATGATCAGAGATTAAATAACAGGGGTTACTCATTTCGAAATGAGCGAAATGATACCTTAATAGAGGGACCGTAGAAATAGGGGTTCGAGGAAAATTTCAATCGAGGCGATAGGACGCAAAGGACGATTAAATATTGTAAAGGTTAATGATCAACTCAAGGGGTGTCAACAAGAGAGACAATTAGACTTTCTCCGATATGTATATCACCCGTAGAAATCTCCCACGTTCCTATTTTATTAAATAACACATTCAGTTGCGCTATGTGGAGTCACCGAGCAGATAAATCATTTATATCGGAAGAAGTATATAGAAAATTATTTTTTCTATAAAACAAATTAAAAAATCGCGAGCCCAGGTAATAACAGCACAGGTGCGAAATGCCAAAACATGGGATCGTAGAATTGAATGTTCGCATCAGACAATTGAAAGAAAATTGTCATTTTCATGTGTCATACAGATTTAGAATACCCATGTAGTTCTAGGTAATTACTTCATAAGTGGTCAAGAATCGTATTAGATTTTGATCAGAAATCGTTGAAAAATTCAAAATTCGCTGGTTGAAGATAATAAGATAAATAAAGGAATTTACAAAGTTAATGGGTCAGAAATGAAGCAATATGGTGACTAAAGTTCATCCTGAAAAGCATGGGGAAAAATATAATTGAGATAAAATTAATTGTGCCATAATCAAGGATTTGGTACTTACTGCGGAACAATTAATGTTCTGAACAGAAAAAATGACCCAGGAATTAGGTCATATCTATAGATATTTAGGAAACCCGAAGATAACTCGGTTAATGCAACGATATGTGAGAATTATCCCACGATTTCCGTTTAATTGAAGGATTGTTATTTTTTATGCGAAACACGCAACGTCATTAGGTGAAATGCGTGTATAATATTCCAAAATCTTTAAGGAATGAAATAATGAGAGAATTTCATGACAAGCCAATTGCTGGACACTTAGGCAGATTTAAAACGTATCATAAAAATTCGACGTTTGTTATTTCCCGTACATGAGAAAATAACAAATTCATTGATCAATATGTCTCTACATGCCATATGTGCCAAGTTAATAACTATAAAAACGCGTTACCAGCTGGTCGATTAAACCATTTATAATGAATTATCCGAATGAGATAGTGACGTTAGATTTGTTAGGCCCGTATCCTATATCGAGACAAGACGTAAATCCGCTATATTTTAGTATTAACCGATCATTTCAGCAAATGGGCTGAAATTATACCTCTTAAAAAGGCCTCTCATCTCGTATAATAGCGGACATTTTTTGATAACTTTATATCGCGTTATGGAGCTCCAATAAAAATTAATAAGTGATAATGGCCCCAATTTATATCCGGAGATTTTTTGAGCACTTAAGTGAAAGATTAGGCATAAGGCATGTGAAGACTGTTGCATATCGACCACAAGCAAATCGGACTGAAAGAGTTAATCGAGATATAGTGCAAATGATTGCAAATTATGTTAATGATCAACACGATACTTGGGATCAATTTACGTGAGTTTGCTTACGCTATTCGTACGGCGGTGAATGAAACAACGGGAAAACACCTGCTGAATTATTTTTAGGTCGAAAATTGATACACCATTTCAAAAACTAGTTATGATATCGGAAAAGTTCAAAATTCAAAATTCAAAATATAGAGAAAAGTTTTAAGGAAGCTAGACTAAGTCGAAAATTAAAACAGGAAAAGGTGGGAAAATATTATAATAGACGTAGAAAAGACATAAAAATAAAGGTAAATGATTGGGTCTTATTAGAAACACACCCTGTAAGTTCAGCAGGCTAACAAAAGTATGTGCTAAATTTAAAACAAAAATTTGAGGGACCTTATAGAGTAATAGAAGTTAAAACAACAATAATATTGTAATATGGAAAATCAGGAAAAGATTAACAGTTAACGTAGATCAAATAAGAATATATCGTCATAGGAAATGTGACGAGGTCGAATTAGGAACAGGTATCCCAAATAGTATAAGATCAAGTCAGGAAACTCGTACTGAAAAAAGTACATCAAAGATTAAATGAGTCACAATATGGGAAAGAAAAATCTGGTGGTGAAACGTAAGTTAGAGGCAAAAAGGGATTGGTAACCAATCAAACAAATATAGAAAGAATCCAAGCAAAAACAAATCACTGGTCAGATCACTTCCTAGTTCATTTGGGGAATGAAATAAAAGCAAAAGGATAAGGAATAATAGGGGTATTAAAAAGATCAGGTGTGTCAGGGGCAAGTGGACCACAAAGAAAGTGGCAAAGAAAGGGACACAATAAAATAAATAAAAAGACAAATGTCATCCAGTACTATTTCTAGAAGCAGGAAAGAACAGAAGAGAATGCACAGAAGTTCCAGATGAATCAAACTACACCTAAGGCCAATGACGGAGAACAGAAGAACCCCGACCAGCCAAGGAGACAATAGGGAAGTTTCATGAAGGACGACAAGGAGATTACAAGCCCTACAACAAGCAAAACAAGAAATGAGGAAAGAAGAGTGGTAGCACCATCGTTGATGTTATGGTTGGAGAACAGATATAAAAATCAGGTTGTATTGTTTCCTTATTTTTTTATGATCTTCCAACAAGTGGTCGGAAGAATTATTGCAAAGAAGGAAGTCTCGGGAAGCTAAAAGTTATAAGCCAAGTCAAACACTACAATGAGTGTTTATTTAATTTTGGAACTTTTGACTTGTTAAAAAATTTTTTCTGGAGAAAACATTTGTAATCACACATTTGTTTGCTTCGATGTATGACTTCGTGAGATGCGAAAATTCCTTTGTTATTTGTTATAATAGTTTATTGAAAAATGCTTGTAATTGTATACTGCGTATATATATATGTTGTTGTATTGTTGCTGCACAGGAGGCATCTGGTTCAGGGAAACGCGGCGTAGTCAGGACACTAACACATTACAAACGATGCTGCGCGGCTCATTGGGAGTTTTTGGAACCAGATGTGGAATGGAGATGAAAATTTATTATGATATACAAAGCTTGCATGTATAATGAATAATTGTGAAACTGGACTATATTATTATGGAAATAGGTACCCTGTAAAGTTTCTACTTCAGGGAGACTGACCCCTGAAAATTATGAAAATTATAACTTCAACAAGAAAGGAGCGAAATTCCAGCCCATATGCAGTGTTAGATGCAAAGATTGGGTCTGCGCACCCAGAATATTTTTTAGAAAATTTAAGTGTATAGTTATTTTAAGTAATTGATGTTAAAAGCGAGTGGGCATAAATTAAAACAGTAATTATTAATGTTGGCCTAGTTATTGGAGTAAAATTTATTGAAAGTCACGGAGTTTAAATTTAAATGAATATTAAATTTAATTCTAAGATGATTAATGAAAATTAAAGTCGAGATAAATATTGAAATTATAAAAGTTAAAATGAGGATTTAAGATTAAAATTTAAATAAACTCAGAAAGCGAAGACATTTAGAAATAGAGATTTAGACACGTAATTTATTAAGGGCATTGAGAACCCTATAAATTACGTTTTTCTTCCTTGGAGGGGTTGTGATCGCCCTCGCGTCCTCTGCTAACATAACTCCTATGTTCTTGACGGCCACGATTAATGGCAAAACTTTCCAACCCAATACCAAGAAGAGAAAACGATCAAATATGTAAATGAGATATACTTAAAAAGGATAGAAGCTTTGATGATAAGATATAGCGCGGCAAGCTTAGAGATATTTTAGTGTGTGAATCATTCCTGATCTATAGCGGCAAGTTTAGAGATAGCTTAGTGTGGAATCTTTTCAGATCAAGAGTTAGCAGTCCGATAGCTTTGGAAGGAATAGAAGCCCAATATAAAGAAGTTGGAATCGTCGTATATAAAAGTGAATTATAAATATCTCTATAGGTGAAGGAAGGAGATCTGCAAAAGGTAATATTTTACATAGTAGTTAGATTAAACTGCTCTATTTATTATAATTAAGATAAAGGATCTGCTGCGTGATCTGACTTAAATACAAGGTTTAATTGGGTGTTAACTCTCATTTTAAATAAAAGTTGTCAAATTAGAATTAAGTAATATAAGTTATTCTTAATAAAAGTTGTATTAAGAACTACTATGTCTCATCATTTTGATAATCCCACACCTCTAGCTTACGCGGATCCGGAACGTCATAGTCATCACAGGATGGCTATGTCGCAGAATTACTACTTCAGTATGTCATAAAACACTGAATGTGTTTTTCTCACTTCATTTGAAGTTTTAAACTATTTGTTATCCATTCATGAGTGTACCGGAATTTATGTAAAAAAAAATAATTAAACCTGCAGGAAATCACTTCAAATGTCTTTCCATAGCAGCCTCTTAACTAATTTATTCTTTTACAGATTTAGAGCAAAATCAAATGCTTTTTTTGACAAAAGTAACTAACTATCTAAAGGCAGTTTAACCTTTTATCTACCGACGGTAAATATGAGTACCCCTCTCACTTTAAAATTACATAGAATAACACTTTTTATAAAAACACTATGGTGATACTTAGCAGGAATATTCTTTTAAGTTCTCTCACTCTTCTAAGATATATAGCAGCACGGGTTCAATGATGAGTATTTTAACGGGGAAGGCGATTAGTTTTATAGCAGTTGTCATTTTGATCGGATTGTGAAAATGGTCATTTTTGTTCCAAAAAAGTAGTTCATGTCAAAAGATAAGTGTCTTATTTTTTTTATATGTTAAGGAAGACCTTAAAAGACGATTTGACTATTTATTTTAAGAGAACAATGTATATAATTAATTTTACAGTTGAATAACTTTGTGGTACTTATAAAAACCGGCAGCACACTGGGTGTTGGAGCAAGAGATTTTTTTCGTCCGTGTGGCTTGTTGTGTTGTAGAGTCATCAATATAGTGGAATAGAATTAAGCTTAAGGAAATGCAAAAAAAAAAAAGCATATCTTATTTACTTTTTTTTGTTTTATTTTAACGTTTTTATATAAAAAAATTTTAAAATTTGAATATAAGCTTTTTTTTTCTTTTTTTTCCCCCACTAAAATATATGAAATATTTATTCTTATTTCAAAAATTAACAACATTTTAATTTCTTTATGTGTAACTGAGATTTAACAATAATAGGAGATTTTCAAGGTTCTATTATTGTTATTGTTATTATTTTTCTTTTCTTTTCTTAGAATGTCTGAAAAAGAGAAACTCTTTCTTCAAAAGGCTTCGGATTTATTACAGAACCTACTATCTGAAATCAATGCTGTACTAACAGATGGTTTTTCAGATGAAGAAGTACTAGAAAATTATCTGTTGGAATTATCGTTAGATTTTTAGGATGACGATCAAGAGACTGAATTCAAGGTGCAGTAGTTCATGTTCAGAAAATACAGCATTTCTTACTCCAGGATGCAGTGCTTTAAAATCATTCAATTGAAATCTCGCACAAATTGCATAACGTGTAATGAATTTCTGCATATTAATGAAAAAAATGTTTCTTTGAATATCCTCAAATTAAGTTTATTTTTAAAAAAGGAAATACATTTTAAAAATTTAGTAATCTGTAAAAATAAATATTTTTTTTCCTGTAAAATATTAGTGTTCTCTGGTTATTTAGCCTTTTTAAGTTAAAACTGCTTTAAAAAGTCATTCGGTCTTTTCGTATTATGAGAATATTTGAGACCTTTGTGTGCTGACGGTACTTTAAAGTACCATTTTAATTAATTAGCTCCAACAAATTAAATTTACCAAAGTTGAGTATTTATTTATATCCTTAATTTTTCAATAGAGTGATTAAAAAAAAATATTGCATGAAAAAATTTGCAGTAAATCATAATGAGGTAGATAAAGGTTTAAGAAGCATTGATATATATATTAAGGGAAGATTCTTAATAATAATATATTTTTATCTAAACTACTAAAATTTTAACAAACTTAACTGCTCATTGTTTGTAGTGATGCTTTTTATGTAATCTGGAAATAAAATTGCAATCTTTTTTCTGAATTCTTGCGTTGTCTAGATGTGTGAATGTTGTTTTCCTTTTCACAAAAAAAATTTAAATTGTTTTTGTAATTTTCTTTATATAAAGCATCTGCAGTATCTCAATCTACTTTAAATATTTTTTTGTGATACATTCATCCAAGAGAGAGTGAGATAGGGCTCTCAAAAGCACCTTATAGTTTTAAGGGTACCATGAGTCAAAAAAGTTTGAAGGCCATTGTTGTAGATAAAAAGGAGAATAAAGAGCTACTAATGCAAAAACACCGTCTATCATAGAAAAAGTATGCATTCCGAAATTGTATAAAAATATGTTTCTTAATATTCTAAAATCGAACCTTGTAATTCTCAAATGCTTGCAATTATCTTCCCTACTTTAAGTTGATTTAAATTCAAATGGCCCGCCTTTTCCTTATCAAGTTCTGAACATGAGTGGATAATTTTGAGCAATCTCTAACCAATCACGTGAGGAGTTTCATTGGTGTTACACACGAGTGGAAAAAGAGGTACGGCCATATACATTTTTATCACAGCGGAACGGCCTCTTCGAGGCAACCCTTCAGAGCGAGAACAGATTCTGACGGAGCAGGTTCTGTGGGTCTTTCGTATTCTCCCCCTCCCCCCGCAACTTTAGTCAACGTTTTTCAAACTGTGGGAAGCCCCTCCCCTCAAGGGGGCATGATTACTGTACGCGTGGGGGAGGGGGGGCGAGCATGTTGAAAGTAAAATATTATTTAAAAATATTTTTAATTTACTGAAAAGAAGCAAGGATCATTTATTTCAGAGAAAAGTGCAAAAGAACGGAGGATTTAATATACCCTCTTGAACCCCCTCTAGCGCGAATGCACGACGCGATACATTCGGGCATTGAAGCATACAAGTTCTGTACGATGTCTTGAGACATTTTGCTCCATATTTACTGTAACTTTGCCTCTAGTTCGTTCAAACTCATGGCATGCCCGACTCGCCGCCTAAATAATCCCAGATGATGATGATGATGATTGTTGCTTTTTTTGGCGCAAGAGCCAAATTTGGCTATACTACGCCACATATTAGTTAGTATATTAAAATTTTAAATATACAATAAATATATATATATATAAGTATAAAAATGTATTTTAAAATGTCAGAAGAAAAATATAAAATTGAACAAAGTATTTAAAAATGCATTGATGTAAAAATTTATAGATACCTCTTTTTCAAAAAAGAAAATCCAATGGTACAATAAACTCCTTAAGAAAAATATCTAAATGATCCCAGATATGCTCGATCAGAGACAAATCTGGGGATCGGGCAGACCAAGGAAGTGTAGCAACAGTGCGGAGACAGTCTTGTGACACCCTGCCGTGTAAGGCCCAACATTGTTTTGTTGAAAAATGGCTCCTGGGAGCCGTTGCATGAGTGGTAACACATGTAGTTGCAGGATGTCAAGGACATACCACTGGGGTGTCATGGTGCCACGAATCAATACTAGGGGTGACCGTGTATTGCAGGAAAAGGCACCCCATACCATCACCCCAGATGTGGGAGTGGTGTGTCGCTGTAAAGCAAGAGACGGATTGAGGCGTTCACCACGGGGTCTCCACTCACGAACACGATTGTCATCATTGCTGAGATTGAATCTGGATTCGTCGCTAAAGACGACCTCGTACCATTCCACTGCAGTCCAGTTTCCTCGTGCGTGGCACCACCCCAAACGGAAACGTCGATGGGTAGGCAGCACACGTAATGGGCGCCGCAATCCTAAATGTCTTTCAGCCAGGCGCCTTCGCATGGTTTGAGAAGACACAGGGGCCTCTAGTGAAGGTGTTACCTGTGCTTGGATGGTGGCCGATGAAGCAGTTGGCTGTACGCGTGCATTTCTTACGATGTGGTGGCCTTCTCGACGACTGATCTGTCGAGGGCGTTCTGAGCCTGGTCTTCGTGTAAATTACATCTCTCGTATCCACTGTTCCCACACCTCCTCACAACACAATCAGAGCGGCGTAATTGACGAGCTACTCACCTAGCTGACCACCCAGCTACCATCATTCCGATGATTCTCCCCCTCTCAAACTGCGACAGCTGCGCGTATTGACTTCGAAAACGGCATAATGGCATGTCTACCTCAGCTCTTTCTTTGTAAACGATTCAGCACACTCAAACAAGCTTTGGTTACCTGTTTTAAACTAAACGGAGAACGACGTTAAACACCCTCTACCGGCTATACGTAATGCGCAATCACGCTGCATTTCTAATCATTTGCATATCTCCCCGACATTTACCTTCATGCCAAGTTTCATTACGATCCCGCAATTATTTCTTGGTGCCCTAGTTTTTGTCCATGAGTGTATATTGAACCAGACATCAATATAGCATGAATTAAAGTTCCTAGTTTCAGTCTGGTGTTGTTGTTGCTAATGCCACCTGTCTTGGGGTTTCAGATCTAAGCCCACGAAATTTATAGCGGCATAGGGCTAAATCAGGGTGTCGAAAACCTGTGGCACGCTGCACTACTCTACAAATTGGTCAATGTTTGAGTGGATTGAAGTTGATAAATTTGTAATGAACATTATTTAACAAACAGCTTTAAAGTTATGGACTCGTACGGAATTAGGAAAAAATCTGAAAGTTAACTCGTAAAGATAAATTTACAGCTATTTTGTAAATGATTGAATGTCATTGCTGGTTGATTGATTGATTGAATATTAACGTCGCACTGTTCAGCTACACGGGGGCTTTTGGCAACGGACCACGTAATTTTGAGCCATGGTCAAGAGACGTGGACGACACCTGAGCTGGCACCCCCCTCTCCTAACTACCACACCACACCGACGGGAGGACGTTTCAGCTCTCGACAGATTTAATGTGTATCGCTGCCCTACACGGCGGGTCTTTAGGGGTACTGATGTCATTTCTGGAGAGATTTAATTGTTTGAAAAGAGAAAATTGCATATAGTATGCTGCTTTCCGCTTTTGGTGCGGCCGCGGTAGCCGAGTGGTATAGGTATCGGACCGTGGTTTGCCTTGTCAGATTCGAGCCCAGACCACTAAGACCCACTGCAGGCTAGCATGCATTAAACTGTCAGAGCTTAACGTCCTCTAGTGTGAGGGGTAGAGACGGGATCCAGCTCAGATGTCGTCCACTCATTTACCATGGTTCATACTGGTCCGTCCCAACCCTCAGTGCTAACGTCGACTATATTCAATCAATCCGCTTTCTCAAAATACAAGAAAAAAAATCTTTCCTCGTATGAAATATATTTCGAGTTCGCAATGAAATTGTTTAACAAACAATGCTGAAGTTCGAGTCATAAGATCGAGTTTGTGATAAGAAAGCAGATGTGGTGCAATCGCTAATTTCGCATTAAAATTTTTATTTGACTATAGTAATGAAGGAAATGCTTATATTTTATGTTGTTTATTTCACATTTTAATAAATATGTTTAAAAATACACAATATACGTACAATTTTAATTTTTTACAATTTTTGCTTAAGAAATATTTGTATCTTATTTCTTAACATAAATATAAATACCATATCTTTAACTAATGCCAAATTAATATATAATAAAACTGTTAAAAATGTCTTTATTTTGATCTCTATTCTCTAACTCTGCATGCATTATCGCGGGAATCGAAATGTTTCAAATGTGTCCTACTGTGTGGCACGCTCAATGATATTGGTAGAATGGCTTGGCACGTCACAGCTAAAAGGTCACCGACCCCTGGGTTAGAATTACGCCTGACTTTAGTCGTAGCTTTTAGCATCATACATGTGACAGTACTATTTGGTTCGGTTCGACCCCAATTTCGAGAGAACACTCTGGCAGTGGTCAGGAGCCTCCCATCTCTTCCTCTCCCTCTCCCCATGCCTCATACACAACATGCATTTACAAACATCCATGCCTTCTCCTGGATTCGAACCCAGGCCCAACGCTACAACATTCAGCGTCACTAACCACTATACTCAATAGGTGACCATATATTTCTTAAGTTATAGAAAATGAATATGACCAAAATATTAATATAATCATGAATAAAATGTTGAGAAAAGTACTGTGAACAATATGTTAGAAGGATTTAATAAGTTAATATAAAAATGCGTGGAATTTCAAATTATAGGAAGTCATAGATTAAAACTAAGGAGAATTATACATTTATAAACATATAGTAAAATTACTTGTTTTTAAAAAAAACAAAACTTGTAATAAACCAGTAAGGACAAACAAAATTAATATTAACGTATGTTTGTTGGATTGCTACAGGGATTCTCAAACTGTAGGATGCCCCTTAGGGGGCGTGATAATCCTACGTGGGGTAGGGTGCGTGTCAAAAATAAGATTTAAAAAAATTATTAATTTACTGGAAGGAAATACATTCTGCACAGTACAAAATAAAATACACATTGCATGTTTATTGCAATAAGCTCGAAATTAAAAATTGGAAAGCACAATATCCTAGTTATTTAAAAGTGATTTACTTAAGACTGTTTTCGCCTTATGCACAAGAGCGTGAGCTTAACGCAAAGCACATTTTCGGACAGAAAAAATACCTCAATTTTTATAAAAATTTCTAACATTGTATCTCATGCATTTGCTTATATTATGGTGTTTTTAAAACTTTCGAAATATTTCATAAATAATTCTTTTTTCCTTTTTAACATGTAAAAAGATAGCTCATTTAGCATTACGGTATAGGAGAAAAAATGCGAAACACATTTTATAAAAGAAAAAGATGTCATCTCAGATAAAAATGAGTAGTATGATATAATAAGTGATCTTCTACAGGATAGAGTGAAACCAGAATATAATATTGCTCTTTGAATACTTTAACATCTGAAAAAATATTTCGAATTTGGGTCCTATTCTTAAACATTAGACGAAAACAGCCTTAAATAACCTATTACTTAAAAGTAACATATAAACAAAACTTAATTCTTACCCTGATACTTTACACGGTTCATAATTAAGGTCGTATTGCAGCTTTAAGTGAGTGAGTGATTGAATATTAACGTTGGACTGTTCAGCTACACGAGGGCGTTTGGCGACGGACCACGTAATTTTGAACCATGGTCAAGTGACGTGGACGACACCTGAGCTGGAAACCCCCTAACTGCCCCCTATCCAAACGGGGGGAGTTTCACCCTCGACAGATTTAACGTGCATCGCGCCCTAGACGGGAGCTTTGTGGTATTTCAACCCCCGGACATGTCTGCCATGACCCGATCCCTTTTGACCACGGGGCTACCCCCCCTATTTCAGTTTTTAAAAGTCAAATTACATTATTATTGTATCCATCTCATTGGTTTTGTATGGGGGGGAGGCGATGAAAATTATGATTGTGTGTGAAAATTGAGTAAAAAACTGAAATTTTGAGAAACACTTGATTACTATTTATTTATTATAATGCAGCACATCTCCCCCGAATAGAATTAAAAGTTTATTTGAATTCTCCATGAATAAGATATATACTTCTAAATAAAAACATCAACTCAGTTAAAACTGTATTCGCCTCATGTTAAAGAAAGCAATTCAAATTTGAAACCTATCACAGGTAGAAAATATTCCTACGTTTAATTTTATGTTCTGATTATTCCTTCATTTTGATAATGTTGAATTTTAATTCTTACTTTTTATTTTTTGCTTGGGTTGTCGTCCTCGTCACTTTAGTGAGTGAGTGTACGGTTTAATGGCGCAAGAGCCAATTCCCCGGCTAAACTGTTTCAAACACTTGTTAAAATATTAAAATTTTAAAAATATATAAAAATACATTCACAAATGCATATATATTTATTAAAACACTAATTTTAAAACTTCAAATAAATCCTCACCAATTGATCATGATTCAAAATTACGAGGTCCTTCTCTAATAGCCTCCGTGGCACTTCAAGACCGTGATAGTCCAAACGTCATGGTCATGAATTCGATTTGTGTTGTCGAATCGCGGGTTCGAGTCCCAATGTCATTGAAGACCGACGATTGATCCCGAAACTATCAATCTGTTGCCAAAAATCCCCCCTATTGGGGGGGGATGCCCATTTTAAATGCCGTCCTCATCACTTGGCCCCCTGGTTGAAAACTATGAGGGCCATAGCCAAAAGTTCTCGTTTTGCTTTAAAGTGAGATGACAATAAACATTCACTCGTGTTGCTTCGAAGTGAATCGAATTAAAATGAAATCAAATTTTTAGTTTGTTGTTGTTACTTATGCCACCTGATCGACTGTAACACCAGATCAAGATTCACGATATTCACCGCGGTGAAGTTCTAACTTTTTAATCATGTTGTTAGCCTTCGTTTTGAGCACCATGCAGGTGACAGTGCGATTTTGTTCGGTTCCAAATTTTGAAGGTGAACACCCTGGGGGGGGGGGCTCACCGGTTCTCTACGCACCGGTCCTCTCATGGTATCATTCTTTAACTTCCACCAACCTCACAAAAGGACTTGCGGCTCGACAACTATTTAGAATATTCCATGCCCCGAAGGCACTATACACTTAGAAACATCGATGCTTTCTCTGGATTCGAGTGAGTGAGTGAGTGAATATTAACGTCGCACTGTTTAGCTACGCTGGGGCTTTTGGTGAGGTACCTCGTAATTTGAATCATGGTCAAGTGATGTGGATGACACATGAGCTGGAACCCCTTCTCCTAACTGCCACACCAACGGGTGGACGTTTGAGCTCTTGATAGATTTAACGCGCATCGCTCCCCGACAAGTCGGGTCTTTGATGATACTAGGCTCGAACTCATGACACGCCAGCCACATTCCGATACCTTGATCAATAGGCTACCGCAGCCACCTTCGGGATTCGAAACCAGGCCCTACGGCACCGCAGTCAGTGTTACTGACCACTGTGCCAGATGGTCGGTAATTTTTACTTTGAATCACCCCAGGTCTTACTGAGTTAAATATTTCATACTTCGTCTGTGCTTATTGCCCAATAGAGACTTAAATGTAGATATTTAGGCAAAAGTGTGTGTATTTAGTGCTGAAGAAACCCCAAAACTTTTCTTGGATTCCTGCTCAGTACTGTTGCGGATCATTGATTGAAGTTTAAGTTATTTTTTGTGCAGAGGAAATACATTTGGGGTGATCATCAGTTTATCAAAAATCTTTTCCTCTCCCATAGGATTTTGTTTAAGATTTTTTTTAAGACATTTTCAAACTGATGTCTTAAACTAATTTCAAACCATTACGTAAAATTTGGAGCATACGTTTTGCATACATTAAAATAATGCTGTGCATCAGGATTTTTAAATCATGTAATATACATTCATGTCTATAATTGCGGCCGTGGTAGCCTAGTGGTGAAGGTTTCGGATCATGGCTGGTTTGTCACGAGTTCGACCCCAGTATCACTAAAGACCCACCGTGTAGAGGCGCGATGCACGTTAAATCTGTCGAAAGCTCAAACGTCTCCCATTGGTGTGGTGCTGTAGTTAGGAGAGGGGTGGTGCCAGCTCAGGTGTCGTCCTTGTCACTTGATCAGGGTTCAAAATGACGAGGTCCGACGCCCAAATCCCTCGTGTAGCTGATTAGTGTGACGTAAATATTCCCTCACTCACGTGTAAAATTATTTATATACATCCAAAATAACTATTTTTTAAAATAAATTCCCAATAGATGTAATCCACCACACTGGTGTTCAAAATTAAGAGAATTTGCATATTTTGTTGAATTTCATGGAAGTAATTGAACTAAATGTAAAACTAATGCGTCGGAGCAAAGCTTCAAATATTGTACGTCGAATACGTAAGCGTATACGTGGGTGGAAGGCGGAGTTAGTAGGGGAACAGGATTTATAACCGTTTGTGCCAAAAACCACATTTCATTCGCTAGTACACCAAGTAGAGTTTCTTGGAGTGTTTTTCTGCTTGCACCAATTGGTTAAATTAAATTCAAATAGTAAAAATAATTAACCACTAACGCGTTTGGATGTGGGAATGAGGTGGTGGATAGGCTAGAAAGCCACGACGGCCAAAGCCTGCCATTTGTCCGTTATAGTGAGGCATACCTTGATGCTACAGCTTTTCGGCTGTCGCGTGAGTTGTATGCTGTCGGAGGAACCGAATTTCAAGGGTGACCATTTCTAGAGAGTTTGCAAGATGACCTGTTTGCATCTTGCTTAGTTATGAAAACAGAGTAGTCGGTTTAAAATCGTGTAGATATCATAAAAGCTTGGATCAATAGGCAACCATTCTCTTCACTGAATCCCGGTTCAGCGTCTTGATAATGAGAGCCAGGAACCCGCTACATGACTTCCGATATCAAAGAAATTCACGATTACGGGAGCGGAGGTGTGATGGTTTGGCAGGCATTCCGTTGGATGACCCGTACACACCATGTCCATCAAAAAGGCTCCGTGATTGCTGTGAGGTATAGGGATGAGCTCTTGGAGCACTGTTTGACTTCTCAGGGTGCAGTTGAGATTTATTTCATTTTAAGGATGATAACACGAGAACACAACGGAGCTAATCTGGCAGACTAATTTTTGGAAAGTGAGAATATTCGCCGGATGTTCTGCCATTCCAAGCCTCATCCTCGTAGAGCTTATCTGGAACGCTTTAGAGAAGAGCAATTGCAATTCCCCTCTGAGAACAATACAAGGCCAGAAAGAGTAACGTTGTTGAACGAGTGGGATTAATTTCGACAGCAAAATAATTTTATACTGGAAGTTCCCTTATTTCCAGTGTAAAATCATTGTGCGAAGGCTTTGTGTTGAAAAGGACTATACCTCCTATTTGTTCTATTCTGCAACCTATGCTTCATATCTAAAACTCCTCTTTGTGAATATTTCGTGAATTTCTACAACGCAGAGTTTGATTTATGTGTGAGAACTAAAGTCTATAATCGGAAAAATGGCTACGCCCCGCTAAAATTCTTTCGAAAATTTCTGAAGACCGAGGCAAGAGCTACTGGTCTGTAAGAAGATGCTATAGATTTGTCTTTGTAGGGACTTGGGAAAGAATTGAGGAGTGTTTCTAAAAATGACTACTGCATTGTCAAATACATGCTGAAAGCGCTTTAGAATCAAAATCTTTTACTATTCAGATTTTTGAAAAAAAAAAATTTTTAGATCTGATCTGAATCTAGAGTAGTATTTCTGGATGAATGGCTAGCCCTGTTTAATCCAGAAATATGGAGTGGTTTATCAAGAGTTTTTTTCAATGTTGTGAAGATCTAAAGGGGTAGAGGCTCATGAGTAGCTGAATTGGATGAAAAAGAACTAGCTAAGATATTAGCTTGAATTAGTCTGTGTGATAAACCTATTATTGGTTTTAAATATATTAAAGTTGAATCTGGATTTTTACGATTTCAAAATTTTTAAGGATATTGAAATCATTTTCCAATTAGATGCGTTACAGAGGAATTCACAAGTGTTTTGGATTTTCTAAATGTTGCTACAGTCTGCTTTTGTGTGTGTTAATATTTGTATTCGTTTCATCATTGTGTGGTGAGATGTCGCTAATAACTCTTTTATTGTAATACTTCTTTGAACTCATTTGTTACAATCGCAGTTCCCCAGAGATGGGAATGATCTGTTGGAGACTTGAATTTCTCTAGTGTTTATATATAACTTTTTTACAATAATTTTCGCTTGGGATTACGTTTTTCTCCTGTATCGCTTATTGTAGAATAAATTTCTACAAAATTCTATGATTATCGGGCAATAACTCTCGAAGGAACCATCTAGAGCATATGTAGTGGATATCAACACAAGCCAGAAACAGCCTCCGGACAGAAGTGATCACTTTGGTCTAGTGGTCATGTTGCGCGGCTTGGGTACCGAGCGACGAATGTATAGCCAAACTTGGCTCTTGCACCAAAAAAATAACAACCCGGGTCCCCCCGGGGTCGGGGGTTTATCCCCCCTCATTTTGGGGGGACCTTGGCTGAAAAAAACTAAATACCTTCTGATTTGTCTTTGGTCCCATATTGACAAAGGCCGGGCGAAAACCCTCGTACGCTCGCCAAAAACAAATTTCGTTTTTTCCCTCACTACTCGCTAGTGGAGAGTACTGTACATGATATCTACACAAACCAGTAACAGGCTACGGACAATAGTGATAACTTTTGTCTAATGATCGTATTGGGTGGCTTTAAAGAGGAAGAACGCAGAAAGTGGGATCGTAAAAAATTTTATTCATTGGACTATTATGTTTTCAAAATCGAAATTGACATACAATCTTCAAAATCTTTGCTGCATTCTAAAATATGGTCGGATCTCCAATGGAAAGGGTTAAAAACTCCGCTAAAAAGGCCCCAAAAAATTCCAAAAAAACTTGGGGAAAACCAGGGCAGCATGAATATTAAGTAGCATGAAAGCTATTGATAATTTTTTAATTTGGATGTCCAAGTCTTCCACTTGATAAAATTTTAATGGAACTTCTAGGGCAAAAAAGATAGGTCTGTCCATTCTGAAAATATTCTTGCGAGGGATGGGTGGAGAATCTATTCATATCAAGGTGACGGGAAGAGGTTTTTAACTATAGATTTATTAACGCTACTGCAATTCTATTGCAGAAAAAGAACATGAAAGAAAAGTCACACCTGTTCAAACTGAGGACACTGAATGAAAATTTTTTTGAAAAATTTTTTTCCTTTAGAAAAGATAAAAAAATCTATGGGAAAAACATTTTTTAAAAAAATTTGGGACTACTTTTGTTCCCATTTCTTTGTTCATGGATGGATCTATTTTATTTTTCCCTAAATATTGACTGAATTGACACCGATGCTTTTTTTTTTATTGGGGGAACCTACTGTCTCATTCTATTTTTTTTCCGTAAGTAAACTAACCCAAAGGGGAGTAAAAAAACGCTTCCACCGGAAATTTAAAAAACGCAAAGCTTGTTTTCTAAAAACTCCTTTGGGAAAGGGTTTCGGGATGTCCCCAAACCTTTCCTGCATGTTTTGTAGCCTTTACTATGTTGGAGTAGGTGTCGGTAGTATCGCGAAATCCTGTTCCGTCCCAGAATTGGATGCTTATTGGTTTTTAAACTCTGCATTTTCTTTAATGATCGTGGATCGGTTTTTTTAAGTTGATTGGGTAAGACTCTTCTCCTGTATTTCCCTTTTCTTAAAAATTAAAATTTCCCCGCATGGGGGTGGCAATTTATGGATAACCCCCTTTTTTAAGAATTTTTAAAGGTTGAAAAACTTCACAATTGTTTCTCGGATGGTTTGTTTCTGGGAACATGGGGAAATTGTAATCTAAAATAAAGATATCACGTAACAACAACGTGATTAAAGGGAGTTAACATTACTCGTCGAAAACAAGCTTGGCAATACAGACGAAATGACTAGTCATGTTTACATGCAATAAATGTACTCGTCCAGGCATTAAGGCAGTATTCAAAAAATTGTCTTGAATATCAACCCACTGTTTTTGAACCGTGGGGGTTTTTTACACAAACTTCTGGAACAATTTTATTCGTAAAATTTTTGAGAGTTAAAATGACATCTAGGGGGGACTGCTTTATCTGTTGTATTGAGCCCTGAAAATTACTTGGTAATGATAGGATCATGATTTTTGGCAAAAAAGACTTTTTTAAAAAAAATTATGAATAAAAGAGTGTGCGCTTATGACCTCACAAAACTTGAAGGTATCGCTTCTATCGTAATGTTATTTCGGAGGTTAGTTAGGTGTATAAAAAAAAAATAACAAGGGGATATTAGCATTGTCATTCAAAACTATTCGTGCCTGTATTCGTAAAGTAATTTTACGAAATATACAATCATATTTCTGACTTGTATACCAAGAAGGAAAACAAAATAAAGCTCAATTTGTGTTCGTTCAAAAAGTTTGTTCTTTTCAAAAACAAACACATTAAAGTAACGATACAGCTTTAAAAAAAGAGGTTTATTGATATTTAAAAAGAAAACCAATGAAGTACACCAACAGTCATCCAAGTTTGTAATCTTGGAAGTATTTATACCGAAAGAAAATCCAATTTTTTACAGTTACTATAGTTATCCCATTTTTTTATCCGTACTTTCAAAAATAAATTTAATAGCAATAAAACCATTGACACTTACCGGGATCCCAGACTTTAAATTTAATTTGTTTTTTTATTTTTTTGGGTGGGACGGGGCCATTTCCTAATGACTAAATTAAATTCAAATAACTTTAAAAAATATTAAGAATTCTTCTACGCCCTCGAATAATCTGATTGGTGAGCGTAGCAGATCTGCACACAGCACTTGTCTTTGTCCAGACTCCATTGGTTCTTTGAGACAGTAGGCCGACGTGACGTATCAACTCAATCGTAGCACCTCGTTCACTATATGAGCTGTCACTTTGACACCGAGGATTCCCTCCATGGCATCTTTATCGCAAGTGGCCGACATTCTTCCACTCAAGTAATTTGCACCTCCACGTGGACGAAGTAACGAAAAAGAAACTGTTCAAAAGCAAAAGCAGTGTCCTTTCTATAAATCGTTGTGACTATAAGTCATCCAAGTGTCGGGGAAGGAAGAGGTGTGGTATCGATAAATCGGTTTCCAGGAACGACCTTCAATATGCGATAACGCATTTGGAGCAGCTAAGCCAAAAAATTGGCACGTGCCATTAAACCCAACATTCACTCATTCCAGAAACGACCCAACATCTTTTTGCTGCCCCAGGCATGAGAGGGGAATCCCCTCAGGGGGCTCACCTTCTTTAGGTGAGTACGGGTTTCACGCTCCCGAGGTGCCCTAGTGATCTTTTTTTTCCTCTCTCCTCTCTCCCCCCTTTTTTTTCTTTTGGGATTGTATGTTTTTAAAGTTAGCTTCGTTTATGGTTTGATAAGATATCACTGTTTCCTTTAAATAACCTACCAATTATAGTTTCCCTTTAGTTTTTGCTAACATTGTTTACAAAAATATAAAAATCCAAAAAAATCATAAGATACGTTTTTAAAAAAAAATCATGAGTTTTTTCATTAACATAATAACAGGTCGACGGCGTATCAATGTCGATCTGCTGCATACCTAACCTTTAGCTCTAGTTCCCAGTACCACCCTTTTATAGCCTCCCGCGAGGGATACTATTTGGGCAGTGGAAAGGATCCTTGCGGGGAGGGCAGGTATGCGGCGGAAAAAGTTGCGTGCGTCACCGATGACGCTCTGGGCGAACGCTCAGCCTAAAAGCGGTCCCAGCAGACGAGAGGAACTTGGTTGCGGATGGCTAGGTGACGTGGACTCTTCATATCGGTGAAATCCCTCCTGATCTCGGCTCACCAAAAGCCCGCAGCACGTTATGGGGGTTTCCCCGTCGTCTAAAGGCTTTCTTTTGAAGAATCTCCGGCGGTTACATTCTGGCACGTTAGAAAGTGGGGAATTGTACCCAGCGGGGGCCCCTGATGGAACTGGAAGGAATCCGTACTGCCACAAAACTATGAGTACAACCAAAGAGAATAACGTTTTGCTGCTCCTATGGACAAATACGTCCCTCTCTAGCGCCATCGTTCACTTTCCCTGGGCCGACCGGAGAACTCTCGACCCCCGTCACTGAGCCCAGGGTTTCTTTGTGCCCCGATTTTGAGGCCAGACCCGTCAACTTCTCCCGTAGTGGAGCAACAAATTGTTTCGAATAAAATTAAATTTCCATCTCATGCACAGCAACAAGAATTTAGCGATTCTGCTAGATTTTTCTTCTATATTATCAAAACACGTACCTTTTCAAACGTATCTCCTCTTTTCTGATCGAGAAAGCGATCACGAGTAGTATATAGGGCAGGTTAATTATTCGTAAGATGCGCTCCGGGACTTATTCCTCGAAGTAACACATCAGCGAAACAGTCCGCCGCCGCCCTTAAGAATTTAAATAAAATGGCCCACTTTGATGTAACTGCCGTTCCTCAATAGCCTCAACTATTCACGAGGAGTCATCTCTGCTGCGGATTTGTTGAATGTATCAACTGAAGAGATACAGGAGAATATGCAGGATCAAAGGGCGTCTGTAATGTTGGCGAATTACGATTCGGCGGGATGGGCAAGTGCTTAACACCAAGCCCTCATCCTGACCTTTCTACGCCTGAACTCCCACAGTCCGTAAAAGGCCGCATATCTCCATTGCCCTGTACGACCGTTCATTCCGCAACTGCCATGTTGCTTCCATAATGTCAAAGATATGGGATTATTGAAATTGTGCCTGCCGTACAGCCAACAACCTGCTCTAGATGTGCAGCAGAGTAGGCCATGATAGCGCAGACTGTAAAGCAAAGGTAATGATGTGTTAACTGTAAAAGGGGACCATTCATCATTTTCTCGATCTTGTCCAACATGGATATTAGAAAAGTGAGATAACGGCAGTCAAAATAAAAAATAAACTTTCCTATCCGGAGCTCGGTGTTGTATCATCACGCACGCCAGTTTTTCCGAAAGTTATGCATAAACCAGCAAGACATATGTTTCACAATAGCTATCTGCCGACCCAACTACAGCTCTAATAATTCAGAAACACCGAATCAAAAACAGAATCTGAAAAACCAGATTATTACAGTGGATGCATGTAATACTGTATCCACTCCACCCAATATTAAAAGCATTAGAAATAGAAAAAACACGAATGAAGGAATTTGGGAGTACAAGAACAAAAAAAGAGGTCAAACCTCTAAAACCCCATACGCGGGAGACGTATCGCAAAACCATGCATCACAAAGCGACGAAAAGTCTTATGGAAGATCAGTCGCCAAGACCTGTCTGCTGGGGCTCCTTACGAGGAGCCAAAGAAGACTTAATGTCCTTTTGCTTGAACTGCCGTGGTCTAAGAATCCGACTTGATGATTGGGGGTCCATCATTTCCACGTACCAACCCACATGCGTTGCTCTTCAGAGACATTTCTGAAGAGTACTATGACAATGCGTGTGCGTGGTTATACTCAGGTAATGACGGGGGGATGGCGCTGCATCTCCAACTGGAGGTGTATGCCTTTCACGTCCCATCATTATCCCAGTAATAAATGTCACACCGTGCACACATCATTACAGGCTGTGGCTACGGATTCATATCCATTCTTAGTCACAGTCTGCTTATTTACCACCCAACGATGCTTTCAGCCAAGTGGATTTGGAGGAGTGAGTGATTTTGTTTTATTGGCTCAAGAGCCGATTTCGGCTATACTGTGCCGAACATTTGTTTTAATTTCCATTAAAAGATTTTTTTTAAAAGTTAAAATTTACATTAAAGATATAAGTTATATTTACATGAAAATTCATTAAAAGTTTTAAAATTCATATTTAATTGTTACATTTTATTGTGTGTGTCAAAAGTGGGAAATACACATTGTGGTGATGTATTACCCCCAACATGTCAAGCAAGATCTTTTAAAAATAACGGGATAAATTTTAAAACAAAGAAATGTATAAAGTGTAAAAAATTAATGGCGCATACAGAAATGTAAAATTTTGTATTAAAATACAATTAAGTATGTTGCAAAATGTTTTAAAAGTTTGTTTTTAATCTGCTGATTTTTCTGTTACGGGTTGGAGTCAACGTGTGAGAGAGTATTCCAGCGTTTCCCAGATTCAGTCTGCCACCACTTTTCCGAGTACTTTCTATTCTTGAGGAATTATTTTCTTCGGTGATTCCATCTCTTCTGGAACACGTATACAATCATGTCCTCGTCTGTTGATTCCTGTATAGGTGTGCTTTTTTAGGTTTGTGAGGCGTCAATTTTATGTCTATTTCGGAGGTAAAGACTTTTCGCCTTTTCTGCGATTTTTTGAAGTTTGTTTTGCATCCTGGGATGGAGAAGGTATGGTATTGGGCAGAGGTTTCAGTTTCAACAGCAGGACATGTTTTAGTTGGTAAGTGGTGTAAACATTGATACAGTGGTTGAAGTGAAGTGCTTTATGTGATATTGTTGAGCCAGAAGAAGGTTGAATACCGAACCGATGAGGAAGCGGACATGGTTGATGAAGCTTTAATAGGGGTAAACATATTATTTATGGTGGAAAGTGCGTCACCAGATACAGGAATAGGTGGTTGAGATTTAGAGACATTAGATTCTGTTGCAGAGGTGGACGGCAAAGTTCTGCTTGCAAAGATGATGTGGATATGGAGGAGTGGTTGGCTGATATATTTGTTTTGGGACATTTTTAGTGGTTGGCAACTTCAAAGGTGTACATTTTACTTTGGTTATATCTTGATCTGTTTGAGGAAATTGTTTAATAGAGGATTTGGCAGCTTGGAGCATAAGTTTGAGAAGGTTGAGGGGCTATTAATTTTCGGGCTTCTAAATATGATATGTTTTTGTTTGTTTTAATTGTTTGGATTTCTTTTCTGTTTTCCATTTTGGGCAAAGCTTAGAACTGCGGAGTGTTGCTGTGTGTACAATTGACGCATTTCAGCTCCAGACCAATCTAAGGAGCCCTGCCGACGCACCATACCAATTGTCCTCTGCAGGCAAGCTTTCAGAGGTCCGAACCTCAAACAGCGCAGAGGATTCGGAATGTATGGACGGATTTTTACAATTTAAATAGCCGGCTTTAATGTTTTGGGGTAGTGGGCTGTTGAAGGTTAAAATTAAGTAAGCTTTAGTCGGTATAACAGTTTGTACCTTTTTGTGATTCTCCTACCTAAATAACACCCTGATCGGAGAATCCTCAAAGGATTTTAATTTCAGGGTGGTCAACAGATTGTAAGCCCCAGAAATGACACCGCGGCATGGAATTAAGAGTTTTATGTGGGACTTATTGTTACAGGTGAGTTCAGAAAAGTTTTTGCGAGAAGGAAAATCTTTTGCTTGTACGGCAGAGAGTGTTTCAATTAGTAGATCACCGATCTTTACCTTAACAGATTTAGGTTCACCACCCATTCCTACAATGGCTTTCTGTATAGCAAAGGCGATTTTGATGCCATTTCCATTGTCTGGTAAAGAAATTAAAGAAATCTGGTATGAGTCGATATCTGGTCAATGTTGACCAGGGGCTCACACCTCCTTTGTGTGAGTTCGTTTCACGCCCTGAGGTACCCTAGTGATCTTTTTCTCTTCCTAAGGGGTTTACTGTCTTTGGTAAACATGGCTTCACGAACCCAGGGTACCCTAGTCTCTATTTTCGGCACTCCTTCTTGCCATTCAAATTTCCCCTTTTCTTTTCCGTCTAGACCATTGCAGACCTGCACAAAAAAAAAAAAAATGAACCTAAGTCTCAAATTTTGTTTTTCTAGTGAAAAAACATACGTTTTTACTACTAACATATTATTGTTTAGATTTTCTACTGCGTTAATACCTTAGTTTCTTTTTTCTGTATATTTATTTTACTACTTTGATTATGTTGGCTTTATTTGTTTTCGACTAACAATTGGTTTTTCCGACCTCGCATGTTTGCCGTGTGTGCGGTGTCCCTGTAAGGGGAAAATGAAGTAAGTTCTGGGGATCCTTGCGTTCCCTTTTTCAATGCCCATATGGAGGAGATTAGTGGCCTAGGGGATACCCCTGGCGTTCCCTTTGGCCCACGCTTCACTTCAGACGGGTGGCAGAGTGAGCCCGCTCCTCATCAATCGGTTGGTAGTACCTCCTTCTTCGGTATCCCCCGAGACACTGCTGTAGGGTTAGTGCTGCGATAAGTGTGTCAATACCCGTTGATCCCTCACCCTGACCGTATCACTCATATTCCGGTGTACCCAGGCCGTGCTTGGTTTTTTGGCCAGTTGACCGGCACACTGCCTCCCTTTGTTGACTCCGTGGTGGGTGGGAGGCACGCCAGGATGAAGTGGTATACGCGTTGTTATGGATCCAATACTGCTGTGCCCGGGTAAAGGCCTCGTATTACCCAACAAATCAACGTCGATGTGTTGTACCATTTTACTCTTATCCTTGCTGATATGCATAAAATTTTACGGCTATTCATAAAGTTAAAAATATCAATAAAAGGCAACCAAGTTTCGGGGTAAAACGTTTACGATCCGGAGATCTCCTATAGAAACTTACAGTCCGCGTTGGCAAACAAAGTCATTTTTCTCGCGAAATCGTATTTCTAATGAACCAGCAATGGCCAGTAAAGAGTCCCTGAATTCTGTCGTGGGAAAGATGGAACCTGACTTGCTGACTCTGATACGAAACCATGAGGATCTTCTCCAATCAGGGTGTTATTCAGGTCAGAAGAACTACAATTCGTAAAGACTCAACACTTATTCCACAACACTTAATTTTAACTTCTCAATAGCCCAAACTTACCGACAACAATAAAAGCTGGTTACCCCTTAACTGTAAAATACGCCCATATACCGAACCCTGTGCTAGCTTAAGTGCCAGAGGTTCGGCTCACCCCAAACCTCTTGCCGCGGTCAGTTAACATGCTCTAGGATGTGCATCCGTTAAGTATCTCTCCACGGATTGTACTCTGAGCCGAAATGTATTAATTGTACCCAGTCCCATCCATCCGATTCAAAATTAATATGCCCGAAGTGAAAATAGAAAAGCATACAGGAAATAAAAACAAATAAAAATATTTCTTTTACCCAGAAGCACGTAAATTAATAGCCCCACAGTTATTCCCCAAACTTACGCTCAAGCTAACAAATCTTCTACTTCAAATAATTCTATTAATAAACAGATGCAAAATATAACAAAAATAAAATGTCCATCTCTTAAAATACTGAAACCACATCCAAACCCATTGTCCAGAAAGTGGCTGAATCCATCCTGGCCATTTGATCGGTCGATTCTAAACCAAGCCTGCTTTTTTGCCCACCCCTTCTACTAGTGATCAACTTGCATCCCCAAGCACACAACCTAAATACTTCCGCTTCATCTTTACCAACTGAAATACCTCAGTTCTACAACTTAATACTTGGTTAATTTTATCAACTGATAAAACAATCATCAGTTTCCATATCAGAATCTACATAGCTACATCCACAAGGAACATCTTAACACATCCCAACGAAATTCGCTAAGAAATAGAAGAAAACGCCCAAAATACAAAACCAGAAATAGAAATTAAAATGACTCCACATAAACCCACAGCACCTCAAGAATATACTACTGATGAAGAAGACATGCTTGTGGCGGCGACGTAGAGGAAAAACTTGAGCCAGATCCTCTGAGATATAAATCTAAGATAAGCCAAAAATGTTTTAAACCTGATCCTCAAGCATATACGCAAGTTAACACCAACCCGATTCAGGACAAGTAAGCTAATTTTATAACATGTATTACCTGACTTGTATTAAAACAACAAAAATTTTTTCCATTCTCCTTTCCACTATTGTTTTTATTTTAATATAGGAATTCGACTTGTAAAGCAACTCCTCACCAAATACCTTCTTTAATTAATGGTGTGCTAGTTTTTAGTGTTAGAAATTTTAACTTTTAGAACTGTATTGTCATTATTTTAAATATTTTATAAACATTTTAAATTTTATTATAACAAATTTTTGGCGCAGTATAGCCTGCCTTTTTGGCCATAAAACCTACTCTCACTCACCACTCATGGTCAATGTGAGAGTGGGTAATACGGGCCTTTCCCCCGGGACAGCAGTTTTGGGGATCCATAATAAGGGTAAATTTCAGGGCTCCCCCACCCCCCGGAGTCCAAAAGGGGGATTTGGCCGTCAACTGGCCCTTCCGGGCACCGGGTACCCCCCAAAATAGGATACAGTCAGGTAAACCCAACGGGTACCCGGCCCCCCTTATCTGCAGCATAACCCCAAGGTTCTTCGGGACACCGAAGGGGGGTTCCCAGCCGATTGACAGGGGGGGCCACCTGCCACCGTCTACAGTGAAGGGGGGGAAAGGAACCAGAGGTATCCCTAGGATAACCTCCTCGGAGGGGTGGGCAAAGGGGAAAAGGCCCCCCCAGAACACCTTTTTTCCCCTTACGGACCCCCACACGGAAAACATGCGGGTGGGAAAAACCAACGTTGTTAGTTAAAAACAAATAAAGAAACATATTCAAAAATATTTAAAGAAATATACGAAAAAAAATTAACCCGAAAAACTAAACCATAATATGTTAGTAGTAAAATTTAAATTTTTTCATCAGAAAAACAAATATTTAACAAATGTTCATTTTTTTTATTATAGGTCTGTGGTCAGACGGGAAAGGAAGAAAAGGGGAAAATTTTAATGGAAAAGGGGAAGGGCCCAAAATAGAGAAAAACACTAGGGTTTGGGGTTTGTGAAGCCCCCGTTTACCAAAGACAGTAAACCCCTTAGGGAAAAAAAAGATCACTAGGGCACCTCGGGGCGTGAAACCCTCTCCCTTTAAAGAAGGTGACCCCCCAGGGACAAGTGGATTTAATCAATTACTCAGTCAATTGCCAGCCCCTTTTATTTTACTCGGTGATTTTTAACGGACACAGCCCTCTGGGGGGGATGATGATACCCTCGTGGACGACAGATCGAACAGTTGTTTCTGATCACTTTGTCCTCAACAACGACGAGAAAACATATTTCCATGCACCCACGGGGACATTTCCCCCCCTCGATCTAGCCATCTGTTCGCCGTTCTGCTACCGATGTTAAATTTTGAGGTTGATAAAGATCTGCAAACAGTGACTTTTTCCCTTTTTAGTCTCGCATGTTAATGGTGCGGGACACAAATTTCGTCCCCCATCTTTTTCATCGGCAGTTTTGGGATAATTCAAACGGTTGCAGTTATACAACACAATGGTTCCCGAACGGGGAAGTTATGATCCCTTTTTAAAATTTAAATAAAGTTTTCGGAATGCTGCCGATGGAAATTTCCCAAAAAACACCCAATTTTAATCTGAAGCTGTGCAGACCATGGTGGAACTTTTCCCCGCCAACAAGCCAAAAGGAACGGGAGGCGTGTATTTTTGGGAATCCCCACCCCGAAAATCTCATAGCGTTCAAACGTGCAAAAGCGTTAGCTCGTAGAATACGTCGTCAATCCCAAAGAGAGAATCGGGGATCGTATTTTCTTCAATCACATCGTAAACTACCGCCAACAGTTATGGAGAAAGGTCAAAGAGCGAAGGGCCCTTTTATCGGGACTTTACCATTCCGATATTGGAAACATCATTGCTTTGTATTCGTCCCGATGTCCCCCTTTTGGCCAGACTTTGTATTTTTATCGATTCATATAGCCCTGCATTTCAGGTGACTAAGAATCGTTTGAGGACAAGTATAAACTTCAGGTGCCGACAACCACCCACAACAGTGACTTTGTAAATTGAAGGGGCCTTATCATCAGCCCATAATACTGTCCGGCCCCGAGGGAAATATCCTATGAATTTTTGCCATTTGAATGGGATTCACTAGTAAGACCCCACCTATTCAACCGAATATGGGGGGGAGCAGGTGTATCCTACTCAATGGCAAGAAGCCATAGTGACCCCCATCCTAAAACCGGGAAAAGAAAAGAACCCTCTGTATCGCCCGATACACTACGGCATTTGAAAGACACTGGAACGTATGGTCAATCCCCTTTTTTTAAACTTCCCTCGGGGGCTCACCTTTTTTAGGTGGGTGGGGGTTTTCCCGCCCCCCAGGTCCCTATGATTTTTTTTCTCTTCCAAGGGGGACTGTTTTTGGTAAACAGGGGCTTCACGAACCCAGGGTACCCTAGGGTCTTTCTTTTTGGCCCTTCTTCTTGCCATTCAAATTTCCCCTTTTTCTTCCTTTCCTTAGACCACAAAAATTTTACACAATGAATATTCAAAATTTGTTTTTCTATTAAAAAAAACTCTTTTTATTACTAACATTCTATGGTTTACATTTCTATTGTTTTAGTTTATTTCCCTTTTTCGTATATTCCTTTAAATTTTTTTGATTATGTTGTTTTATTTTTTTTTTGATTAACACCGTTTTTTTCCCCGCAGTTTGCCTGGGGGGGTCCCGAAAGGGGGGAAAATGGTGTTCTGGGGACCCTTTTGCGTTCCTTTGCCCACGCTTCTCCAGTGGGGAGGTTAGTCCCCAGGATCCCCTTGCGCCCCTTTGCCCACGCTTCCTGTAGACGGGTGGCGGAGGGCCCCGCTCCTGTCAATCGGTGGTTTTCCCTCTTGGGTTCCCCGGAAACCTGCTGTAGGGTTAGTGTCCCAGATGGGGGGGTTGGGGACCCTTTGGACCCCACCCGGGCCCGTTATTCTTTGCGACTCTGAAGGCCGTGCCTTTTTTGGCCAGTTGCCCGGGCCACTGCCCCCGGGCCCTCCGGGGGGGGACACCCAACGAATTTATACGCGAAGGGATCCCAACTCTTCCCGGGGAAAAAATCCAATTTACCCAATCTCAACGTTGAAAAAATTTTTACGTATTGTGATTTTTTTTTATCGATTCCCAAATGTGTGTCTCCTTTTTTATTAAAAAAGCCATTCAAGGAATGGGCAGAACCAAACCGAAAAAAACTACGCCGTGATTTTTAGCCCAGTTTTATCTGCTTTAAACAAAATCTTTTTTTTTGGAAAAAACATTTTTAGATTGCCCTTAACAGCGGTCTCACAAATTCCCCCCTCGGGGCTCACCTTCTTTAGGTGAGTACGGGTTTCACGCCCCCAGGTGCCCTGGTCTTTTTCTTTTCCCTGGGGTTTACTGTTTTTTGGTAAACAGGGGTTTTCACGAACCCAGGGTACCCTGTGATCTTTTCTCTTTTTTCCCCCTTCTCCTTCCCATTCAAATTTTCCCCTTTCCCTTTCCGCCCAGACCACAGACCACCCAACAAAAAAACTATGAAAATTTTTTTTTTTTCTGTAAAAAAACTTACGTTTTACTACTAACATATTATGGTTTTAATTTGTATTGTGTTAGTTTATTTCCCTTTTTTCGTATATTTTTTTAAATTTTTTTATTATGTTTTTTTATTTATTTTCGATTAACCCCGTTGTTTTTTAAACCCGCATGTTTGCCGTGGGGGCCCCCGTAAGGGGAAAATGGTGTTTTTTGGGACCTTTTGCGTTCCCTTTGCCCACGCCCAGATGGGGAGGTTAGGGGCCCCAATCCCCGCGTTCCTTTGGCCCACGCTTCCTGTAGAGGGGTGGCGGAGGAGCCCGCTCCTGTCAATCGGGGGATCTCTTCGGGTCCCCGAAGAACACGTAGGGTTAGTGTGCAGAAAAGGGGGTGTCGGGTTTACCCGTTGATCCTCCCCCGGGACGTATCACTATATTCGGGTGTTCGGGGCCCGTGCCTGGTTTTCCAGTTGACCGGCACACTCCCTCCCCGTTGGCCCTGTGGGGGGTGGAGGCACGCCGGACAAGTGGTATACGCGTTTTATGATCCAAAGCTGCTGTCCCCGGGAAAGGGCCTCGTATTACCCACTCTCAACATTGACAAAGTTTCAACGACGCCGATTTTTTACTATTTTCCAGAAAAAATGAAAAGTCAAAGAAATCGCCCTTTTCAATAAAAAAACTCTTAGGGAAAGGTGGAGAACCGAAATCAGTAAAACGATTGCGTTCCGGGGGTCTACTTATTGAAACAAACCCCCCTTCAAACCAAGTCCTTTTTTCTTGCTAAAACCGTTTCAAATAGTCCCTAAAAAATCCCCCAAAACTTTAAATTCTTGCCGTGGTGTTATTTCGAACCCGACCGTTGACCCCCCCTGATGAGAGATTCTGGGTGGATTCTCTATCGGCGTTATCCAGGTCAGAAGAATCCCAATAAAAAAGATACAACAGTTATACCAACCAAGATAAATTTTAACATTTAATAGCCCCAACTACCCAAACATTGGGTTCTGGAAAAACCCAAAAAACCCCTTTCCGGGTCAAGGTTTTTTCCCAGGGAATGTTTTTCCCGGGGGCTGTGGACATGCTTCCACAGATTGCATTCTAGAGCCAAAATGTATAAACTTCACAACCTCATCCATCAGATTCCAAATATGCCCAAATGGAAAATAAAAAACAAATACAGGAAATAAAAAAAAATAAAAATATATTTACCCAGAAGCACGTAAATTAATAGCCCCCCAGTCATCTCAAACTTACGCTCAATACCCAAAATTTTTTTCTTCAAATAATTTACCAAACAGATGAAAATATAACAAAAAAAAAATGTCCCCCTCTAAAATTCTTGAACCACTTTCATCCAAGCCAAGACCAACAGTAATAGAATCCACTTAATATTTTTCCCGATCATCATCCTCAACACAAGCCCGCTCTTGCCGTCCACCTCTTCAAAAGCAGCTACTAACTCAGACCCCCCAACCACTACTACTTCCCCCAGCAATAACCTAAATACTTACTTTATCGTTACCAACTGAAATACCCCCCGTTCTTACAACTTTTAATAAATTTAATCTATCAACTGATGTTCAATCATCAGTTTCCGTATCAGAATCTCAGCTACATCCAATAAGGAACATCTTAACACATCCCAACGAAAATTTAAGAAATAGAAGAAAACGCCCAAAAAAACAAAACCAGAAATAGAAATAAAAAAGACTCCCCATAAACCCAGAAAGCCAGCACCTCAGGAATATACTACTGATGAAGAAGACATGCTTTTATAAGGGCGTAGAGGAAAAAAGAGCCAGATCCTCTGATAAATCCAAAATGTCAAAAAAAAGTTTTTTACGTTCCCCGCTATATACGCAAGTTAACACCAACCCGACTAGGGCAAGTAAAGCTTTTTTTTAAATTTCCCCACTTTTTATTAAAAAAAAATTGTTCCATTCTCCTTTTTTTAATTGTTTTTTTTTAATATATGGTCTGACTTGGTGGGGGAAATCCCCCCCAAATTTTTTTTTAATTTCTTGAAAAAAAGGTTTTGTGATTGAAAATTTTAAATTTTTTGAACTGTATTGTCATTATTTTTTTAAAAATTTTTTTAAAATTTTAAATTTTATTATAACAAATGTTTTGGGGCCCGTATAGCCTAAATTGGGTCTTTCGCCAAAAAAACCCCTCCACCACTCACTCACCACCTCACAAATCTCTTAACTCAAGCCGAGGTGCTTTTTAACGACCTGATGTGACCCTGGGCCGAAACCTTTTAAGGATTTTCGGGTCAGGGGGGATTCAGGTCAGAAGAATTTCAATAAAAAGAACATACAGTTCTTCCTACAAAACATTTAATTTTAACATTCAACAGCCCAATTTTCCTACTTCAATCGCTGGTTATCTTAATTGTAAAAAACGCCCCCTTTCATTCCGAATCCCTGCGCTGCTTTAAGTGCCGAGATTCGGTCATTCTAAATTTTTTGCCACGGACAACTAACATGCTCTTTGGGGGATCTGTAGGGGATTCTTCTCAGATTGACCCTGAACCAAAATCAAACTGTTCACAGCCCTTGCCGATTCTAAATTTGCCCAAAAAAGGAAAACTGAAAAGGAAATTCAAATAATCAAAACCAATAAAAAAATCTCATATCCTGAAGCCCGAAAAAAAATTTGTCCCAAAATATCTCAAACATACGCTCAAGCTACTAAACCCTCAACTGTAAAAACAACCCAAACCGATGAAAATATTACAAAAAAAAGTATGTCCACCTTTAAAAATACTACAACCTTTTTAAAATCTGTTTCGAAACAACAATGCCTCTAAAATTCCCAAGTTCCCAAAAACTATATCAACTCACACAACCCTTTCCATCCGCATCCTGGGCTGTTTAAACATCAGAATCTCAACCATGTTCCTCTTTTTTTGTTACTACTTCCTCTACATCTAATAGTTTAATTTCATTCCAAAAAAAATGTTTACTGCCTTATCAAATGAAACGCATCCCCCCCTTTCTATAGAAACTACCACATCCAAAGTATACCTTCTAGTGTTACCCCTTGTATCCCAACTTTAAACCCTCCCTCTGAATTTCTACAATACCCGATTTTTGAAAATGCAAAACTCGTGCAAAAAAGAAAAAAGAACTAAAAAAAAATGAATGAAGCAAAAAAAATTAAGATGACTCAACGACCTCAAAATGCCACATGTGGAATATGCAACGGATGAGGAAGACATGATCTATACGACATGGGGGAAGAGATAGAATCACCGGAAAAATGACAAAACTTCACAAAACCAAAAGGACAAATACTTCTTTTCGGAAGACTATTGAAAAACAGGCTTGGAAACGGAAGGTATTCCCCACGTTAACTCCCAAACCGTGTTAAAAAAACAAATAGTATTTTACTTTTTTTTAAAGTATTTTGTTACGAATTACACACTTATCATCTGACTTGGTGGGGAAATCCTCACCAAAATTTATTAACTTTTACTTTTAAAACTGTTTATAACTTTACTTTTAAGCATCTTTATAATATAATTTTTAAACGAATTTTAAAACAATCTTCATGAATATTTTACTTTTAGATATACCTTGTGCATGTCATTTTAAAATTTTAACTGATCTTCTGGAATTTTGTGTGATTTAAAACAGGTGTTTGGCGCAGTATAGCCGAAATCGGCTCTTGCGCCAGAAAACTCCACAATCACTCACTCACTCACTCGTTTATGAACTTGAAAAGAATCGATGCATTCCTCTGTTTCAGAGTGGCTTCCGCAGAGGAAGATCCACTCTTGACAATATCATCATGCTGGAGGGCAAAATCAGAAACACTTTTGTCCGGAGGAATCATCTAGTTTCTATCTTTTTCGATATCGAAAAGGCATATGATCGTACTTGGCGCTATGGGATACTTCGCACTTTATTTGATTTTGGATTAAGAGGCAATTTGCCCACTTTTATTAAAAAATTTTTAAATCTTCGTACTTTTAGAGTGAGACTGGGTGGCATTCTCTCTGCTCCTTTCACCCAAGCTGAGGGAGTTCCTCAGGGGAGCATTTTGAGTGTCACCCTTTTTATATGTCATATTTCTAGCATTTTAAATGTATTTTCGCCTTCTATACAGGCTTCATTATACGTGGACGATCTGCAGATCAGTTGTGAAGGATCAGACATGCGCATGATTGAACGGCAGTTGCAAACTGCCGTCAACATATTGTTAAATGGTGTGACACCAACGGTCATAGTATTTCTGCCAGTAATAGTTGCTGCGTGCATTTTTGCCGCAAAGGGGGGTCTTCATCCGAGCCTGAAATACACATTCTCGTGATGTTAATATTCCCGTAGTTCCCGACGTACGATGCCCCGAAAAAAAGGTTTTGCAGTATAGCCTAGATTGGCTCTTGCGCCATAAAATTCTCACTCACCTCACTCACCCCGAGTACGATTCCCCTCGGGGGGCTCACCTTCTTTAGGTGAGTACGGGTTTCACGCTCCCGAGGTGCCCTAGTGATTTTTTCCTCCTCCAAAAGGGTTTACTGTCTTTGGTAAACATGGGCTTCACGCCCCCAGGGTACCCTAGTGATCTTTCTCATTTTCGGCCCTTCTCCCTTGCCATTTCAAATTTCCCTTTTCTTCCTTTTTCCCGTCTAGACCAGACTAATCTAACAAAATGAACTATGTTCAAATTTTTTTTTTTCTGATAAAAAAACTTACGTTTTACTACTAACATATTATGGTTTACATTTGTATTGTGTTAGTTTAGTTTTTTTTTCGTATATTTCTTTTAAATTTTTGATTATGTTCTTTATTTATTTTCGATTAACACCGTTGTTTTTAAACCCCGCATGTTTGCCGTGTGCGGCGTCCCGTAAGGGGGAAAAATGGTGTTCTGGGGATCCTTTGCGTTCCTTTGCCCACGCTTCTCCAGTATGGAGGAGGTTAGTGCCTGGGGATCCTCTGCGTTCCCTTTGGCCCACGCTTCACTGTAGACGGTGGCGGGAGTGAGCCCGCTCCTGTCAATCGGTTGGTAGTACCCTTCGGTATCCCCGAAGAGACTGCTAGGGTTAGTGCTGCAGATAAGGGGTGTCGGGTTTACCCGCTGGGTCCTCACCCCTGGGCTGTATCACTATGTTCTGGGTGTACTCCGGTAAGCGCCGTGCCTGGATTTGGCCAGTTGACCGGCACACTGCCTCCCCTTGTTGGACTCCGTGGTGGGTGGAGGCACGCCAGGATGAAGTGGGATACGCGTTGTTATGGATCCAATACTGCTGTGCCCGGTAAAGGCCTCGTATTACCTAACAAACCTAACGTCGATGAAATCCAAAATTCACGATTTTTTAAATTTTATCCTTACCAAACAATGATATGTATAAAAATCGCCATTTGCTATTCATAAAGCACTAATGGAATGGGGGGCGAACCGAAGTCAGTAAAACGTTTCGATCCGGGGATCTCCTAATAGAAACTGTCCGCGTTACAAACAAAGTCATTTCTTCTCGCGAAATCTTTTAATGAACCGTAACAATAAGTCCGCATAAAACCCTGAATTTGCGGGTGTTATTTCGAACCTGACCTGTTGACCCCTCCTGATACGGAAATCCTTTTAGGTTCTCCAATCAGGGGGGTTATCAGGTCAGAAGAATCACAATTTAAAAAGACTCAACACTTATTCCAACCAAACACTTAATTTTAATTTTCAATAGCCCAAACTTACCGACAAAAATAAAAGCTGGTTACCCCAACTTTTAAAATACGTCCATACATACCAAACCCCCTTTTGCGTTTTTTTTAAGTGCCAGGGGCCGGGGTCACCCCCCCCTCAGGGGCCCCACCTCCTTAGGTAAAAGTACGGGTTTCCCACGCCCCGAGGTCCCCTTTAGTGATTTTTTTCCCTCTTCCTAAGGTTTACTGTTTTTGGTAAACAGGGGGCTTCACGAACCCGGGGTACCCTAGTGATTTTTCTCTATTTTGGGCCCCCTTCTTTTGCCATTTAAAATTTTTCCCTTTTTCTTTTTTCCCGTCTAGACCACGGACCTATAAAAAAAAAAATGAACCTAGTTCAAATTTTGTTTTTTCTAGTAAAAAAACATACTTTTTTAAAAATACTAAAAATTTTAAATGGTTTAGATTTTCTTTTTGCTTTAAATTTATTTTTTTTCGTATATTTATTTTACTACTTTGATTATGTTACTTTTTATTTGTTTTCGACTAACAACTTTGGGTTTTTCCCGACCGCATTTTCCCGTGTGCGGCGCCCCAAGGGGGGGAAAAGGGTTTTCGGGGGACCCTTTTTGCTTTCCCCTTTTTGCCCACACCTCCCAATAGGGGAGGGGGGTTTAAAGGGGCCTGGGGCCTTCGGGTTCCCTTTTGGCCCACGCCCCCGTAGAGGGGTGGCGGAGGAGCCCGCCCTTTAACCTGGTAGTTTCCCCTTCGGTGTCCCCGAAGAGACACTGCTGTGGGGTTAGTGCGGGCAGATGGGGTGCTTTACCTGCTGGATCCTCACCCGGGCGTATCACTATATTCGGGTGACCCAGGTAAGCGCCGTGCCTTTTTTCCGGGTTGCCCGGGGCCACACTGCCCCCCCTTTGACCCCGTGGGTGGGTGGAGGCACCCCGGACGAAGTGGTGCGCGTTATTAGGGACCCCCTGCTGTGCCCGGGAAAAGGCCCTTTTTATTCCCCCAACCTAAACATTGACAACATTGAAAAGGCCACGTTTTTAAATTTTATCTTTACCAAACGGGAAATGTCCTGTAAATTTCCCCTTTTTGCAATTTTAAAAAGCTCTTCGCACCGGGAGCCAAAAAATATTTAAAAAAAATGAAATCCGGCGATTTATTTGGAAAACCCACGCTATTCAGTCCAAGTCCTATTTATCTGCTAAAACCCTTTTTTTTGACTCACCCCCCCTTGTAACCCCCCCATAAAACCCCCAAATCTAGTCGAGGTGTTTTCAGAACCTGACTTGTTAAACACTTCTTTTTGGTTTAAATACTAGGGCGGATTCTCAGATCAGGTGTAGTGCAAGTCAGAAGAATCATTTTAAAGAAAGATACCCAAATTATTCCAACTAAACACTTAATCTTAACGTTCAATAGCCCAAAACCCCAACTACCATTTGGGGCCCGGGTTTTTTAAATTGTAAAATCCGTTTCCCCATATACCGAATCCTCTGCGGGTGCCCTGGGCCCGAGGTTCGGGGACTCCCCAAAATTCCTGCCGTGGGCAATTAACATGCCCCCAGATGTGATCCGTTGGGGATTTTCCCGGATTGTACTCTTTGAGCCGAAATGTTAATTGTACCGAGCCCCACCCATCAAAACCAAAATTATGCCCAAAAAGGAAAAAATGGAAAAAAAAATACAGGAAATAAAAAAAAAATAAAAATATTACTTATTTTTAAGCCCGTAAATTAATAGTCCCACAATCATCTCAAACATACGCTCAAGCGGCCAAATCCAGTATTAAAACAATTTATCAAACAGACAAAAATATAAAAAATGAATGTCCCCCTTTTGAAGTTGCTTCAACCACTTTTATCCACCCCCAAACCAAATACATAATAGCCATTTTTTTACCACATCATTTCAGCCCAGGAAAATTTACCCTCCACCTCTTCACTAAAAATTTACAGTCACTGAACCTCAACCACCTACACTCACCACTCAAAAAATCTTTAGAAACGAAACCCACCCTCTTGTAACCTCTAATAAATTTACTGCATTTTTTAAATGAAATTAAACCCCATTAGTTCCCCTTTTCCGGGTTGTCCCTACTACATCCAATAGTGAACGTTCGAATACATCAGAAACCCAAAAAAAAATATAAAACGAAATTAAGAAATGAAGCCCTCAGGGGGCTAAAACCCCCTTTTAGGTGAGGGGGTTTACGCCCCGAGGTACCCTAGTATTTTTTTCCTTCCTAAGGGGTTTATGTTTTTGGTAAACAGGGGCTTCACGAACCCAGGGTACCCTAGTGATCTTTCTCTATTTTGGGCCCTTCTCCTTGCCATTAAAATTTTCCCCCTTTTCTTCTTTTCCGTTAGACCACAGACCATACAAAATGAACCTAGTTCAAATTTTGTTTTTTCAGTAAAAACATACTTTTTACTACTAACATATTATGGTTTAGATTTTTTATTGGTTAATTTCTTTTTCGTATATTTATTTTACTACTTTGATTATTTTTTTATTTGTTTTCGACTAACAACGTTGGTTTTCCGACCCGCAGTTGCCGTGTGGGCGTCCCTAGGGGGAAAAAGGTGTTCTGGGGGTCCTTTTTGGGTTCCCCTTTTCCCACACCCTTTTCCCAAAATGGAGGAGGTTAGGGGGCCTGGGGATACCTCTGCGTTCCCTTTGGCCCACGCTTCACTGTAGATGGGAGTGACCCCCCTTAATCGGCTGGTAGATTTTTTCGGTGTCCCCCAAGAGACACGCTGTAGGGAGTGCTGCGATAAGGGGGGCGGGTTTACCCGTTGGACCCCACCCTACCCCCCCTATGCCCCCCCAGGTGACAAGAATGTTTAAGGGACACCTATAAACTTTAGGTGCCGACAACCCTTTCCCCACAACAGTGACTTTACGTGGGGAAATTTAAGAGGGCCTTATCATCAGCCCTAATACTGCCAGGTCCGATGGAATATTCTATGAATTGCTTCGCCAAATGAGGATTCACTAGTAAGTCTCCTTTTCCTATTCAACCGAATATGGAGGGAGAGGTGTACCTACCAATGGCAAGAAACCATAGTGATCCCCATCCTAAAAAACCCGAAAAGATCCAAAGAACCCCTGATCGACCGATAGACCACGAGCTGCATTTGTAAGACACTAGAACGTATGGTCAATGCCCGTTTCGTTTATGAACTTGAAAAGAATCGAAGATTCCTTTTTTTTCAGGGGCTTCCGCAAAAGGGAAAATCCACTCTTGACAAAAACATCATGTGGAGGGCAAAATCGAAACACTTTTGTCCGAAATATCTAGTTTCTATCTTTTTTCGATATCGAAAAAGGCATGCGCGACTGCATTTTGGCGCTATGGGATACTTCTGCACTATATTTGATTTTGGGATTAAGAGTACTTGCCCACTTTTATTGCAAAAATTTTAAATCTTCGTACTTTTAGAGGAGACTGAAAGTGGCATTCTCTGCTCCTTTCACCCAAGCTGAGGAGTCTCAGGGGAGCATTTGAGTGTCACCCTTTTATATGTCATCATATTTCGCATTTTTGAATGCATTTTCGCCTTCTATACAGGCTTCATTATACGTGGACGATCTTCAGATCGGGTTGTGAAGGATCAGACATGCGCATGATTGGAACGGTGGCAGTTACAACCCGCCGTCAACAATATTATTAAATGGTGTGACACCAACGGTCATAGTATTTCAAGCCAGTAAGTAGGCTGTTGCACTTTTTGCCGCAAAATGGGCCTTCTATCCCGAACCTGAAATTGCCGCATCGTGATGTTAATATTCCCGTAGTTCCCGACGTACTATTCCTCGGAGTACTTTTCGACCGTCGACTTCACTTTCCTTCCGCTTATTTTGAGCAATTGCGGAAGAGGTGTGAAAGTTCTTTAAACCTCTTTGAAGGTGTTAAGCCCAACACCTCCTGGGGCGTGGATCGAACATCATTGCTCCGAGTGTATCACCTATCGTACTGTCCTCGCATGGATTACGGTTGTGCCATTTATGGACTGGTGTGCAACTCTGCGCTGAAAAAAACTTTTGACCCTGTCCACCATATGGCACCGGAGAATCTGTTCTGGTGCATTTCGCACATCGCCAGTGGTGAGTCTTTATGTTACTGCTACCAGCTTCCTCTGGACCTTCGACGAGGAAGTTGCCCTCTGCCTATTATTTTAAGATCTTGTCCTCGTTCCTTCACATCCTCTGAAATGTATGAGACTCACCACCACCATGAAGAGACTTATGATGCCCGGCCATCTAACATACGGCCGTTTATGGATAGATGAAACAACTTATAACCGAACTCGACCTACCCAATGTGGATATCCAGCAAAGAACCTTTTTCCATTCCAACCTTGAATGTACCACGGTTCCATTATATCAATCCTTTTGCCACTACAAAAATCCACCGTAACACCTGTCGTTCCTTCAACGCGTCTTTCGCCTACCACCGCAGTCAGTAGAGAGTTTCGGCCATCTACACAGATGGTTCGGAAACGTGCGGACATGCTGGGTGTATAGTGATTGAAGATGGCCATGCTCGGTTAGCCGACTAGATGCCGCAGCGTTTTCACTGCAGAAGCTGTCGCCATTTACCGTGCACTTCAATTAATCGACTCCAATATACCCCGTAAGTACTGCATCTATACTGACAGCATGAGTGTATTAGAAGCGCTTTGAAAATTATAACGATCATTGTCATCTCAGTGGTTTGTAATGTACTCTGACATTACGAGTCGACTGTACAGCAAGGGTTTGATATAATATTTTGCTGGCTACCGAGCCACGGGAAATATATATTGGTAACGAGCAAGTAGCGCGGCACGGTCGGCGACGACTCCATCTGCCGCTGGGGCAGTTCCACTATCGGATATTAAGCGTCGTCCCGTCATTTATATATACGATCTGGCAGGAATCATGGAGTCAGCAGTTGAATAACAAACTGCACTCTGTGAAACCCGTCATAGGAGCATTGTGATACCACGCAGCAAACTGATGTCAAATTGACTCGTCTTCGCATTGGTCATCATACACGCTTTTACAATAATAGGCATTTGTTGTTGGGGAAAAATGCCCTAACTGTCCTTCTCATGCATGGTCTCGTACTCAGTCCAACATATTCTAATAGGATTGTCCTGTTTTAATAATTATCGTTATCACCTTTTTTAATTCATCATCTCTATTTAATCCTACCTGGACTTCAGGGAGAAAGTCCCTACCAAAACCCTATTTGCTTTTATTAAAAATTGGATTTCTTTAGTATTTAATTTAACAAATTATTTTTACTGTTTTAACCTTCATTTTATGTGTGCAGGCAGCATATAAATATATTTGTATATGTGGGTGGTTTATGTATATTTTTAATATTGTTTTCATGGAGTTTTAACGAATAAGTATGTTGGCCAGCCAAAATTGGCTTCTTGCGCCATAAAAACCCTGCCACTACCTGCCACTCACTACCCTGGACTGTATCACTATGTTTGGTACTTCAGGTAAGCGCCGTGCCTGGTTTTTGGCCAGTTGACCGGGCACACTGCCTCCCTTGTTGGACCCGTGGTGGGTGAGGCACGCCAGATGAAGTGGGATACAAGCAGTTGTTATGGATCCAACAAATTGCTGTGCCCGGGTAAAGGCCTCGTATTACCCACTTCAACATTGACAAGTTTCAACGATCAGATTTACTATTATCACCAGAAAACAATGAAATAAAGAAATCGCCCTTGCAAATACAAAAAGCCTCTCGTAGGAATAGGTGGAGAAACCGGAAATCGCAAAAACGATTGCGTTCCGGGATCTACTTATTGAAACAAACCTCTCTGCTTCTTCAAACTAAGTCCTTTCTTCTTGCTAAATCGTTTCTAAATAGTCCTCTAATGGCGATAAGTCCACACAAAACTTTAAATTCTTGCCGTGGTAAGAGCTTTCGAACCCGACTCAGTTGACCACCCCCTGATGCAGAGATTCTGATGATTCTTCTGATCAGTGCTATCCAGGTCAGCAGCTGAATCACAATAAAAAGATACTATACCAACTCAAGTTATACTTGGGTCATTTCATTGTAGCCCTAATCTACCCAAAAGCATTAAAAGCTGGATATCTGTCCCGTAAAATCCGTCCACCTGAACCCTCTGCGCTAAGCCGCAGTGTCAGAGTGTTCGGACACTCACAAAACTTCCTGCCGCGGTCAACTGATTGTTTCCTAGATGCGTCTGCTGGACATGCTTCCACAGATTGCATTCCAGAGCCGCACAAAGTAAACTGCTCACAACCCTCATCCATCAGATTCCAAATATGCCCTAAATGGGAAATAGAGAAACAAATACAGGAAATAAAAAGCCCAAATAAAAATATATTTTCCACCCAGAAGCACGTAAATTAATAGCCCCACAGTCATCTCAACTACGCTCGGCTACCAAATCTTCTACTTCAAATAATTCTACAAACAGATGAAAAATATAACAAAAATAAAAATGTCCACCTCTAAAAATTACTTGAACCACTTTCATCCAAGCCAAGACCAACAGTGTAATAGAATCCAATTCTCTAATATTTCCAGATCATCATCCTCAACACAAGCCCAGCTCTTTGCCGTCCACCTCAATAGCAGCTACTAACTCAGACCCCTCAACCTACTACTACTTCCCCTAAAGAATAACCTAAATATCAATTCTCATCGTTACTCTTCAACTGAAATACCCCAGTTCTACAACTTATAATAAATTGCCACTCTATCAACTGATGTTCAATCATCAGTTTCCGTATCAGAATCTACAGCTACATCCACAAGGAACATCTTAACACATCCCAACGAAATTCAAGAAAATAGAAGAAAAACGCCCAAAAATACAAAACCAGAAATAGAAATAAAATGACTCCAACATAAAACCCACAGAAAGCCAGCACCTCAAGAATATACTACTGATGAAGAAGACATGCTTGTATATGACGTAGGGGAAAAACTTGGGGACCTCTGATAAATCCAAGATGTCAAAAATGTTTTATACGTTCCCCCCATATACGCAAGAACACCAACCCGACTCAGGACAAGAAAAAGCAAATTTTTATAAATGTATTGCCCGACTTTGTTTTAAAAACAAAATTGTTCCATTCCCCTTTTTCTAATTGTTTTTATTTTAACTTTTGATTGATTTGGGTAATCCCCCCAAATTTTTTCTTTAATTATTGGGGGTTTTTATTAAGAAATTTTAACTTTTAGAACTGTATTGTCATTTTTTTTTAAATATTTTATAAACTTTTTAAAATTTTATTATAAAAAATGTTTGGCGCAGTATAGCCAAAATTTGGGCTTTTGCGCCATAAAACCCTACTCACCACTCATACCAAGAAATAGAAAAAAAAACGCCCAAAAAAATACAGAAACCGAAATTGAAAAAAAAAACCCAAAAAAACCCAAAAAACCAGCCCCTGAGGAGTTTACTACTGATGACGAAGACATGCTCATATGACGTGGAGGAAAAACTGGCCAGACCCTCGCGCATATATACGCAATTTAAACCCAAACCCCACTCAGAACAAGTAGAAACAAATTTTATAACAACATGTATTGCCCAATTTTGACTAAAAAAAAGTTCCATTCTCCCTTTGAAATTGTTTTTTTTTTTAATATATTGTTCGACTTAGGGGGTAAAACACCCACCAAAATTTTATTTGTTTTTATCAATAGAATAAGTTTCTTACATACTTTGATATTTTAAATTTTACTGAAAGACATTTTTAATTTTTTTTAACATAATTAGTTTAAATTTTTCGAATGTTGGGGAGTTTACTTTTTCTCTTTTCGCCATAAACCCATACTTCCTCACTCAACCCCACTCGGTCACTCCCAAACCTCTTGCCGGGCGTTTTCATGCCGATGGGGATGTTGGGGATTCTTCCACGGATTGTCTCTGGGCCGAAAAGTTTAAAGAGCCATCCATCCGATTTAAAAAATTTTGCCCGAAGTGGAAAAAAAGAAAAGCAGATACAGGAAATAAAAAAAAAATAAAAAAATTTTACCCAGAAGCACGCAAAAAACCCCACAGTTTCCAAACTTACGCCTGTACCAAATTTATTCAAATAATTGTACACAAACAGATGAAAAAAAAAAAAAATGGGCCAAAAAATTTTAACCACTCCCAAGACAAATATATCAATATCCACTTATTTACATTTCTTCAACGAAGCCCAACTGTGCCATCCCCACAGAAGTTCCGCTCTGAACCTCAACCCCTTTTTAGCCCTTTCATTAAAAGAAATAAAAAAAAGGAAAATTCGGGATAGAAGAAAAGAATTAATTAAAAAGTTTTAGACATAAAAAAAGACCCCCACATAGATCTAGAAAACCAGCTTCGATGAATATACAACGGATGAGGAAGAAATGATTGTTACGAGGGGAAGACTATGTTGAATCGAACCCCGACTGCGTTAAAAAAAAAGGGAAAAAACTTATAACAAGGGAGAAATTAACCCGACGAGACACAAAAAAAATAATTTTTCCCAATCCCTGAAATTTGGGTAAATTCCCCCCACCAATTTAAATTTTTTAAAATATTGAAAATAAATTTTATTTTTTTTAAGTTTTTAAATTTTTTTTAACAGAAATTTTAAAACCTTTAATTTTTAAAAACATATGTTTGGCGCAGTATACCCAAAAATTTGGGCCTTGCGCCTTCCCAAATTCCCCTCCATTTCCCCTCCCGACGTACGATTCCTCGGGGAAATTTTCGACCGTCGACTTTTTTCCTTCCGCTTTATTTTACAATTGCGGAAGAAGTGTGAAAAGTTTTTTTAAAACCCTCTTAAGGTTTGTCTCCACCTGGGGGGATCAACTTTAATTCCCCGGGAGTGTATCAATCTATCAAATTGTCCCATGGATTCGGTTGTGCCATTTAGGGATCTGGGGCAACTCTGCGCTAAAAAAATTCCCCCCTTTTCCACCATATGGAAAGGGAGAATCTGTTTTTGGTGCATTTCGCACATCGGCAGTGCAGAGTCTTTTATGTTAATTGTTACCAGCTTCCTCTAGATCTTCACGGAGGAAGCTGTTTTTTATTTTTTTTAAGACCTTGCCCCCCCCCCTTTTCCACATCCTCTAAAATTTAATGAGACTCACCACCACCATGAAGAGACTTTAGGATGCCCGGCCATCTAACATACGGCCGTTTATGGATAGGATGAAAAACTTATAACCGAACTCGACCTCCCCAAAGTGGATATCCGGCAAAAGAACCTTTTCCCTTTCCCAAACCCTTTAAAAACCCACGGTTCCATTATATCAACCCTTTCCCAAAACAAAAACCAGCCAACCCGGTCTTCGCCTACCACCGCAGTCAGTTAGGAATTTTCGGCCATCTACACAGAGGTTCGAAACGGGTTTACGTTGGGTGGGAGTCGTGATTAAATAATATGCTGGGAAAGACTAGCCGCTTCTGCAGGTTTTCACTGCAGAAGCGGGGTCCCCTTTTTAAAGGCACTTAAATTAACGACCTTAAACACCCCGTAAGTCCCGCATCTATACTGACAGCATGAGTGTATTAGAAGCGTTTGAAAATTATAACGATGGTTGTCATCCAGGGGTTTGAAAAACCCGACATTACGAGTCGACTGTACAGCAGGGGTTTTGATATAAAAATTTTGCTGGCTACCGGCCACGGGGAATTATTAAAAACGGACAGCGCGCACGGTCGGCGCCCACTCCCCCCAAGCAGTTCCGCTATCGGAAAAAGGGCGCGTCATCCTGCATCATATTTATAGATCTGGCAGGAATCATGGAGTAAAAGAGTTGCCCCAAAAAACCGCACTCTGTAAAACCCTTGTCATGGGAGCAGGGTTTTCCGTGATACCAATGCGAAGAACTGATGTCAAATTGACTCGTCTTCGCATTGGTCATCCCCGCTTTACGCACGGGTTTTTGTTGTTGGGGGAAATGCTCCTCAAAACCCTTTTCATGCATGGTCTCGTACTCAGTACAACATATTTTTTAGATTGCCCCTTTTTTTTAAAAATTTATCGTGTCACCTTTTTAATTCATCTCTTTTTAACTTTACCTGACTTGGGGGGAAAAAAAACCCCATAAAAAACCTATTTTGCTTTTTTAAAAAAAAATTGGGTTTTTTATATTTAATTTAACAAATTTTTTTTAATTTTTTTTAACCTTCTTTTTTATGTTATGTGCAGTTACGCCATATAAAAAATATATTTGTATATGGGGTTTATTTCATGTATATTTTAATATTTTTTTATTTTTTAACAAATGTTTGGGCGCAGCATACCCAAAAATTGGCTCTTGCGCCAAAAAACCCTACCCCACTCACCCCCACCTGTAAGCTCCCCCCGGGGCCCACCTTCTTTAGGTGAGCGGGGGGCCCCCGAGGTCCCCTAGTGATTTTTTTCCTTCCAAAGGGGGTTTATTTTTGGTAAACATCCACGAACCCAGGGTACCCTAGTGATCTTTTCTTTTTTTCGGCCCTACTTGCCATTAAAATTTTCCCCTTTTTTCCCCGTTAGACCACAGCCCTTTATACAAAAAAAAACCTGGTTCAAATTTTTTTTTTTTCCAGTAAAAAACATACGTTTTACTATTTAAATATTATGATTTAGATTTTCTATTGGGGTTTTTTTAGTTTCTTTTTCGTTTTTATTTTACTACTTTGATTATGTTACTTTATTTTTTTTCGACTAACAACTTTGGGTTTTTCCCGGCCCCGCATGTTTGCCGGGGCGGCGTCCCGTAAGGGGAAAATGGTGTTCGGGGGGATCCTTTTTTCCTTTGCCCACGCCCCAGTATGGAGGAGGTTAGTGGCCTGGGGAAACCTCTGCTTTCCCCTTTTGGGCCCACGCTTCACTGTAGAGGGGGCAGGAGGAGCCCGCTCCTGTCAATCGGTTGGTTTTTTGGTGCCCCCTTTTGAAGAGCATTGCTGTGGTTGGGCTGCAGAAAAGGGGTTCGGGTTTACCCTTTGGGATCCTCACCCGGGACTGATCACAATATTCGGGGTGTATTCCAGGTAAGCGCCGTGCCTGGTTCTGGCCAGTTGACCCAATTGCCTCCCTTTTTGGGACCCCGGGGTGGTGGGTGGAGGCACGCCAGACGAAGGGTATACGCTTTTTGGGGATCCAAACCCGCTGTGCCCCGGGAAAGGGCCCCCCGGTTTACCCAATTTTTAACATTGATACAGTTTCACAAAATACCAGTTTTTTACTTTTTTATTTCTTTTACCTAACAATGAAATGTCTTCCCCCTTTGCAATCCATAAAGCCCTAATGGGAATGGTGGTGAACCGAAATCGGTTAAACGATTGCGTTTTGGGATCTTTCTTATTGAAACGAATTCCGTTGGGGCCCAAAAAAACTTTTTTTCCTCCCCTAAAAACATCTTTAAACCCCGCTGCCAAAATTTTAATCCCCCATAAATCTCTTTAACTCGCAGGGGGTGTCAATTTCCCGAACCCACTGATGGAGCACTCCTGAATCGGGAAAACCTTGAGGGATTTTCACATCAGGGGGTAACTCAGGCCGGGGAATCCAAAAAAAAGACCTCAAATTTTTCCCCCCTCAAACATTTAATTTTAAAAATTTAATAATCCCAAACCCCCAAACCCAAAAAAGGCCGGTTATTTAAATTGTAAAATCCGTCCCCACATTCCGAACCCCTCTGCGCCGCCCCAAAGCCGAGGTTTTCCCCTTCCCCCAAAATTTCCCGTCGGGGCAAATGACGTTTTTAGATGTGCATCTGTTTGGGCATGCTTCCACAGATTGCAGTCCAGAGCCTTTAAAAGTAAACCGCTCTCAACCCCATACTGCTGATTCAAAAATATGCCCAAAGTGGAAAATAGAAAAAACAAGAAAAAAAAAAAAATAAAAAATTTTTTTATCCGGGAAACACGTAAATTTAATAGTCCCACGTTATTCAAACATACGCTCAAGCTGCCAAATCCTCTACCATAAATAATGCTACCAAAAAAGATGAAAAAATAACAAAAATAAAATGTCCGGCCCTTTAAAAATTTGAACCACCTCCTAAAACAAATAACAATATCCACTCCCCATTTCCACATCATCTTCAACACAAGCCCAACCCCGTGCCATCCACCCGAGTTACCCGTCTCTGAACCTCAGCCACCTGTTCCCCATACCTAGGAATGTACTTTCCACCCACAAACAAAGACCCTCAACCTTTCTATTACTTCCCCTAGCAATAACCTTTAAAAACTTCCCGCTTCATCGTTACCAACTGAAAAAACCCCCAGTTCTTACAACTTCTAATAAAATTTAACCCCTCTATCAACCCATGTTCAATCATCAGTTTCCCTTTAGAAAACACAGCTACATCCAATAAGGAAAAAAACTTTAAAACATCCCAACGAAATTCAAGAAATAGAAGAAAAGCCCAAAAATACAAAAAACCCGAAAAAAGAAATAAAATGACTCCACATAAACCCAGAAAGCCAGCACCCTCAAGAATATACTACTGATGAAGAAGACATGCTTGTATATGACGTAGAGGAAAAAAATTGAGCCAGATCCTCTGGGTAAATCCAAGATGTCAAAAAATGTTTTAAACGATCCTCGCCAAAATATACGCAAAGTTAACACCAACCCGATTCAGGACAAGTAAAAGCTAATTTTATAACATGTATTTCCCGACTTTTTATTAAACAAAATTGTTCCATTTCCTTTTCCAATTGTTTTTATTTTAATATAAGGGTCTGACTTTGGGGGGCAACTCCCACCAAATTTTCTTTTTAAATTTCTTGAAAAGGTTTTTTTGTGATTAGGGGTTTTAACTTTTAGAACTGTATTGTCATTATTTTTAAAAAATTTTATAAAATTTTTAAAATTTTTTTATAACAAAAAGTTTGGCGCAGTATAGCCTAAATTGGGTCTTTCGCCATAAAACCCTTCCTTTACTCAATTACTTTACCCGGGGAAGTATCGCATTTATACTGACAGCATGAGTGGGATTAGAAGCGCTTGAAAATTATAACGATCGTTGTCATCCAGTGGTTTGTAAGTACTGACATTACGAGTCGACTGGGACGCCGGGTTTCGATATAGTATTTTGCTGGCTACCGAGCCACGGGTAATTGGTAAAGAGCAAGCGGACAGGGGGGCACGGTCGGCGTCGACCCATTTGCCACTAGCAGTTCCGCTATCGGATATTAAGCGACCCCCCTGCATCATATTTTAAAACGATCTGGCAGGAATCATGGAGTCAGCAGTTTCTTTTAATAAACTGCACTCTGTGAAGCCTGCCATAGGGGCATGGTTTCAGATACCAAAAGCGAAGAACTGGGTGCTTTTCTTTTTCCCTTGGTCATAACGCTTTACACACAAAATTTGTTGTTGGGGGAAAAAACCCTTTAAAGTCCTTCATGCATGGTCTCGTACCAGTTCAACCCTTTTTTTTAATAGATTTTTCCGGTTTTTAATAATTATCGTATCACCTTTTTAATTCATCTCATTTAACTTTTTACCTGACTTGGTGGGGGGAAAACCCCCCCCAAAACCTATTTGCTTTTTTTAAAAAAAGGGTTTTTTTATTTAAAATTTTAAAAAATTATTTTTAATTTTTTAACCTTTTTATTTTTTTTATATGTATTTTCGGGGATATACATATATAAATATATTTTTTAAATATAATATATTTTTATGTATATTTTTTTAAAATTGTTTTCATATTTTTAAAGCATGTTTGGGCAGCATAGCCAAAATTGGCCTTTTCGCCATAAAACCCTACACTCACCCACTCACCTGGAGGGAATATACGGTCTCTTTGACAAGTAATGTCCAGAAAGGCCATTGTGTTCTAACTTGACTAGTATTGTCGTGAAGTGTTCGTCTAATGAGCCGATGCTGCGCTGGAAACAAAATGCAAGGAGAATGTTGACTATAGGATACATTCCTACAAAGATCAATGGACAGGCAAGAAATTCCTCGCATCCCCACTCGACTCTGTAAACATCCTTCAGTTGTAATGTGCCGTGTCATCTCCGATCTTGGTATTGGTGGAGGGCATATAAATGCTAAAATTCATTATGTAGCAATTAAAAATATCAAGAGCATTTTTTAAAAGGATTAAATAAAATCAGTAAAATTTAAAAATGGATTAAGAAAGTGGTAAAACATGAAAGTGAGCAGTAGATGATTATGGCAATATTTCATAATTCTTGTCCCATCTATTTACCATTTAAACTCGGAATGCATTTCGGATCAAAGTTCCTCAACATCTGCAATGTTAATTTGTCGAGGAACGTGTCGGAGGGCCAACCGAGCAAACAGCAAATCAATCTATATTAATGGAAGAGGAAAAAATTATTTGTAACTGAGTGATCTTTTGATTTGATAAAATAATTTAAATCCAAATATAATTTTTAAACACAGATAACCAATGTAGCTTTATAGTAACCAATCCTTGAAACACCAATTTTACAATTGGACATATGCCCTTGAATAGCCTGGTTTAAAACCCAATATTAACATAATTTTGCATACACATTAAAACAAAAGCAAGACTAATTATTAATTTTTATCAAATTAACATAATGAACTTTTTTCTCAGTGGGGCATTTTTTTAAGGAAATCGTTAAAAAACGGCATGCTCAAAAAAGTAGAAAGAGGACAGAGCGGTTTTTTGGTGTTAGAATGATTATATGATTATGTCCCAACGAATTCAATTAGTTCATAATAAATGATGTGGAACATTCGCTGAATTGAGCATGTTATGGCAATTTTTTCTTTTTTACCCCGCCTTTTTCCCCTTAAAAACTAAGGAATTTTGGACCCAAAGGTTTCAAACAAATCAACATCCCCCAAAATTTTTTAAAAAATTTTCGGAGGGGCAAATCTATATTAATCGAAGAGGAAAGTTATTTGTAACACGAGTGATAAAAAAATGAATTTAATATCTAAGCATAATTTTAAACGCAGATAATCAAGGTGGCTTTGAAAGATGTGCTTAAATTTTTTTCAACGCCTTCAAATACCATTTTTATGATGGGTACGTATGCTTGTTGAATTGCCGGGAAAATTCAACCGAATATTAACAATAGGGGGAACATTTTGGGGAAACAAATCCCCAAAACCTTTTTATTAATTGAATAAAAATTAACTTTTATTTCATGTGTATTTTTAAGGGAAATCTTTAAGAGAATGGCATGTTCAGTGTGAAAAGTGGAAGAGCCACATATTTTGGTGTTAGAATGGTTGGATTTTGTCCTAACTGACTACATTTAGTTCTCGTACTTATGGTCTGCATACTGTCGACAAAATTTAAAATATTTTTAAAAATTCTCCGGGTCGATTTGGGACGATTTTGATGCCCCCCCCCTGCTCCAAGGCTACAAAAAGGAGACTGAAACAAAGCCCTAATTTTGGGTTTAAAAACAAGAAATGCCCAATAAAACCGGGGGCTTAAAAAAATCATCGTTACTTTCAAATATTGTTTAAAAAAAAAGCAATGTTTTCATTAATATACACTCATGGACAAAAAAAAAGATCAAAAAAGAAGGGTCATCAAAATTTAAACTAAATTTTAAAATACTAAAACCAAATATCAAAATGGATGATTAGAAAATTAAATAAAAAAGGGCTTTTATTTCGGGGCCAAAAAAATGAAGGATTTAATAATTTTTTGAACCACCTCTTTTATGGCGCGAATGCACGATGCGATAAGATCGGGGAATTGGGAAAAGGGCCAAGGTTCTGTATGATGTCTTCAGACATTCGGTCCCCATTTGGGTGTAACCGCCTCTAAATTTTGTTCCCAAAACCCCGGGGTGCCCAAATTCGCCGTCCCCAAAAGATCCCAGATATGCCCCGATTAAAGGGAAATCTGGGGATACAACAAACTAAGGAAGGGTAATAACAGGGGGGAACAGTCTTGGGGCACCCTTTCCGTGTGAGGCCGGGGGCATTTTTAAAAGTAGTTTCGGGAGCCGGGGGCCCGGTGGCAACATGTGGGTTTCAGGATGTTTATGGACATGCAGCCCGGGTTTTCATGGGGGCCCCGGGTCAATATTAAAGATGACCGGTGGGCCGTAAACTTTAGGCAACCTATACCATCACAAAGGCCCGGGGCGGGGTGTTGCTGTAAAAAAAAGGCAGGATGAAGTGTTTACCACTTTTCCCCCAATGTTTGCCTTTCGGCATCCCGTAAAGAGGAAAATGGTGTCCTTTGGGTTCCCTTTGACCCACGCTTCGCTGTAGAAGGGGTGTAGCCAGATTTGGCTCTTGCGCCATAAACCCATACCCCCATATCCTTCGCTGTAGACGGGAGGCAGGAGTGAGCCCGCTCCTGTCAATCGGCTGGTGGTACCAATCTTTGGTGTTTTCGAAGAGACATTGCTGTAGGTTTAGTGCTGCAGATAAGGGGTGCCGGGCTTACGCGTTGGATCCTCGCCCTGATGCTGTAGGGCTATATTCTGGGTGTACTCCAGATAAGTGCTGTGCCTGGTTTTCGCCAGATGACTGGCTCACTGCTTGTTCGACTCCTTGTTGGGCGGAGACACGCCAGGATAAAATTGTATTCGCGGTTATGAATCCAAATCGGCTGTTCCCGGGTAAAGGCTTTTACCGAATTTTACCATTGATAAAGCTTCCTCGCATACTCGTTTTTTAATCTTCTCTTCCTAATAATGAAATGTCTAACGTCATAGTTTGCAATTTAAAAAGATATTAAAGGAATAAACGGCGAACCGAAATCAGTCGAGCAAATTGCCAGATTTTAATTTTTTACTGAAACATTTGCCTTGCAAACAAAATCTTGCTATCCAAAACATTTTTAGACTACCCGTTAACTGTCAATCCTTATAGATGCAAACTGACACGAAAGCAATAATAAAAATACATAAAATGTGATGTCTTACGCATTTCCTTTAAATATAATGAATTGGCAATTAAGATAACTTTTAAAAAATGCATAAATATTGTGATAATGATGTAGCTAAAAAATGCTTCAAAGTATTAAAAAATAAATTAGAATTCTCGCATGTTTTTCCTAGTAATATGTTACATACTTATTAAACAAAAGCATTAAGTCGCTTACCGATGGGTTGACTCTTTGTCAGATTCGAAGATATCTAAATCTCGTAAAACCTTCTTCAAATCATTAGTCTTTTGAACATCTTCTTCTTTAGGAACATCTGTACTTATAGGTGAAGTAATACCAAATGTATCTTTGCTCATTTTCAATACTACTATAAAATGAAAGAATTTTTTTTATAAAACCTTTCATCAAGAAAATACATTAATAATCTATAGTATATCTATTCAATACAAGAAAAAAACTGATATACGGGTGGTTTTAATACTTTAAATTTTCACAGGAAAAATTTCCCATGAAATACATCAAAGAATGAATTGTGTGAAAATTATATTATGTATTTTTTAGTAAAACCTTTTTAAACCAGTTATGGGTTCAAAAGATGTATTGGGGATGAAAAAATAGAAAAAATTTCAAAAATTTATAAAATATTTGAATATTTCCACTTCCTTTAGATCTTGCGAAAAAAGCTTTCTTTGCGTATTACAAGATCTTGTCGGGCCATCACCCCTCAGGGGCTCCTTCTTTAAGGGGTATTTCACCTCCCCCAGGGGCCCCGGTCTTTTCCTCCTCTAAGGGGTTTTTCTGTCTTTGGTAAAATGGGCTTCACGAACCCAGGGTACCCTAGTGATCTTTCTCTATTTTCGGCCCCCCTTTTTGCCATTCCAAAAATTTCCTTTTCTTCTTTTTCCCTCTGACCCCGGGCTTTTAAAAAAAGAAATGTTAAATTTTGTTTTTTTCATGAAAAAACTTTTTCGTTTTTACTAACATATTATGGTTTACGTTTTGTTTTCGTTAATTTGTTTCTTTTTTTTGTATATTTTTTTAAATTTTTTATATTTGCTTTTTTATTTTTGATTAACACCGTTGTTTTTTTAACCCCCCGTTTTCCCTGTGCGGCGTCCCTAAGGGGGAAAAAGGTGTTCGGGGATCCTTTTCGTTCCCTTTGCCCCCCTTTTCCCGTAGGAGGAGGGGTTAGTAACCTAGGGGAAACCCCTGCGTTCCCTTTGGACGCTTCACTGTAACGGGTGGCAGGGGAGGCCCCTCCTGTCAATCGGCTGGAGTTCCCCTCTTGGATCCCCCAAGGACCTCTTAAAAGGGGTTTGTGCTGCAGATAAGGGGTGTCGGGGTTTTCCCGTTGGATCCTCCCCTGGACTGTATCACTATCTTCGGGTGACTCTGGGTAGCGCCTTGGTTTTTTGGCCAGATGCCGGCCCCGCCCCCTTGTTGGACTCCCCTGGTGGGTGGAGGCGCCCGGACGAAGTGGTATACGCGTTATTATGGTCCCCAAACTGCTTTTTGCCCCGGGGAAAAGGGCCCTTTAAATTTCCCAATTTAAAAACG